>CP139508.1:462458308-462915808 GCA_021014915.2 Artemisia tridentata subsp. tridentata
GTGTGCGGTTCCTGCTGAAGTTCATTGCTGCTGGTAGTTTATTTTTGTTTCTGCTGATAGTAGTCATTACTGCGGGTATTAGTAATTGTTATCCCGTAAGTTTAGAATGTTTGTTAGATTTATTTTTAGAAGAGATTGATGTATATCTCTTCACACGTTTTCTTGTATAACGGGTTAGGGTTAGGACTTCTTGTTAGTATAAAAGGAACACTCGTCTATGAGTTTTGTACGACTTTACAATCATCAATAAAATCATTATTAGTTCATAAACCGATCCATAGAGGATCAAAACCTTGTTAGTTACTTTCTTCTTTATATTCTTGTGTTTAGTTTCCGCATAGACACAAGTCTTACACCTAGAGATTCTCCTAAGCTGTTTGTGTTTACATAAACGGTTTAACCAAGCTCAATCAAGCTAGAAGCACTCGATCCTACAGTATGGCAGATGACATCCCAGCAAAAGCTTCGCGAACAAGTGGCGTTAGAAATCTACACGTAAACAGTCCTGAGATCAAGGACTATATCATTTATGAAATAGAAATGATCCTTAACAACCGTTCCAAATCATTCAAAGAATTTGGTTTCTCTTTGCTTCCAAAACATCTTCTAGACGATTCACAAAATAGATTGTTGATGGAAGAAAGGAACTACAATCGTGAACAATTGAAAGAAGATGCCACCAGGTCAGTTGTTAAATTAAATGCTGAACAACTACAAATTTATAACCTTATAATTAACGCATGTAAGAATAAAAAACAGGAATTGGTGATTGTCTATGGGCACGGCGGAACTGGAAAAACTTTCCCGTGGAAAACGATTATTAACACCCTACGTTCAGAAGGCAAAATTGTTTTGGCAGTTGCATCTTCAGGTATCGCCTCTTTGCTATTACCATCTGGCCAAACGGCGCATTCAAGATTTAAAATTCCCCTAGAATTGACTGACGAATCGATGTGTAGCATCAAAAAAACACGCTGATGGCAAAATTAATTTTTGAGACTGGTTTAATTGTATGGGACGAGGCCCCAATGAATGACCGAAGGTGTTTTGAAGCGCTGGACAGAACTCTAAGAGATATTTTAAGCAACGCAGAAAAACCATTTGGTGGAAAACCCATTATGTTAGGTTGAGACTTCAGACAAACATTGCCAGTTAAAAAAAAAAAAAAAGGAACAAAATAACAGATGATCGCTTCTTCAATTGCCAGATCACATTTGTGGTGCCATTTTAAAGTTTACAAGCTTAAACAAAACATGAGAGTATTGAAGCCGAACCTGACTGAAGAAGAAAGGCAGACAGTAAATGACTTCTCTACATAGCTATTAAATGTTGGTGACGGAAGCATTGGACAACCTGATGAAGAAGATCCACCGGAGGCTAGCTGGATTACAGTTCCTGTACAATACCTGATACCAAACAGTGAAAACAGCATACAACAACTTATTAATTTTATCTATGATGAAGAAACATTAAAAGAACCAACGGCGAAGGTCTTACAAGAGAAAGCAATCGTATGCCCCAAGAATGAAACTGCCGACATCATAAATGAAAGAATATTGTCCCAGTTAGAAGGCGATCCTACAATATACATAAGTTCAGATGAAGCAATCCCTGTTGGAAGAGATGGAGCTGCAACTGAAATGTTATACCCACCAGAATACCTTAACACTTTCAAATTTCCAGGCTTACCACCAAACAAGCTTCAATTAAAAATTGGAGTTCCAATCATGCTACTCATAAACGTCAATCTTGCAGGCGGGCTCTGTAATGGCACAAGAATGATCGTCAAAAATCTGATGTCAAAGCATATTGAAGCAGAGATTATTACAGGAACAAGAATTGGCGAAAAAGTATATATTCCAAGAATGCCATTGACACACAAAGATCCAAACTACCCTTTCATTTTCAAACGCAAACAGTTCCCAGTAAGAGTATGCTACGCTATGACAATCAATAAAAGTCAAGGCCAGTCTCTCAACAAAATTGGAGTATATCTTCCGCAGCCGGTTTTCAGTCATGGTCAACTATAAGTTGCATTATCCCGTGCAACATCCCCCTACGGTTTAAAAATTCTTTTGACACCCGGTTCTGAACACCCACCGAACGTAGCTAAAAATATAGTATATAAACAGTTCTTAAACAAAATTTGCTCATCACAGGTTGCCATTACTTAACTTGAATCCATGTCAACTATTAATTTACCGCTATGCAAATTACAGCCATCTTTTACCCAAAATTTGACACTAATGATTTCTTTTTTTGTATATGCAGAATGACAGAAACTACCATTAAAGATCTTCAGCCAACAAGTAGAAACAAAATTATAGAAGCAAAAGTGTATCGATCCTGGATTGCCCGAGATCCACCAGACATCACAGAAAAAGGATACCGAGCAATTTTGTTAGACAGAGAGGTATCTTTTTTTTTCCTCATATATAAGAATAACTATAAAAAAAATACTTTAATATCTACAGGGTGGTGCAATACAAGCAAACGTAGAAGTTAGCGACAAAAAACAGTTTATGACCTATCTTATACCAGGAAGAGCATACCGAATCTCGGGGTTCACATGTATACCTGCAAGTAACTATCAACAGACACTGGAAAACAAAACATCACTTTTAATTACACGATTTACAAAATTTGATCCAATACCACCAGCAGGGTTCCCCAACCATTATTTCGACTTTGTATCTTACAATCGATTGCCTTACAAAGTGGTCAGCCCAGAAGACAAATCCCAAAAACAATATCCAGTTCTAACAGGTGACACAACACACTTTCTACTTTCCATTCTCCTATACGCCTACTTACATATTCCATTACTTTTCTCCTACAATTGCAGACAACATAGACTGTTACATAAAATCCGGAGAAAAGGAAAAAATAGGAAATCCAAACAAAGACCAGATGATGATCCGCAGAATAGAAATCCAAAATCTCAAGTAAGGATAATAGATAACACTTCATAACAATTTATCGAATATACTATTGTTGACAACAATATGCTTAATTCTAACACTTATTTCAAACAGCCACAATTCGATTGAACTAACTCTATGGGATGATCTTGCTGAAACTTTTCCAAAAGAAGAGATTGGCATACTAGAAAAACCAGCCATAATAGCTGTTAGTTCTTGCCGAGTTTCAAGATTTAGAAACACCTTGCAACTAGCATCGACACCTGCAACTTATTACTATATAAACCCAGCAATCCCAGAATTAGAGCAATACAGAGCAGAGTAAGTGCTATATCCTAACCTTTACTACATATAATTTTATTTTTATTTTTTTGGCTGACATACTTATTCATTTTAATACAAATGTAAAACAGATACAAAGCAGCGTTCGACCTAAATCCACCATTGCAAATTGTTAGGAACCCTTTCCATGACAAGGAACAAGAAAAAACACGAAACAGGATACCCTTGGTTACACTTTTGGAGCAGACTCCAACAACTTATGCAGTAAGTTATAATCAATTTTTAAATACTCTCTTTCATTACTTAAAAAGTATATAAAAAAATTAACTATGAGTTACATTTTGTTGAAAAAAAACAAAAGGGTGTCAGTTTTACTTGCGAAGGGACTATTACAGATCTTAATACATCACGTGAATGGTACTACCCATCATGCACATCCTGTACAACTAAAGCCGATAGTAGCAACGGTATATTCGAATGCAGAGTACATGGCCCGTTGGCATCTGCAAATTACAGGTAACAGTACATGACACATTATTATTGCACAATGTACAATCATCTTACACTACCAACACATATATGCAGATACAATTTTAAAGCATACGTGACAGACACAACAGCAACAGCTATGCTCACATTTTTCTCACCAAAAGCAGACGATATTGTCGGTATCAGTTGTGATGCATTGGTCAACTCACTTGAAAATCCTGACCCTCGAGAATTTCCAAAAGAAATATTATCAATTATTGGAAAAAGACACATTTTCCAATTTCACTATAACATGTCTTCAAAACAAGGACCAGTTGACCTCATTTTCAATCAAATACTAGACAAAGCAGATGTACCAAAACAGATTGAAGATAGACCATCAGGTAAAAAAAAATTACAATACTACCAATAAGTTAACTATAATGAATCAACTACCCAGAATTAGTAAAACATTGTCAAAAAAAAAATTTTTGACAGGCTCAGCAATAACACAAGAAGTGTATCAAAATATTGAGATGTCTATACCTCAGCAACAACAAATCCCTGTTGCAATTGATTATAGTCCAGCAGCTATACAAACGACCAACACAGAAACAACACCAGCATCTGCAACGCAAGAACAAAACAATCCAGGTCACTAAATCTTGATCTTAAAAAATTAATAAGAAAACATTACTTTTATTCTAAAACGCTTATTTCAATTGTTTAACAGACACAGAAGTGGCAATAGCACCAGAAATATACACACATATGCAAACCACATCAAGGCAAGGAAAACAACCAGTTACACAGACTGCAGGTTACCTACTTTATCTAACATCCAGATATACTTAAAAACCAAAGAGAAATACATTTTTCCTAAACTTTTAATTGTTTCTTTGCAACAGGTACTGCACCACTGCCTACAACTGCTAAACGACAACTCTTCCAAGACAAGACATCACACGGCAAAAAGAATAAAAAAGAATGAAAATCTCCACCGACGCAAATCCATACTGTTGTAAATATGTACATAAAGCAATAAAAATGCTTTTGTAACACGCTTGCACTACAACCAAGCCTAAATCCTATGTACCAAAGCACCTTCTGATATGCCATCGTTAATATGTAATACACCTTTTGCACTTACTTACTTTCATAAAAGTACATAGAAAATGATGGATTTTATTCATAGATTTAATATCTTACAACCATCACCACCATCACAAACCTACATGAAACACCACAAAAACTACATGAATTTCTACCAACAAAGACAACAGTAAGGGCAACCACATGACCGAAAACTGATCATGGACTTCCATCAGAATCATGAACCTCCATCACCATGACGTGACGACGCTTCTCAGCCTTAGCTTCAACCACAACATCCAAAACAGCCTCCAACGCCTGCAAAATCTCCCGATTCTTAGCTTGCGCCTCCACCAAGCACTCCATCCCATCCCAAGCTGCCACATTAAAATGACTAAAAGTTTGACCTTCTAGAATCAACTCACCAAACTTTCTGATTTTCTCACGCAAACCAACACACCATTCATCAAGCTTATTTATAAAACCCTCGATTTCATTCTCTTCTTGCACAAAAAGAAATTTAAAACAGTCTTTTACCTCATCAGACCCACAAATTGCTTTCAGCAAATCAAAGTTTGGAGTACAGACCATTTTTTTTTTTTTAACAAACTTTATAGAATATGAATGAAAATCATGGACACATGTCCATCACTTATATAGCCAAAAAATCTAACTAAAAACAGTAACAGCAACTAGATTAGAACATTACCTATTTAGATTCCTGATACACCCTAACCACACATTTTTTAACCTAAAGCTGCATCAATTCTACTTTCCAAAAAACGAATTAACATAACGTTGACTAATACAACTGCTACACATGAAGACAAATTTCAAAAAAAAACAATAAAGTTACACAGCTAAAAGTAAACAAATTACAACTTAATTTATATCAACATTAAACACATTTACAATATTTGATTTCTCACCAATAAATAAAACAACAACATTTCTTCTGACACAAAAAAATAGCTTCCGATTGACCCACCACATACAAATGAAGAAACGTTTTTGAACAAAGTCTTACGGCACACTCTTTATCTCTCCTCTATGGAAAGAAAACACAAATTTTTCAAGGCAGTTTACCCCCAAATTGATAAATGGACCAAGAAGCCCAAAACACAGCCTACAAAAAAAAATACGACAAGCCCAAAAAAAGCTCAAACAAAAAAAAAAAAAGACTAATAATAATATGTAAACATTTTCTGATAAAAATATTAACTGAAAAAAATAAATACATATACAAAAAAATTAAAAAAAAAAAATAAAAAAAAAAAAAAAAAAAAAAAAAAAAACCCCAAAACACTCCCGTCGCAACGCGCGGGCTACCCCGCGCTCTGTCTATACCCTTTTCCCCCTCAACCATACCATCTGGGCTCTGTAAACAACTATAACCACAGGACCATTTTTGAGTTTACCCTACTAAATAACTCTTTAATAATCCACTAACCATATTCTTATTTGAGCATAGCATTTAATCTTTAATGAACATTTATTTTCCTTATTTTGAGCAATAGCATTTCTAATGAACATTTATTTTTCCCTTTTTACAGAGGACACATATAAAAAGGCCAAGATTTCATATGGCCCAACTAGGAAAGAAAAGCATACCCGATGAGGTTCAGAAGTTTTTGGGTGATTATATCCCGAACCCAATGTCTGTAAGTTCTCATATATTTGATTTTAGTCCATAGAGGCATAGATTTCAATATACATATCCGATGTCAATAGGACCATAGGAGTACAAGAATTTTGAATAATAAATCATTGTTTAAGAAATCATTTGAAAGAAAATATTTTATTGTAGGAGTCTTGTCATGCTAATCTTGATGCCTTCATAAAACTTTTACGAAGCGCTTGCGATGGGAACGACGATACCATGGGATCTCCTGACATGTTATGATTAGATATTTTTATTGTGTTTTCCTAATTTGCAATTTGCTTAAATTTTGTTTCTTTTTATCAGGTCTTCGACTACCAAAGGTATATGGATGGCAACTAGTGCTGCTATTCAGCCTTGCACCATTGTATTGGAACTTGAGGGTACCTCTAAAAGAGAGGTTAAAAATATTTAATATAGTTTTTATTGTTAACTCCAATATGGATGGATGCTTGTTGAAGTTAACAATTTGTTAACTTCAACCCAGAGCCCATATTTAACCCAATCTATCCCGCACAAACTCCAAACTCACCTACTCGAAAATTAAAATTGCAATCAATATTCAAGATTCAGGAGTAATTGGCCAGCACGTATCCAGTGAAATTCCAAATAAACACACCCAATAACATGTATACGATCAATAAACACAACAGACTGACTATAAATCCTTAATCATAGTGAGCTTTCTCTCCTGACTATACTTCAGAAAAACTGAACACTTCAACTCACTCCTGTAGAGACCATTTCTGAAAAAATCATCAATACTAGGGACCAAATCTGTAAATAATTTCAATGGAGGTACCTGTTTTGTAAATATTTATACCATTTGCCCATAAAAGCAATGCAATTACATTTGATGTGTGTGACATCCGAATCAGAAGTACCGCAGGTTCATCTTTTAATTTCATTGATGAACTTACAATCTACCCTTATTTCAAATTCTTTTAAGATTATTTTTTATTACAAATGTATATTCATGTATATTTTCTTTGTTTTAATTGATTATTTTATAGCTTAAAAAGATATTGCAAGAAGAGATAGTAAGTTTAGTAGAACTAAAACAACATCATCAGATAGTCATTTCGAAAAAAGAAAAAGAAAAAAGGAACATTAAATAGTGTTTGGTGATACAGAGTGTGAATCTTAAACATCATGTGGATTTGCAAGCATATCCCGGATATATTGGACATGATCTGCTAGCAGATGCTTCCCCAAAAAGAGACGAAGCCCTACGCTGGTAGTAGATCTTCTAAACTGAGCACTTACTAGATCCTCCTCAGCCACAGTCACTAGATTCGCGAAATGAAGAGCAGCAAAAGCATCGGACAGACGTGGTTCACACTCATTCCAGTCATCATTTACATCACTAGGCCCTCTTGCATCAATAAACCTAGAAGACTTACCGGAACTTCCAGTAGAATTTTTTCTCCGGAAACGCGGCTTATAGAAGTTCTCTGCAAACCACAAAATGTATATGAGCTCAATGAATATCCTGCAAAATAGCTACTGAATTAATCTTTTGGACAACTGAAATTCCAAAATCACTAGTTTCCAGTCAAAAAGCAATCAACAACACAATCTGTTCAGATAATTTACCTTTTCATGTATAACTAAGATGCGTTGGAATAAAGTGAAAATAATCCTTTTTACATCTAAGAAACAATTGAAATACCAAATAGTGTACGGACAAACCATCCATGATTCCGTTCTTTAGAATTAACGACTAGTAAAGTACATGAAAAGGTAAATTACCTTATATCAAACACATCCGATATATGAATAATGTATGCGTAATATTCAACACAATGTGATTTCTTAAACAAGCACATTGTGATTGACATCATTAAATATTTTGCCGTAGCACATTGTGATTTACTACCCATTAATCCAAAGGGTAAGATTTTGTTTCATTTTTAACTGCACAGTAACATGCTTTCTGGTATCGAACAAATTGAGCGATATCAACCTACTAAACTAGGAATATAAGAAAGGCGAGCCAGCTTTGTTTCTTTTTGTTGTTCAAACAATACTCTACCGCAACACTAAAGTCACCATTTTGGTCTCACGGAAATTAATAGTAATATCATAAATCAAATGTTTAAAGCTAGTCGTTGTTATTTGTTTATGCGTTTATGGCACCACAATCTAGACATATGCTAATAAAGAATTTAATCTATAAAAATTAGGCTCATAAACCAAACAAATTATGCGTTCCATTTTATTTCTAAAGCTTCATCTTAAAGAAAATTATACCAAGTATGAACCAATAGTTTTATAATATTAATCGCCAAAAAAGTAAAACTACTACTATTATAAAAAACGTTATATATATGACTAACTAAAACTACATATGCATGTTGCTCGAACGTTGTTTGGAACATTTTGCATCAACACAATAGATCATTTTAATAAAAACTAGAACATCGGGTATAATGAAAGTATGTATCAATAGTAAAAAGAAACTTACAACTTTTTTATGAAGGTGGTCTAAACCACGTTGCAAACGGAAAACATTTCCAAGGGTACTTGTGATATGTCGAGGTGGATGATGACAGATTACCAACATCACACTTGTTGTATCTTCAAAAATCACTCGAGAGGCAAAGTAGGAGACGTGTGGTAGTTAAGATGAGAGGCGTTGAGATAGAGGTAGGAAATGGATACTAAAAAAATACATTATATAAAACCCTGGTTAAGTTAAAATGAAAAAAAAAAAAAAAGGCAAAAGCTCAATTAAAAAAGTTTTCAAGAGTTACAATATCTATACTACATATAATGCATGGATGAATCTCTCTCCTCTTGGTCTTAAAATTAAGACTTACAAGATATAATGCTTATTGTACAATACACAAAGCACTATTAATGAACTTTCTCATAAATCTTAATTTTAAGACTTACAAGTGTTAAAGCTTAATGTACAAAATACAAAGCACTATTAATTTGGTCAAGATATTTAATGTAGTCAATTAATTAACAGGTCAATAAATACAATTAATGTAGTTATTAAAACACCCCTTACATAAGAAATACAAATTATCAAGCATATTGTACAATCAACTTAAACACAATTCCTGCATTAAATGTTACTAATACAAATAATAAAACACGTTATAGAAATATTCAAGCACGAACGGTCAACGGGCCAAATGGGCTCGAGCCCGAACGGGCACGGGCCAAACGGGCACGGGCCAAACGGGCTCATGTTATAAGAATGACATTAAAAAAGACCCAAAAAGACGACATAAATTCCTTAGTTAAGGAGTTGAAATACGTCACATGAAATTCTTGATATGCGTAAATTTATTATCAAAAATAACATAATAAACTAAAATACATGATTCACCGAAAAATATTAATTTATGGTACCCGGCGCCGCAACGCGCGGGTACCCTGCTAGAGTTACAATATACAAGTCAATGTATGATCACATCCAACAGTAAATGCACAACAAAATTTTTGATTTCCAAGACGTTCATTTACTTTCACTATAGCTATACTGATTTGAGTAATTTGACTACTGCATAAGTACCTTTTCCAACTTTTACACTTTTGTTGAGTAGTTCATTTTTGTTAGCTTTTCCAAAAAAATAAAGAAAAGAAAAGAAAAAACTAGACATCGGTAACACGCGATGTTGTCATTAAACATTGTCGGTAAAAGTAAAAATAGTACTTCTCCCGTTTTAAAATTATTGTCATTAAAGAGAAATTAAAAAATTTAATAAAAATAAGGCTAATATAGTTTTCAACCACTCAAAAAGAATATTCTCGTACTGTATTTTCTAGTTATTATTTATAAAAAAAATGAACAATTATTTTGAGACATCCAAAAATATAGACAATAATTTTGAGACGGAAAAAATATATTTTCTGTCACACAAAACTCATTTTGCTTAACTGCTTTTCTCTACTTCAAGGGAAAAGAAAATAAAAGTAAAAAATACTCCTCATAATGCATAACAAAGTATTACTCCGTATATCAATTGCCATGCATGATCACATCCAACAGTAAATGCACAACAAAATTTTTGATTTCCAAGACGTTCATTTACTTTCACTATAGCTATAACTGATTTGAGTGACATCTGGCTTATAGCGCAGATGGTACCGAAGTCTTTCAATTAAGAGGTTTGGACTCGTTGATGCGGGTTCGAATCTTGGAGGAGGCAAGGTTTTCTCTCAATTAAATGTAGTGCCTACGGGCTGCTTGGTTGGTGAGTTTTTCCTCCCCCGTGGTTTCCGTGACCTCAAGGTAACATCGGTAACACGCAATGTTGCATTAAACGATTGTCGTAAAAGTAAAAATAGTAATTCCTCCGTCTTAAAATAATTATCATTAGAGAGAAATCACAAAGTTTAATAAATGTGAGGCTACTTTAGTTTTCAACCACTCAAAAAGAATATTCTCGTAGTATATTCTTTAGTTTTTACTTAAAAATGAAAGTGGATAATTATTTTGAGATATCGCAAAAAAGAAATATGAACAATAATTTCGAGACAGAGGGAGTATATCTTCTGTCGCACAAAACTCATTTTGCTTAACTGCTTTCTCTACTTCGAGGAAAAAAAAGAAAAAAATATATGTATATGTATATATATATATAGGGGAGAGTTAATCTGAGAACTTTCTTAAAGTTGTCAAAATGAGAACTAGTCTAAACAACCACTAAAAACATTTATGAATAACCATTTTAGCAATGATACACACAAAAATAAAATATTAATACAAATTAACATTTTTGCAAGTAATAACCAACTGATACATGAGTTTGTATTACTGATACATAATTATAAATTTTGTACCGACATATCAAAATCTCAAAAAGCAGACATTTTATAAATAAATTGATACACATAATACGTATAAACCACTAAATAAACTAATACACATACGAAAACCTGATACACATTACTCGTCGAATCAAAGTGTATCACCTAAATTTCGTCTGTTTTAAAAAGAAAATCATCGAAACTTTAACAATTTTAGTTATAATTAATTAAATTTTTATTTTTGTTTTAATGAGAGTGTCATTTATCAGACTTTAGTTGGTTCTCATTTTTACAACTTTAAGAAAGTTCTCATTTGATCTAGATCCTATATATATATATATATATATATATATATATATATATATATATATATATTATATATAGTGTAACTTTATTTTCAGAAACCTGTTAAGTGCGAGAACTGCGAGAACTCCTTTGTAACCATTGGATTAGTTGATCAATGGTCAAAATCAAATGTGGCAGTTTTGTAAATAAATAGATAAATAGAAAAATCTGATAAAATAAAAAGGGTATTATAGGCATTTAAAAAAAATTGTCAAATACACATTTTTTCTATATTTAACCTAGTAACCACCCATTTGTTTCTCTCTCCACATAGCACGCCTCCATCTTCTTCCATTCATTATTTTACTTGCTTTCAATTTCATGTTGTTGTTGTGTTTCAAGATCTATGGATTAGGGACTGATTTGAAGAAAAAGAAAAATCAAAAGATCTATGAATGTTGGATTCGTCATGATGACCAAAGGTGAGTTTTAAAGATGAATTTGAATGTTAGCGTTTTACGGCTTGCTTTTTTTTTTCTAAACCGTGCTTTTGTTCTTATAATCAATAACACAGGCGTGTTGTTGTGATTTTCGTTAAGTCGTTGATTTTGTGGCTTCAAAATACTGGTTTCGATCTGAAAAAAACAGATATGAGAAAAATGGTTTTTGAAATATTGGGTTTGGTTAGAGAAAAAATAGATCTGAAAAAAAATAGAGATGACATAAATCATTGGTTGTCGTTTGAGTAGATGAGTATATTTGTTTTTTGATAACAAGATAATAATATTATTGTTTGTGGAGGAAGGGTAGATCTCACAATCGTTATTTTATTTAGATAACATTAATTTTGTGGCTTTAAACTGAATATGCACATTACAGATGTTTGGTTTGGCAAGTTTGAGAACATATATGTTGATATAAACATGTATGTTTTATTAGTACGAAGTCTTTTTTAATTGGATCCAATACGTGGTATAACTAGATTGCACATAAATAAAATAAGGTTTTTATCTTTTGTTGTTTGAATATGTTATAGGAGTAAAACAGATTGGTCATAGTTTTTTTGTTACGATCCATATTTAAAGGATTCACTTATTTTCATCTAACCAGTAGTTTCGTTGATAAATAATAATACTTTCAAATAGTTTTAAGGTTAATATAGATTCAATGATAAATTGATGCATACATGTTCAAAATATATATGTTTTAATTAGTGGGAGTTAACTGATGAAAACCATATATGTTTGAGAACATGATGTTTTTAAAAATGTATGTTTTAAAAAATGATTGCTTATAAACAGAATGCTTAAAACATATTTGTTTTAAAAACATGTATGTTTTTTTTATTTAGTAAGTGTAATTATTATTTTTTTAACGACTTCGTGTTTGCCAAACAAGTATGTTTCCTCAAACATACATGTACTCATGAACATATATAATTTTTAATAATTTTATTGTTGCTAATTTTTGTACTTTTTTTTTGTATCAGGTGTAATTACAAGAATGTTCACGGCTACAAGTGTGCATATATGTCCGACTTTTGAAAAAATGTTGACGGCTACTCGTCCGCATATGTCCATTTGTGTTGAATATTATTAGTGATCACGTGTATAGATCGATTAGATTCATGTTTTTATGCTTTTAGAAATTTGTATTTTAATTGTATTTCAATCGATATCGAAGTTTGTATATAACATTTATGTTATTGGTTTGTTATAAATTTTATTATATTAAAAAAAAAAAAAAAAAAAAAAAAAAAAAAAAAAAAAAAACTATATGCGCCTTGAAAGGGAAAAAAAACATGTATGCACTTTTACTAATTGAAAACATGTATGCACCTTGATTATTTAGGGGAAAAAACAAGTATGCACCTTTAGATTTCAAAAAATAATGATTAGGTATAAAAAAACATTTATGCACCATGACTATTTGAAAACATGTTAGCATTAAAAAAAAAAAAAAAAAAAAAAAAAAAAAAAATCCGAATTTTAAGATATATTAAAAAACGGGAATTATAAAAAAAGAAAAATATGAAAATGTTTTTTACTATTATACCCTTTTGAATTAAATAAAAATAACAAAATGCTATGGAGCATTAAATGATGTACATTGTGTATTATTATTTGTAAAAAGATGGCTCTCGCACTTAAGAGGGTTCTGAAAAGAAAGTGCCCATATATATATATATATATATATATATATATATATATATATATATATATATATATATATAGTGCCTATATATATATATATATATATATATAATTAGAAATTCACGAATTAGAAATGCTGTAATATACTCTTTCCCATTGTTGTAGGATCCCTATTCAAGATCACTGCAGTTCCTTTTCGGGCGGCTGTAGGACGGACGGCCTACCTTATTTATTCAAGCCTAAACTAGGAATTGGCTAATCTGAAGACTACAGGTTCGAATCCTGTCCCTGCCTAATCACTTAAGATCTTTTTTTGGGTGGTAAAAGTTGTGTTGCCAGCTAGCGAAGAACTTGACCCGATGGGAGATTGGGAACGACGAGGGGCTTGAGCCCTCGATAACCCACGGAGTGTCACTGGCGAATCGTCCCTGTCTTTAGGTTCCAGAGTTCCGACCTATAAAGGAGTGAAACCGCTTCCAAAGACTCATCGACTATTGCCCATTTATTCTGGAATAATCTTTTTTGGAGGGATATATATATATATATATATATATATATATATATATATATATATATATATATATATATATATATATATATATATATATATATATATATATATATATATATATTATATCCTCATAATGCATAACAAAGTATTATATCAATTGCCTTTTACCCTCAAGTAAATTCGCCCTTTTCTACTTAAAAAATATATTCATATGGTGACACTAAAAAAAAGTGTCATCAAAAATTAAAAATGTGTCACTAAAAGTAAAAAAAATTATCTAAAGTATAAAACAAGTGTCACTAAAAATTTAATTTGCTTTTCCGACACTTAAAAAAATTTAAGTAAAAATCTATTTATAGTGAAAAAAATCTAAGTACAACTTTTTTTACCTTTTGTGACACATTTTTTTTTTATATAAAAAGTGTTATTAAATCTCAAAATTATATTATTTTGCCCATACATTTTAAAGCATGTCAGTATGTCACTATAACGTTAGATTCAGTGACTTTTTTATTTTATTTTATTTTTTTGTCACTAAATGTCTATTCTCTTGTAGCAAATTCCTAACACTCTGTTCTCAGGTCTAAATTTTAAAAAATGAAAGGGGATGTGATGAGAAGGGCTAAGTACGGGATGACATAGTGAAGAAAGTGATTATTTATTTGTGTGTTCTTGAGTTTATTTTTTAAGTAGCAAAGAAAGGATATGAAGCTACCCATATTACCAATATACCCTCAAAACTATATAGATTAGTTAATTAATTTTTGCACAACAGGATCATAGAGAAAATGCCACTGCTCACATGTTCACAGTTATTTATACGCATAGAGAAGTGATTTATCTTATTAAATTTTCATAATTCATTCTTTTGTCATATATTGAATACTAAATGATTTTTTTGATAAGGTTTCATAGTGTCATTGGGTTGATTGATGCAATACTATATAAAAGAAAACTAATCAATCCAAATCATAACTGAATGCTATCTAAAATGTTGATTTATATGTAGTTTAAAGAATATTATATAATGATAATCCTATTACCCATGAAAGAAATAAGTAACCATGGCTATCTACACTTTAAATCCAATGGCTGTTGAATCTTGTTGCAGTGGAATGGTGGTTGAAGTCAGCCATTGGAATCTTCTTGTTGCATTGGATGTCAAGAACCATATACGAACATAAACATAAATTGAAATTATTCAATGGGATAAACTTACGTGATGATGAGAGAAAAATAGAGGCCGACAGTTGTAGCAGATAACTATTGTGATGTGTGAAAATTAGGTCAAACATATAAAACGTTCAGGAATATTGAGGATATATTTGTAATTTTACACAAGCCGATGATTTAACTAACACACTTCCCTTTCAAATCCCCCAATATTTAGAGGAACAGATGTACACAAAAAAAAACCCATAATTTCGCTCCCCCCCCCCCTTCCCGTCCCCTACTTTTCCTTCCAAAAAAACTTAAAAACGCCAATATTTTTAATTTCCCTTCCCATCCATTTTCATTCCTTAAAAAATAAAGCTCGAGAATAGAGCGTAAAAAGTATTTTATTACCCTCGTCATCTTTACCAGCCATCACCATCAACTTCAACCACTAATACCACCATCACTTATTCTAAGCCTCCCTATGTGTTTGTGTTCCAACATTTGTTACAGGAGCATGTTTCAGATTGTTTAATTCAACAATTTATAATCAAGATCATCATTATTTACAAAAATAGTTAACATAATGAGTTCTGAATTATTTAACCATCGCCTTCGTTACAGGAGCATGTTTCAGATTGTGAAATCTGTGTCATATTTCGTGTCAAAAATAACATATACACACAATTGTCATTGAGTTGTCACATCATTGTCATAGAGTTGTCAAATCTGTGTCATATTTCGGGTAAAAAATTACACATACACGCATTTGTCATTGAGTTGTCACATCATTGTATTTATATATAAAACAAATTGTATATTGGCAAATTCATTTCTGGACACATAAATAAAAACGTAGAACATAAAACACAAACTAATAGCATTAATTAGTTAAAAAAAAAAAAACTAGCCCAGTTGTAGAAACTAGAAAAGACATACATTGATAACGTAAAAGACACAAACTAAACCATATAGGTATTGTTTGATTGATCAAGAAGAATGAGTGATTCTTTGTATGGGCCAATGAAAAATGTACCACCATTTGCTTCAATACCCATGTTTTGAAACTCCTGATGAACTCAAATAAGTACATTTTATTACTATCATTTATCCTATTAATTTGACTTGTTTTATTATATTATGTATGAGGATTGATACTTAATCGTTTACTTTTGTAATTCTCAGGTAAAAACAAGCATTTGGTGAAACTTGGCGATTTTGGACTAATTATGGAGCAAAACATGCAAGAAGTTAAGAGTCTCCCAAAATGTACAAGTTCTGCTCCAGATGCGCCGCATCTTGCTTATTACATACGGCGCATCACTATCAATATTTCACCAGATACGATCCAAGATACAAGAGGACATGCGCCGCATCCAAGAATGAAGTTACGCCGCATCTTCTGGCGGTGTACGAATATCCTGAATATTATAACCTTAGACCCCACGCGAAGTTAAGTCAATGCGCCGCATCTACTTACTAGATGCGCCGCGTCTTACCCTCAGACAGAAACTATAAATACCCCAAGACCAGACGAATTTCGAGGGGCATAATATATTATATACGAGGTTCGAAGACCAGAAACCTAAGGCCGAATTCAGACGAATAGGCAGCACAAGACACACCCAAACGAAGATACAAGAGCTGTAAGAAGGTGCTGCATGTGTTTAATTCATTAAGTAGTTTTGTTTTATTGTGTTAGTAAACTTTAATTCATCAAGATTGGTGGCTTGTGTAATGTGACAACGGAAAGATTGCACTCCCTTAAAACTGCTTTCTCATCAATTAAAGTTTATATGTTGATGTCTTTGGTGACTTTTATTAGTGCATTGATAACCTCTGTGTCTAGCTGAGCGTTGATCGGGTCGCCATGCCTCTGCCCTCGCCTATTTATTAGATCGCCTATGCATTCTATCGTCTGTAGAAAAGTAGGAAGAAAGATAAATAAGATAGTCATAAGTAATCATTAAGGGTTTACTCGCCGATAAGATTAGTACCAACGAGAAAGGACTTAATCTCGGTGCGTTGCATCGAACTATACACTTCATATAAAACTAGCAATAAAACAAGTGACAAACTACTTATCTATCAGGACAGATCTTCTTATTGTCTCGAGTATTTATCTGTGTATGTGTGTGCTATTCGCTGATTCGTGCCTATTGGTTTAGTTTATTATTTAATTGCAACCAAATCGTGCCAGTCTCTCAGGCTGAACCCCCCTTGCATTAGAATAGGTTGTATAGCTAACTTAATATATTAAAATACTGATTAGAATAACGAGATAATACGTTCCACTCTTAGTGATCGACACTCTACTTACCATTATATTCATACTGACCGGGTACACTGCTCGTTAAGTGTGTGTGTTATTGATAAGTCGGCTAAATATAAATTTAAAACTTGAGTAGGCATTAATACTGCTAAACCGCAACGACATACACGCGCATCAAGTTTTTGGCGCCGTTGCCGGGGAGTGAATTGTTATTATCTGTTAATTTGATTAGTATTTTAATTAGGTTTTTAATTTTTTTTTATCTAACCGCTAATTCTGTTGTGTATTAGATTAATTTGCATTCATTGTATTATTTTGCATATTTTCTGTTTTTGTGTGTTATTTGTGTTTATTTTCGTTTGTGTTTTTATTTGTTTTTATTTTTCGTATTTTTTGTATTCTGCTATCGTTGTACTGAGCTAAATCGAACGATACGGCGCATCTGATCTCTCAGATACGGCGTATTGCGTTTAATTTTTATAAAATACAACGCGTTTAATTAATTCGATACGACGCATCTTTTCCCCAAGATACGGCGTATCTGTTTTTGATAAAAAAAATTTCTAAACGTTAACGCCATACGACGCATCTGCTTTAGCAGATACGGCGTATCTATTATTTTAATTAAAAACAGTTTTCGAATTATTAAACAGATACGGCGCATCGATCTCTGTCGATACGGCGTATCTTCTGAATCAAAAATCTTATATTTTGAAATGTAACGAAAATACGGCGCATTAACTTTTGTTAATACGACGCATTTAATTTTAAATAAATATCGATTTTTGATTATTAAAATTGATACGGCGCATTCAAATTTCTAAGCGGCGTATCTATTTTCTGAATAAAAGTCTGATTTAATTTTAACGATTATAAGATACGGCGTATCCAACTTTTTGGATACGGCGCATCGTCTGCAGATATCAGTAACTTTAATTTTTCGTATTCCGTTTTCGTTGTTAATTTTCTGATATACTACTTTCTCGAGCATACCCTACTGATATTTTTGTGTTGATTTCAGGAAGTGCATGACCAGGAGTTCTACGAAGAACTTGATTCAACCTTTCGAAGATCCTGAACGAGTCTTTCATTCGCTTAAAAGGCTTTTCAACACAAAAAGCTTTGATACTTCAAGTTCATTCGAGCTTGATTATTTTTCTGAAGAGAAAGAGGAAGAAGAAACAGAAACAATGGGCGAAAACACAACTATGGAGGAATACATGAACAAAACCCGTGCTGATTACACTTCAGGAGTTGCTAGACCAAAGTTTGATGATAAGTCAAAGTTTGAATTGAAAGGTCAGTTTCTCAAGGAGCTAAGAGAGAATGCTTTCAGTGGATCGGAACATGAGGATGCTAATGAGCATGTTGAAAAGGTCCTCGAGATTGCGGATTTGTTTACTTCAGAAGGAGTGACTGACGATCAAATCATGTTAAGAATCTTTCCACTCTCACTAAAAGGAGCTGCTAACAAGTGGCTAAGGAATGAACCTGCTAGTTCAATCACTACATGGGAAGGTTTGAAGAGCAAATTCCTGAAGAGATATTGTCCACCTGCTAAGACTGCTAAAAAGATGGAGGCTATCAACAGTTTCAAGCAAGAACCTGATGAAACTCTTTATCAAGCTTGGGAAAGATTTAAAGATTTACTGGTAAAATGTCCTCAACACTATCTAACCCCTATGCAGGAGATAATATTGTTTTATCAAGGATTGGACGTGCCTACTAGACAAATCTTGGATGCTAAGGGAGCTGTGCCTCAAATGAGTGCAACCAATGCTAGGAAAGCAATCCAAGATGCTGCTGATCATTCTCAAAAATGGCACGATGGGACCTCTACTAGATCTAAGAGCAGCACTAATTTTGACGGGATTGCTGCTATTCAAGCTCAATTGGATAAAATTAGTAGAGAGATGAAGAAGCGTGATGAAAGAGTGTATGCTGCCCAAGTTGGATGTGAAAAGTGCGAAGGACCTCACTACACTAAGGATTGCCCGAATAAGAATGAAAGTGAGACATTTGAAGAAGCATATTACACCCAATTTGGACAACCATTCCGACCTTCAGGAAGATTTAGGGAAGCTACTCCGGGATTCTATCAAAAGAACAACTTCAATCCCGCTTATCAAGAAAGGAGGCAGACTTTAGATGACACTCTAAAGCAAATTATGGCCGATGCTGCTAAAAGACATGAAGAGAATACTGCTATGATCAAAGAAATCCGAGCATCAACGGACACTACTACAAGAAATCAAGGAGCTTCGATCAAAGCATTGGAACAACAAATTGGTCAAATGAGCAAAGTTCTTCCAGAAAGGGGATATGGAAGTTTACCTAGCTCAACTGAAACCAACCCAAGAGATCATGTCAAGGCCATAAGCACCACTGAAGAAGTCACTCCTAACATTCCTTTTCCTATAAGACCGATGAATGGTAATGATGGTGCAAGACCCGAATTTTTCTTTAATTCTTCAATCAGTTTAAGGAGACTACTCAAAGAAAAGACAAAGATTGAAGAGGAGATCAAGGCTACAATGAAAGAACAGAGCTCTGCAACCGACTTACATGCCTTGCCTCATAAAGAAAAGGACCCAGGAAGTTTTACTTTGCCTTGTTCAATTAATAATATAAATTTCAATAATGTGTTAGCTGACTTAGGAGCTAGTGTTAGTGTTATGCCTCTTAAGACATTCACTACCCTAGGACTAGGAAAATTAGCACCAACTAAGTTACTTATTGAATTGGCTGATAAAACGGTAAAACGACCTGAAGGGATTGCTAATAATGTGCTAGTTAAGATTGAGAAGTTTATTTTCCCTGTGGACTTTGTTATATTAGATATGCCCGAGGATGTTAAGGTTCCTTTAATCCTTGGAAGACCTTTCTTGTCTACTGCCCATGCTAAGATTGATGTGTTTAAAAGAAAAATCTCGTTAAGGGTAGGGAATAATAAACTGGTCTATAAGTGCCAAGATCCTGTTAGAAGCATAATTAGAGGTGTCTATGTGCTAGGATTAAGAGAGCGTATGGACCTCGATCTTGAAGCTAGGCTTATGGGGGAAACATTGATTCAAAACAACTCAACTAATCCTAATCATGAGAACTTTGAGGAATTTATTGACCTTAATGTACCTACCGAACTTAGACGCGATGTTGTTAATGATTCTGATGATGAGTGGTATGATTGCGTAGTAATTAACAAACATAGGAGAATAGTTGAGAAAACGAATTTGAATAATGATGTGTTTATTGAACTACCACCCCACCTTGCTTATTTATGCCTATATGATAATAAGAATTTCCCGTCTATCATTTTGTCATCTCTGCCCGAAAGGGACAGAACTTTGTTTACACAGATACTGAAGAAGAACGGCGTGGAAATTAAGGACGAGCAAGGAGTGTTCAATGTTACTGAATTGGCAATGAGGGAGCGCGATGTTTCCGACTCCTTCAATGATCGATATTAATGAGCTGAACGTGAGTCTAACTTGAAGACTCTGGAATAAAGACAAGTGCTTACCGGGAGACAACCCGGATTTATCCTTTAATTTTCTGTTTTATGTCGAGTCAGTCAGGCCGCAGAGGATACGGCGCATCTCAATCCTAAGATGCGACGCATCTCCTGCAATGGTCATATCTTTATTTTTCTGCATTTTTTATTTTCGACTTTAAAACTTTTTATCAGTTTATTTTAATGCGGCGCATCCCTGGTTAAGGATGCGACGCATCTTCTATTCTGATCCGTATTTATTCCAGGCTCGATACGGCGTATCTTCTTCCATAAGATACGGCGCATCGACTGACCTGATGATTTTCATTTTAATTTTTATGTTTTATTTTAACTAACTACTAATGTATTATGCAAGTTTGAACCTTTCTTAACTTAGGTGTGTTTTAAAGCCTTGGTGGTATTATAGATTCCTGCATTTCCTGTGGATACATCTATTATGAAGCTTAAACGTTCTAATCCACAAGAAAGATGATTTTTGCTCTTATACAAAATGGAGGATCATACCGAGCAAATCTCAGGGGAGTTTTTCTGTTCTAATTCTTTTATTTTCCAGTTTTTAACCTTTAATACAAACAACGAGGACGTTGTTTAACTTAAGTGGGGGGGTTGGAGAATTAGAACACTTAACACTTACTTGTCCTAAACTTTTCAAAATATGCTTAAAATGTGCTTAATATATCAAAACTTAAAAATTTTTAGCATGTTTTTGTTTAAAGTCTAAGTTGCATAGCTGCACACACAACGTTATTTTCAAAAATTGTGATTTTTCAAAACTCACAAATCTATGAGTGTGCCGGTGACTTGTAAACTTTAGAACTTGGCTTGTATACTATTCGAGACCACCATAATAAGTATTATTTATATAATTGGAATGACTTGTCTAAATTGGTAAAATTTCTAGGATTACACCCAAAAAGCCTATTATATGTTATGTGTTATTAGCTAACTACACTGGTTAGTTAACCCCCGTATAAACCCTTTTGTTACTCTCATTTTTAGAGTAAGATACCCCTAGAAAAACACTCAGAGCCATTCCTTTCGTTTCTTACACCTTTGTTAAAATGTTTCGTTACACCCTTACACCTTAGCCTACCCTGTAGATTAAAATCCGTGGTTGGTTAATTGCTTTAGGTAAAGTGTGTTTCCTTACATTACCTGTGTTCGCGTGCGTAATTCATTATCTATGGTTAGGTCGGGAAATTGCACAATGCAATTGGAGTGAAAGTAAATATTGTATGTCTTTGAGTTTATTTTTCGTATGTTTACTACTTTCACTATTACTGTTATTTCTGAAGTCATGAAAAGTATGGAAAAATTATCCAGAATTATCATTATGGTGATGTGGTGAAATTTTACACATCTATGTTTATGTTAAAAAAAAAAAAAAAAAAAAAAAAAAAAAAAAAAAGTAAGAAAAGAAAAAGAAAAAGGTAGAGTTGGATGTTTGTTTTAACCAACTTATGTAAAGTTTTGTATTAAGTGGTCGATATCACCACTAATTGTTTTATATTATATATATGGATTGAATGGGAGTTGGCAGTTATGGGAACACCAACTAAAGGTTATTCTTTGATTAAGATCTTGTTGAGTATAATTCATGTCTACCTAAAGCGTGTGTTTCAAGTGTTAAAGCGTGAGTTATTCAATGATATGAGTCTTATTCATGGGATGGTTGGGATAGTGATTAACCACACTTAGGATTTTAATTTATTTGTTTTGTTTATTTTTCATTTTACACCAATTTATATCCCAAAATATTATCCATACCCTGTATTATTCTTTATCCAACCAAACCTTTGATTTATTGAGATTAGGGATTTGAGCAATCTTAAGTATCGTAGTCGTGGATTCGGCTATGTATTTGTGATTTTGTCGCCCTTTTTGATATATTATCATTGGTGAAGTTTGGACCTATCTTTAGCCTATTCGAGTTAAGGATTTGAGCAATTGCAAGTATCGTGTTCGTGGATTCGATCATGTATTTGTGATTTTGTCGCCTTTTCTGGAATTTGAGATCGATAGAGATTAAGGAGAATAATTAACCCTTTAAGCCTAAAAACCCTTTTTACCGCTTTAGACTTGTTATTCCTTGGCTTTAGTGGGGGAGATGTGTATACTTGCCAAGCTTATGATAGAATATTCGTCGCGACTGGACAGTTAAACGATTAGATTTGCTTTTATCAGAATATTTTACTTTACTTCTAATTCGTTAAGTGTTTGGTTGTGTGATTATGGCAAAAATGAATACATGCTTAAATATAAAATTAAATCCTAACATCTTTAGGATACATTTTCATAAGATTAATTCTAAGGTTTACTTGGGGACAAGTAAAGTTCAAGTGGGGGATATTTGATGAACTCAAATAATTAAGTACATTTTATTACTATCATTTATCCTATTAATTTGACTTGTTTTATTATATTATGTATGAGGATTGATACTTAATCGTTTACTTTTGTAATTCTCAGGTAAAAACAAGCATTTGGTGAAACTTGGCGATTTTGGACTAATTATGGAGCAAAACATGCAAGAAGTTAAGAGTCTACTGAAATGTACAAGTTCTGCTCCAGATGCGCCGCATCTCACTTATTACATACGGCGCATCACTATCAATATTTCACCAGATACGATCCAAGATACAAGAGGACATGCGCCGCATCTAAGAATGGAGTTACGCCGCATCTTCTGGCGGTGTACGAATATTCCTGAATATTATAATCTTGGACCCCACGCGAAGTTAAGTCAATGCGCCGCATCTTACCCTCAGACAGAAACTATAAATACCCCAAGACCAGACGAATTCGAGGGGCATAATATTATATACGAAGTACGAAGTACAGAAACCTAGGACGAATTCAGACGAATAGGCAGCACAAGACACACCCAAACGAAGATACAAGAGCTGTAAGAAGGTGCTGCATGTGTTTAATTCATTAAGTAGTTTTGTTTTATTGTGTTAGTAAACTTTAATTCATCAAGATTGGTGGCTTGTGTAATGTGACAACGGAAAGATTGCACTCCCTTAAAACTGCTTTCTCATCAATTAAAGTTTATATGTTGATGTCTTTGGTGACTTTTATTAGTGCATTGATAACCTCTGTGTCTAGCTGAGCGTTGATCGGGTCGCCATGCCTCTGCCCTCGCCTATTTATTAGATCGCCTATGCATTCTATCGTCTGTAGAAAAGTAGGAAGAAAGATAAATAGGATAGTCATAAGTAATCATTAAGGGTTTACTCGCCGATAAGATTAGAACCAACGAGAAAGGACTTAATCTCGGTGCGTTGCATCGAACTATACACTTCATATAAAACTAGCAATAAAACAAGTGACAAACTACTTATCTATCAGGACAGATCTTCTTATTGTCTCGAGTATTTATCTGTGTACGTGTGTGCTATTCGCTGATTCGTGCCTATTGGTTTAGTTTATTATTTAATTGCAACCAAATCGTGCCAGTCTCTCAGGCTGAACCCCCTTGCGTTAGAATAAGTTGTATAGCTAACTTAATATATTAAAATACTGATTAGAATAACGAGATAATACGTTCCACTCTTAGTGATCGACACTCTACTTACCATTATATTCATACTGACCGGGTACACTGCTCGTTAAGTGTGTGTGTTATTGATAAGTCGGCTAAATATAAATTTAAAACTTGAGTAGGCATTAATACTGCTAAACCGCAACGACATACACGCGCATCAATACCCATGTTTTGAAACTCCTGAGATGTTCGCTCGTACACTTGTAGTGAGTGAGCTATCTGTTGGTTGCTCTTAGCTTGAACAATTGGTTCCACATCCTTGGTAAATCCAATTAATTTTACCTCATTCTCAATTGGGAACGGGATGGTGAATAGCACTGTGCACGATGATACAATACCACCATCAAATTCTACTTCCCATGCGCACATAACTTTGTACTCTTCTGCAAGGAAACTTTCTGAAACTACGAGAGAGTTTCGTAGCTGTGATATATAGAATGGAGGCTGAACCATGAATCTTATCACTTCAGGTATGTCTTGTACTTGAAATTGGTGAGTAACCAAATCAAAAGAAACAATCATGTATGGTTTGTACGAAATACCGTCATTATAAACAAATATTTGAGAACCAACCTAGAAAATTTTACCACCCACTACTGCTTGACAAGACCGTTTAATTCTAATTGATTCATGGGGCAAATGGTTATTTTCAAGATTGTTCAAACGTCTGGAACTCAATGTATAAACTGACACATACCATGGTCCTTGAACGAAATACGGGTAATTAATCTTTAAAAGGGTAGCGTCTAAGGTGTCGGGACGGACACCAAAACCGATGACCATTTTGGTGAATCAGGTTGATTCAAGAAACTAAGGACGAATATTCCTACAGATCTTTTTATTGATGGGTTCCAATGAACAACCATCATATTTGAACCATACGGAAAGCACCAGACACCTTCAGAAGTAGCAATTGGCTTAAGAGTTGGAAGATTCAAAGTTGTATCTAGATTCGTAAAGGCTAAATTCTCATTTACCGAAAACATAAAACCAACATTACCTTGCATATATGTTAAATTGAAACAACACATATCTGTTTCACAAAAACCGTAACTACGGATGAAGTTCGGTAAGTCTATGGAAGAGTTCCATCTCTTCGACACAGTACGAAACTGTAGTAAAGACTTAACTGGTAGTTTCTTCATGATATCAACTTGAAGGTCGAATGGTATGTTGTCCAACATTTTATGAAAATGTAAAGGAATATATTAGTAAATGATTTTTAGTAAGAAATTTCATTGTAAAAGATTGTGTGTAATTAGCGTAACAATGTAAGACTTAAATTGAGTATATCTCGCGTAAAAAATTACACGTTCACGCAATTGTCATAGATTAGTCAAATGATTGTCACAGAGTTTTCAAATCATTGTCATAGAGTTGTCAAATATGTGTCATATTTCATGTAAAAAATTACACATACACGCAACTGTTATAGAGTTGTCACATCATTATTATAGATTTATCAAATCTGTGTCATATCTCGTTTAAAAAATTACACATACACGCAATTGGCATGAAGTTGTCACATCATTGTATGTATATGTAGGGAATTATATTTAGAGTTGATATTGACAAAATGTGAAAGATGAAGGACTAAAGAAAAAAAAGGATGAAACTTCAAAAGAAAGAAAAGATTACAGCAAATCTTTTATTATTCTAGGAATATGCTTTGTAAACCCTAGGTATCTCTATTATATAAACAGATACAGGGAATTAGTTTTAAGTGTGTGTCAAGATGTAATATTCAGTAAAGCGTGCGTGTATTGGCGTAGTACTATAAGCGCCTAGGTTAGTGGTTGTTCAGCCCCAAGGTTGAGTCCTCGATCCCTGTTACAAGGTGTGTAACACGTGCTACACTTGATAACGTTGCATGAAGGCTGTTGGTGTTTGTATTGTTAGTTGATTGAGATGATGACAAGAGAAACCTTGTAGTAATAATAATGATACTTTTGTTATTCCGCTGTGCATTGTATTGTTCTTATCAAAAGTGGTATCAGAGCCAGGTTATGATACTTTGAATTAGAAGATCCAGAAGAACTCTTTCTCTTTCAACAAGGAAGATGGACATGGAAACTTCACAAACCTCAATCCTCGCCAAACTACCAATGCTCAAACAAAATGAATATGACCTCTAGAGGCTCAGAATTGAGCAGTACTTCATGGTGCAAGATTATGCACTATGGGATATCATTCTGCAGGGTGATTCTTTTAAACCAACAACTTCTGAAGAAACACTTGTTGATGGTTCTAATGATGAAAGGATCAAGAAGAAGAATGATCTCAAAGCCAAGAGTTTGTTACTCATGGCACTTCCCAATGACCAGGTGTTGAACTTCAGTCATTATGAGACTGCAAAGACACTTTTTGTAGCAATTGTAGAGAGGTTTGGTGGTAATGAAGCCACTAAGAAGGCACAAAGAACACTGCTGAAGCAAAGCTATGAGAATTTTAGTGCCACAAGCACTGAAACTCTTGATCATGTCTTTAACATGCTACAGAGAATTGTGAGTCAACTTGTGTTTTGAAGATAGTGATTCCACAAGAAGACCTAAACATGAAGTTTCTCAATAGCTTACATGCTGAATGGAACACCCATGTTGTTGTTTGGAGCAACAAGCCTGAACTAGAGAAGATGACACTTAATGAGCTGTACAACAATCTTAAGATTGTTGAACAAAAGGTGAAGAAGACAGGAAGCACCAGTTCTGTGTCTGGAAACATGGCATTTTTGTAATCCTCCAGCTAGGGCTGGCATAACAGGTTACACGAACCTGTTAAGACACGAACCTGTTAAGACACGAACCTGTTAAGGTCAAACCCGAACACGACCTGTTAACTTATCGTGTCATTTTTCTCAAACACGAACACGACACGAAAATAAACAGGTGCACCTGTTAAGACCTGTTAAGAACCTGTTAACATGCATATGACCAAATCGAATGATACAAGAACCTGTTAACATGCATATGACCTGTTAAGAACCTGAACCTGAACCTGTTAAGAACCTGAACTTGAACATGAAACATACAATTTCAAAGAGCTGCTGCACTTGAAGATGCAAAAGTTCATACATAATGCAAAAGTTCATACAATTTCAAAGACCCACAGAACATGAAACATACATCACAAATCTTAAGTCTTAACTAATACATAACGATAATAATCCTTAACAATACGAAGTGGGATTGTTGACATTATATCTTTCAGCGAGCTCTTCAATTCTGACGCCTTTACTCGTATCTTCCATTTTAAACCTGAAAAGTCAAAAGAGTAAATATTAGAAAATGGTTTTTGTTAACACTAGGGTCTAGGTACGGATTAGAACCTGTTAAGAACCTGTATAGGCTGCTGTAAATAAGGCTACTATATTTTTCTTATACTATATTTTTCTGCATATTTTTCTGAATCCTATATTTTTATGCATATAGGCTGCTGTAAATAAGCAGGTCCGAACCTGGGTATTTTTCCCAAAATAAGCCAGAAACACAGAAGCTGTGTGGGTTTTCTAAACACTCTAAACTGCTTTTATGCTTAAAATAAACAGATACATAGAAAAGTAAGCACCTGATTAAGTGAGTCGGGATTGTTGACTGAGTTTGAAGCACCTGATTCAGGACCACCATCAAGCGACATCGACAATATATCTTTAGTGAGCTCTTCAAGCTGAACTTCATTTGAACCTGCAAACAACCAATCTTTTGTGCAAATAAGGGCCTCAAGAGTTTCTTTACTAAGTGAACTTCGATGTTGATCTAATACTCTTCCGCTAGCACTAAATGTAGACTCCGATGCAACAGTAGATATTGGAATTGTCAAAAAGTCTCGAGCCATCCTCGCAAGTATGGGATATCTAAACTCATTGGATTTCCAGAAAGCCAACACATCTAGTTCCAATGTCCTTTCCATTCTTGGCTCCTCCAAATACAATTGCAATTCTGACTTTTTGTTGGTTGTAGATTCATTGCTTTGAAACTCATCAAAATCCTATAAAGTAATAATACAAAATTAGTAATTCAATGATTAGAACAAAACATATAAAATATAAAATAAATTACCAAAAGTTTTGCGCTAACTCCAAAGAGACGTCTTGTATCATCACTTGTTTCTTCACCAACTTTAGTAACACTTGAAGTAGTTGTATGATTTGAAGTTGTAAAGGAAACATCACAAGCATATTCATCAAAAGTGGTCTTCAATAACTCATCAACAATATCATATTGAGGGTTGTAGTCTCCATAAATCTTTTTGTAACTCCATTCAATAAAGTGCAACTTGTATCTTGGATCAAACACCACGGCTATGGCTAAAGTGATATTAAAATCAGACCAATACTTCTTAAATTTGTCCATCATAGACGTCCCCATATCTTTCATATACTCATCACTTGAACTCATACTCTCATGCAAAGTAAGATAAGCCATAAAAACGTGAGGATAATACAAGTTTGCAGTAGGATATTTGGATCCCGAGAAAACAGTAGTCACATCATAAAACACTCCAAGGAAAACACAAATCTTTTCAATGATATCCCACTCAGAAGCACTTGGACAACTTTTATAATTAGAATCACTTATTTCTAAATGGGCAAATGCCTTTCGGTAATAAATGGCACTATCAAGCATTAGGAAAGTAGAATTCCACCTAGTAGGACAATCTTGCCTTAACCCCTTTTTTGAACTTAAAGAAAGTAACTTAGCACAGTCTAAAAACTTTTGCTTCCTTACTTGTGAATGTGATCCTTTAACATATTTGACACTCTCTCTAACCTTGCAAACCGC
The DNA here is from genome assembly GCA_021014915.2 of Artemisia tridentata subsp. tridentata. Classification (NCBI taxonomy): domain Eukaryota; kingdom Viridiplantae; phylum Streptophyta; class Magnoliopsida; order Asterales; family Asteraceae; genus Artemisia; species Artemisia tridentata. The sequence goes on from CP139508.1 coordinate 462,487,711, forward strand.
TTGATCAATTTCTTTGAGCCCATCTTGCACAATCAAGTTTAAAATATGTGCACAACATCTCATATGAAAAAACCTACCCTTAGAAACAAGTGGTGATTTTGTATCTAGTTGCTCACGTAAAAGCTCAACAAAACGGTCATTAGAAGATGCATTATCTAAAGTTACACAAAATACCTTATTTTCTATGCCCCATTCTTCTAGAATCGAAAACACTTTTGCATTTAAAGCAACACCGGAATGAGGTGGTGGCATGAAAGAAAAAGATAAGACTCTCTTTTGCAAAACCCATTGCTTGTCAATAAAATGCACTGTAATGGCCAAATAACCATCGGTAGTAATAGAAGACCACAAATCCGCAGTTAAACATAACATCCCCGGTGATTCCATAAGCATGCTTTTAATGTTTTCCTTTTCTTTCTTATACAATTTAAACAAATCAGCTTTTACAGTATTCCTAGTAATGACATTTGCTTGAGGTTCCAAGTATGTAAATACATCCCTAATACCCTTATAATCAACAAATGACAAAGGCAATTCATGCCTAATAGTAGCAGCTACAAGCAAATCGCGAAAGATATTTTGATCAAATCTAGATAACCGTAATGCCATGTCACTATTAAATAGCATTTGACCAACATCATGATAATCTTTACCATAACATTTTTCCATGTGTCGCTTAAGATTACCCGTGCCTGTAATACTATCATACAAGTAAATATTATTACACTTTTTGCACTTACATGGCACTTTTCTGCTGCCTTTTACTGCGCCTTTCTCATCTTTGTCAAAATAATTCCATACAATAGATCGATCCTTACGTTTTCTCTTGGCTCCTACTTCCCTTTCCACGGACTCGACCTCATCAGGTTGTGTAAACTCATTATTTTGTGAGTCAATTTCAATAGGTTCAGAATCCATCTACACAAAACATTAAACAATATAATCAGTGGATGAAGTGATGAATTTAACCGATCACAAGTTCACAACCTAGCTCCCAGCCAGTCCCTTATTCTCCCACACGACCAAATTAGAGATCTTATAACTAGAAAAATAGCGAATTAAAGTATACATACAGAAAGCTAGCAATCAATGTTATTTGATTAACAGGTTGCAAAAGTAAACAGGAAACCGACTTCACAACCAAAATACAATCGAAAACAAAGCACTTTTTATCTTCGTCAAACACAGTTAGCAACTTATTTAACAAGCTCAAAAGAACCTTAAACAAGCTCAAAAGAACCTTAAACACCAACACAGTTAGCAACTTATATGTAACAAACAACAAAAACTACGACAAGCAATTCTACACTAACTTAACTAGCATCCCTAAACAACAAAACAAAATACAATCAACAACCTCATGTATCAAAACTATTATATAATCATTAATTTTCCAAATAAAACAAAATACAAAACGAAATACACTAACTTAACTTACCAGATAAACGAAGAGGATGAAGTCACGAATCGGGATGAATAATCGATTGGGTTTGGGTGACTTGCGATGAGTTGAGGGTCTGGAACTCTGGATAAGAGAATAATCGATTGGGTTTGTTTGGATAAGAGAATAAGAAAGAGATAGGGGGGAGGCGGATAGGAAAGAGATAGGGTATTAGGGTTTCTTAAAAATTATATATATATTACATTGTTAACAGGTCTTAACAGGTTAACAGGTCATGACCTGTTAAGACACGAAAATTAACAGGTCTTAACAGGTCAAACCTGTTAAGACACGAAACCTGTTAAGGGTCAAACACGAACCTGTTAAGAACAGGTCGTGTCGTGTCGTGTTAACAGGTTTCGTGTCAAAATTGCCGGCCCTATTGTAATCCTCCAGCAATTGTAGTCCTGAAAATGATCAAGATATTTGTACTGCTAGCCCAAAAGTTAGTACTGCTAGTGTAAAAACTAGCACTGCTAGCTTGAGTGATGAAACTATCTATGCTTTTGTGTCAGAGCAATCCAGTGGGTCTCAAATCTACAATGAAGATCTTCTTCAAATTGATGAAGATGACTTGGAAGCAATGGACTTGAAGTGGTAAATGGCTTTGATAAGCATTAGGGCGAAGAAGTACTTTCAAAGGACTGGAAAAAAGCTTACTCTCAATGGAGGAGATGTTTGTTGGGAATTAAATATTCTGAAGATTAAGTATCGGGAATTTCTATTAAGTGATTAATTCTGGTAGCAGTAATGTTAAGTCTGGTTGGTACCAAGGTTAAGTCTGTTGGTTAAATTTGGTCTTTGGATGTTAAGTCTGGTGGTTAAGTCTAGTGATTAATTTTGGTGAGTGCCAAAATTAAGTCTGCTCTTCTAAAGTTAAGTCTGCTTGCTGGATGGATAAGTGTACTAAAGTCAATTATACACGGTAGATAATATCTTACCCCATGTGCTCAGTCATTATGTTATATTCACAGAACAAGTTGTAAACATAGATACATGTTGTATCTTAGTTACTGACACACATAAGATAAGCTAGCAAGTGTTCGACAAGACTTAACAAATATTGTAAAAGATCTTTCTTGAACTATAAAAGAAAGATCTTAGACTAGATATATGTGTGACTAACTTAAGTGATTAAAAATATAGAACTTCAAGAACAGTGAAGAACATAGAACAGACACAACAATATCACAAGTCATAGAAAAATAAGATTCAAGGTTTTGTAACCCTAGTGATAGTGAAGATCACTCGTATTATCTTGAATAATATTGAATCGTTTGGTGTTAAGCTTTCATTGTTCATTATCAAATAACAAACATAACTGTTCCATTTCCATAACCAAAAATAACCTTCTAAGTGTGGTTAAGTAGATTCCGCATACTTAATCATATTAACTCAATATATCATATACACAACGTCACAAAGGTTTACCCACCTTACAGTGTATCGATTCCTCTCAGTTGGTATCAGAGCAAGGCTGATATAGTTGATTTAGAAGAATAAGAAGAAGAAATGGATGCACAAGATACTGCTACAAATGTTGCTGCAAAGTTGCCCATGATCAAACAGAATGAGTTTGAGTTGTGGAGGCTGAGAATTGAGCAATATTTTATGGTTCAAGATTATGCTCTTTGGGCTATCATTTTGTATGGTGATTCTTTTACACTAGGTTATACAGATGTCATTCTTGAAGGCAAAACTAATAGAAGAAGAAATACTGGACCAACTACTAGTGAAGAAAGGAGACAGAAGAGGAATGATCAAAAAGCAAGAAACTTTTTGCTTATGACCATTCCTGGTGAGCAAAAGCTATCCTTAAGCAAGTATCCTGATGCAAAAACTCTGTTTGAAGAGCTTTGTGCATGGTTTGATGGTAATGAAACTACCAAGAAAACACAGAAGACATTGCTGAAACAACAATTTAAATTTTTTAATTCAAATAGCAATGAATCACTTGATAAGTTGTTCTCTAGATTACATAAGCTTGTCAGTTAGTTAGCTGTGTTGGGTGTTGAGATAGCAAAGGAAGATCTCAACATGAAGTTTTTGAGAAGTTGATGAAGCGAAAAGTGTACCGCTTTTAAGGGGTCATTTAAGCCCTAAATCGTATTTATTTGATCAAATATTACCCTAAATCGTTCCTTTTGTCATTTTAGGTACTTTTGAGGAGAAATCTGGAAAAGGAGGCATTTTGGACGTTTTTGGAGCATAAAAGTGAAGAAAACGGCAAAGTCTCAAGAATCGGCTAAAAGTTACTCTTGACGGCGTCATAATTTACTCTTGACGGCGTCATGCCTTGGCAAGAAAAGTTGGACGTGAAATTTACTCATGACGGGCCAGTGAAAACAGCATGTGAATTCTGACGGCGTCACACTTTAACTTGATCAAGGGCGTCACGGCTTAAATCATAAGGGGACGGCGTCACGTTCATGGTTCGACGGCGTCAAGCCTTGATAAGCCAGAATGGATTTTTGAAGAGCTAAAGAGGGACGGCGTCAAGAAGGTCATCCGGGAACCCTAAAAGCGGCGAGGTGACGGCGTCACACTCCATAAGGTGACGCCGTCAGATCCAAAAGTCTATATATAGTTTTCTAATTTTTTGTCATTAAGGGAGAGCTTAGTGTGTGGAATTTTGGGATAAAACCCTAAGACGATTTTAGCTACTTTTTCAGGGCTTTTTGCCTTGAGATCTTCCATGTTTCATTGAAAGATAAGTTATCAATTAATCATTCAATATGTCTATGTGTTGTTTGATTCTATCTTATTCTTGTCTTTTGTTTAACATGTTAGGCTAAATTTATCTTGTGTTTGCTTAGATCTAATGAAACCTAGCTATTGATTATTGGTTGTTAGTGTGTTATTAGTTGTATTGGATGATTGTTTATCTATGTTAGGCTTAAGAAAACTGGCTAACTTCCTATTCGGTAACTTGCTTGAACGTCTTAAGAAACATGAACCAAACGCGTACTAAAGGTTTTTATGGTTGTATTTAATGCACAAGCGAATTCTAGTGATCCCATGTTAGGAGCTTCCTAGCCGGCTCGACATAGGAGTGAAGTAGGAGCTTGTAGAGTTGGGGAAGTAAGTACGCCACCCCACGAATGGTATTAAGGAATACACTCGTCATCCACGCGACTAATACACACTAATTAACCGGTAAAAGATAGTTAGGGAGTAAGGAAATCTAAGTAAACACATTTCTCTACACATAAGTTTCTCACCACATTTTCATTTTTGTTATTTTATTTTATTGCATTCGTAGTAATTTGGGTTAGTTGACTAGCAACTAATTCCGCCCACTCCTTCAAACCCGAGATTTTACTTGCTTTCATAAAAACTATAAAAACATAAAAAGAATCTTCCTCAACCCTTAGACCTAATTAGAGTAGCCTTTCATACCTAACGAACATTATTCCCTGTGGAGAACGATCAATCCCCCGTACTTACCACTACACTATACTACATCGGTCAGGTACACTGCCTGGTGGGGTTGTAAGCCTCTTGAGATCCCTCGAGAGGTAAAACCTGTTGTAAGGTTACAAAACCACGCATCAAGTTTTTGGCGCCGCTGCCGGGGAATAGTTATTGTTTAGGTTGAATTTTTATTTCGATTAGGTCTACTCACTAGATTCCTTTCTAGTGAGATTTTTATTTTTATTTTTCTAGGTTTTCTTTAGTCTATCTATTTTCTTCGTGTCTTTGTTCGTAACCATACCATCCGACATCATGGAAGATGGTAATATCCTTAACCCCCACAACCCACCACCACAACAACCACTACCACCTCCTAGAGCCCGTACTTTAGGAGAATATTCCCGTCCTAGCCACCATGGCTATCGAAACACCATTGAGCTCACTCAAGGAGCCAATATCACACCCTTGCGATCCGACACCATCCGGTTGGTGCAAAGCGGATGCGCATTCCATGGACTTCGTTCTGAAGATCCTAATCAACATCTCAAGGACTTTCTTAAAATCGTTGATTCTATAGACCTTGATGTTGCCACTCGAGAGACGACCCGATTGCGTCTCTTCCAATTCTCTCTGCGGGACCAAGCTAGTCAGTGGCTAGAACGTCAACCCGCAGGATCCATCACCTCTTGGGATGATCTCACTACTCGTTTCCTTGCTCAGTTTTTCCCACCGGGAAGAACTACCAAGCTAAGGAATGATATCTTGATGTTCCAACAACGTCAAGGCGAAACTCTCTACGAGGCATGGACTCGATTCAAGGACTTACTCCAAAAAGTCCCTCACCATGGCATAGAACTTTGGCTCCAAGTCCAAATCTTCTATGACCATATCAATCTCTCCACAAGGCAAACCATTGACCAATCGGCCGGTGGTAAGCTACGTGATCTAAGTGCGGAACAATCATGGGCTCTCCTAGAGGATCTTGCTCTTTATGACAACGAAAGTTGGAATGATCCCCATGATTTGAATAAAACGGTCAAGGCAATATCTTTGCCTTCGAACAATTCAAGCACTTCCGACCGTAGGATCATAGAACTTGAAGACCAAGTCAAGTTTCTAATGAAATCCTACGAGGCTCCTAAACCTTCAAGCCAAGTGAACAAAATCACTTCTTCATGTGAATTATGTAGTGGTCCCCACGACACTCGTGATTGCATGGAACTCCCCGAACAAGCTTTTGTGGATTACGCATCATCACGTACCGACGGAGCGGGAGACAAGTGGTACACTTTCAAACCCGAGCCAAACCATTATGGTGATTCATACAACCCCTCATGGAAAAATCACCCGAACCTTAGGTGGAAACAAAACCAAAACGCACAACAACCCAATTCTTCTAACCCACATAATCGTTTCCAATCAAGCGGTTCCAACTCGAACCGTACTTTCAACAACAATCCTTCCGGCAATGGTAGTACCAATAACTTTGAAGGATTGATTTCCCAATTTATGGCATCTCAAGAAGCTCGGATAGCTAGATTCGAGACCGAATTCAATCAACAACAAACAGAGATGACCAACAAAATTGACAACTTGTTGAAAGCCCTCAATAACCAAGTGCTATCACCTCCACATAAGGACGCTAGGAACACAAATAGCGGACCCCAAGTAAAAGACCCCTCTTCATCCAAACACGTCCACTTTGTCAACATTGTCACTATTAAACCAATTGATAGGAATGAGGATAATAGTGAACCTAAGGATGAGGATAAGAAAGTCGAGGTTGATAAGGAAGTTAGGACAAGTGAGAGTGAAGAAGTAGATGATGATGAGGACTACTTCAATAGGCTACCCACTAAGGAAGAGCGCGCATATCATACAAACTTATTCGATGACCCCGAGACACCATACTTCCTAGGTAGACCAATCATAGAAATAGGCGACCCTTCTAATCTCAACATACCATGCAACATCGGACATCTACATGTGTGGAAAGCTTACATCGACCTTAGATCACCCATAAACATCATGACTAGAGCCCACTACAACTTGATAATGAAGAATCAACTTGGGTATAGGATGTTTCCTGACAAGGGTTGGATGAGTAACATCACGGGAAGAGTTAAGGGATTACCGGTTTATGTAGGAAACTTCACCTATGTCACCGACTTTGTAATTGTGGAAGATATCCGCCCAATAGTCGATGCATCCTTGACTCAAGTGGTTTTTGGAAAACCATTTGTTGAGATCTCTAGAATGACTTATGAACCTTCCTTAGGGATAGTTAGATTTAAGGATGAGACCGATGAAGTAAGCTACCAAATGCCATATAAGATAGAACAATTCCAACACTTGTCAAATGTTGAGAAGGAGCTCAAGCAAGCGGTCTACTATAGGAATGATGAGGATAGAAGTAAAGGAGTAGACTATGTTATGGAAAGGATATTCGGTTTCTACAAGGATTGTTTGAAATTAGGACCGGAATATAAAACCGGGAAGGAGAATGGCCTAGGAACCGTGACCGATGATGGAGTCACGTAATGTACGTGACTTTGAGTCTAGCTACAAGACTCGTTAATAAAGAAAAGCGCTTCTTGGGAGGCAACCCAAGCTTTATTTGTTTTATTTGCTTTGTGTGTTTATTTATTTGTTTGTTTGATTTTATTTGTTTCCGTATGTGTGTGTAATTTTTATCATTATTGATTCATGTTCAAAACTAATTTGTGAAAATGCTTTATGTTGTTTTTAACTTCGTCTTAACTACATATAAAGGTATTTTGCAAAAGATAAGTGTAAGGGAAATCTAAATCGGTTTATTAGAACACAAATGAACATGAATCGTAATAATAATAAATTAACATACATATTAGTGTGTGTTTGAGTCAAATTCTTGTATCGAGTCATAATGATGTTTTGCAGGATTTCCAGGAAGTAAGGTAAAGGTTTTTCCAGAAATTTTCCGGAAACTAAAAATGAAAATTTTTGTCAGGTCATTTCTGACGGCGTCAGGGGTTATAACCTGACGGCGTCAGATTTAATTTCCAGAAATTTTTGAGAGTTTTGTTTTTAAAAAAAGTTTTTATTAAAATCTCCAACTTATAATCTCCAGGAATCTGCAAAATTATCATTCCACAAGCATTATATCCTTATATATAGATTTTTTCCCGCCGATGTTATGCAGGTTTTCGTGTCTGTTTTCTCAGGTTTAACAGGTTATTTTGGACAAGGAGATGTTTATGGAATCAAGCTTATGGCGATGCATTAGTCATGGAGCTTCAAGATTCTCTTTGGAGGAAGATTTAACCGTGTAATTTCATTATCCACCGAGCGAATCAGGGGAGTATTTGATTTCATTCTTTTACTTTTTTCTTTTACATTTGTTATTTGAACATTGGGGACAATGTTCATCTTAAGTGTAAGGGAGGGTAAAAGTACGATTTTAGAGAATACAATTGCGCTTGATTTTTGTTTGTTTAATAGTAGATGTGTAATAAAACTGAGATAAATACCTGTTAGGATAATTTTAGTGCCAAATTTAAAATTTTTTACAACATATAGGAGTGAAACTTTGATCTTAATGAGCGTCTCATGGATAGGAGTTATATGACTAGCACAAAAACCGTACCACTAAAAAATTTTCCACCCTAAATATGTGAGGTTCGCCCATAGAATTGGTAGGAAAAGCATTTATGCTATGATGTGTGTACCGGTAGCACTTAGATTCTAGAACTTGCGTTAGGACCATTCCAAGGCCACAAGTGAGACTACATTCGTGTAGTTAGATTTACTACATGATAAGAGGCATTAGGATTAACCCATTGTTTTACACCTGTGTTTTTGTTATAATTACTTTGGCTACATTGGTCAAGTAATTCTCCCACACCCTTTGCGTTGTACTCATTTTTAGTACACGATACCCCTAGTACACCCCTCAGAGCCTATCTTTTCGTTTCGACCTTTAAGCATTTTACTTAAAGGAAGAATTTGTTACACCCCATTAAAATGTACACCCAAATCGCCTTAGCCTACCTTGTATGCACTCATTTTTAGTGCATTATTGTTACAACATTTGTTTAAACCCAAGTTAATTATCTAGTTGATTACATGGTTGCTAAGTCGAGTCATATCCTTGTACATATTGTTTTGGGACGATTGGGACTCATGGGTAAAGTACTAGTGTAATGGAGTAATGGGGAAGAACATCATTTATTACCCCCATATGTGCTAAATATTTTAAAAGTACTCCAAGTTTTTCAATTATCTTAATTCGAGTCATTAGATTAGTATTTGTAAAGTTATGTAAAAATTCAAGTGTAAGGGGAATGCAACGCCCCTATGATGTATTATTTTGGATGGTAGGGCAAAAGTGTATGCAGCAAAAAAAAAAAAAAAAAAAAAAAAAAAAAAAAAAAAAAAAAAAAAAAAAAAATCAAGAAAAACACAAAAAAATGAGAAAATGAAAAATAGAAAAAACATACGGACTACCATCCCGTTTCATTTTATGTTTATTTTATGTTTTTGTTATTTTTTTATTTCGTTTCTAGCTTAAGATCGAGTCCAGTCTTGGCTTAGCAACATTGTATAGTATATGTAATTAATCAAGATCTTTAACTCGCCACCAGTAAAATATCCCTTATCCAACAAAACCGTGTTTTCCTTTTCCCTACACCTAACGTTATAACCCATTTAAAAGCCCTCTTTGATAGTTTATCTTTGGTGCTTACGCCTAGTGGAGGAGGTTTTCGATCCTTTCCCAAGCCTATGGTAATCTATTTGCTATGACAGGTAGTGAGAGATATTATCCGTTTTCATTTATGAGATTTATTTTGATGACACTTGAGAGATGTGAGTATCTAAACACTACTTGTGAGGTGCTAGTTTATAATCTCCGTGCTTATTATGATTGAAGTGGAACGATTATTTGTTGTAATTACTTTTATGTTTGCATTAAATGACCCCTAACTTGTATTTTGATTAGAATAAAAGCGCATTTGCTTGAGGACAAGCAAATCTCAAGTGTAAGGGTATTTGATGAAGCGAAAAGTGTACCGCTTTTAAGGGGTCATTTAAGCCCTAAATCGTATTTATTTGATCAAATATTACCCTAAATCGTTCCTTTTGTCATTTTAGGTACTTTTGAGGAGAAATCTGGAAAAGGAGGCATTTTGGACGTTTTTGGAGCATAAAAGTGAAGAAAACGGCAAAGTCTCAAGAATCGGCTAAAAGTTACTCTTGACGGCGTCATAATTTACTCTTGACGGCGTCATGCCTTGGCAAGAAAAGTTGGACGTGAAATTTACTCATGACGGGCCAGTGAAAACAGCATGTGAATTCTGACGGCGTCACACTTTAACTTGATCAAGGGCGTCACGGCTTAAATCATAAGGGGACGGCGTCACGTTCATGGTTCGACGGCGTCAAGCCTTGATAAGCCAGAATGGATTTTTGAAGAGCTAAAGAGGGACGGCGTCAAGAAGGTCATCCGGGAACCCTAAAAGCGGCGAGGTGACGGCGTCACACTCCATAAGGTGACGCCGTCAGATCCAAAAGTCTATATATAGTTTTCTAATTTTTTGTCATTAAGGGAGAGCTTAGTGTGTGGAATTTTGGGATAAAACCCTAAGACGATTTTAGCTACTTTTTCAGGGCTTTTTGCCTTGAGATCTTCCATGTTTCATTGAAAGATAAGTTATCAATTAATCATTCAATATGTCTATGTGTTGTTTGATTCTATCTTATTCTTGTCTTTTGTTTAACATGTTAGGCTAAATTTATCTTGTGTTTGCTTAGATCTAATGAAACCTAGCTATTGATTATTGGTTGTTAGTGTGTTATTAGTTGTATTGGATGATTGTTTATCTATGTTAGGCTTAAGAAAACTGGCTAACTTCCTATTCGGTAACTTGCTTGAACGTCTTAAGAAACATGAACCAAACGCGTACTAAAGGTTTTTATGGTTGTATTTAATGCACAAGCGAATTCTAGTGATCCCATGTTAGGAGCTTCCTAGCCGGCTCGACATAGGAGTGAAGTAGGAGCTTGTAGAGTTGGGGAAGTAAGTACGCCACCCCACGAATGGTATTAAGGAATACACCCGTCATCCACGCGACTAATACACACTAATTAACCGGTAAAAGATAGTTAGGGAGTAAGGAAATCTAAGTAAACACATTTCTCTACACATAAGTTTCTCACCACATTTTCATTTTTGTTATTTTATTTTATTGCATTCGTAGTAATTTGGGTTAGTTGACTAGCAACTAATTCCGCCCACTCCTTCAAACCCGAGATTTTACTTGCTTTCATAAAAACTATAAAAACATAAAAAGAATCTTCCTCAACCCTTAGACCTAATTAGAGTAGCCTTTCATACCTAACGAACACTATTCCCTGTGGAGAACGATCAATCCCCCGTACTTACCACTACACTATACTACATCGGTCAGGTACACTGCCTGGTGGGGTTGTAAGCCTCTTGAGATCCCTCGAGAGGTAAAACCTGTTGTAAGGTTACAAAACCACGCATCAGAAGTCTACCTGTTGAGTTTGGTACTCATGTGATTGTCTGGATGAACAAACCAGACATTGAAACAATGAAACTCAATGATTTGTACAACAACTTCAAAATTGTTGAACAAAGTCTGAAAAAGTCTGGAAATTATAGTACTAGTTTTGGGAATGTGGCACTCTTGTCATCTCCTAGTATTAGTAAGTCAGAAGAGGTAGATGAAGATGAAGGTGTTTCTAATGCTAACTATGGTGGTCCTTCTACTAGTTCACAAAAGAATGCTGCTGTTCTTGGAGATCCAACATTCTATGTGTTTTTGTCTAGTTAAAATAGTAAATCTACTATAAATCATGAAGACCTTGAGCAGGTAAATGATGATGATTTAGAGGAGATGGACATCAAGTGGCAGGTTGCTTTACTTAGCATGAGGGCTAAGAAGTTCTGGCAGAGAACTGGAAAGCAGATTACCATCAATGGTAATGAAGCTGCTGGGTTTGATAAGAAGAAAGTAGAGTGTTTCAACTGTCATAGGATGGGACATTTTGCTAGAGAGTGTAGAAACCCAAGGAAGCAGGAGAATAGGAACACATGGTATAAGCAAGAGAAGAGAAATGAAGTCACAGTGGAAGAGCCAAAGGCTATGCTAGCCATAGATGGGGTTAACTATGATTGGAGCTTCATGGCTGATGAGGAGGAAGAACCAAAAGAAGCTGCAATGGTGGCCATTGAGACTGCTCTAATGGCCTTTTCTGATTCAGAGGTAAAATCTATAATCAAATGTACTGAATCATGCTCTGCTCTTAATGCTTATGAAAAACTTAAAAAGGACTTTGACGCTCAACTAGAAGAACTATTTGATGCTCTTGGTAATTTAGCTAATCATAAAAGAGGTATAGCTACACATGAAAAACAAATTTTACACTTTCAAGACAATGAATCTAAGTTTACTGATGACATGAATGCTCTCAAAAGAAACATAGATTTCCAAGCTGAAATAATTTGTTCACAAAGAGCATCTTTAGCTAAAGCCAAAAATAACAGTGACATTGTTAAGATAACAGTAGATGCTTTAGCTCATGCCTCAGATGGAATTAATAAAATTTGGGAAGCTCAAGTAATTAATAAAGCTAAGTCTGGTGTAAGATACAAGTCTGTCCCTCCACCATACAGAGGTGTTCCTTCACCTCCTGGTATTGACCTAGCACACACAGGATTTGCTGAGTTTCAAGAACCAATTATGGAATATGGTCCTAAGTCCACTGAGAGTCCTAAATTAGAGAATGTAAGTGAAAGTTTATCTAAAACTTCACTTTCTGAGGACAAGGTGTCCTCTGTTGGGAAAGTAGATGCTATAGTTGTTGAGGAATGTACAACTGATAGTGATGATGAACAGGTTATGTGTAAACCTGAAAAAGTTAAGAAAGCAGGAACAAAGGTTCCTAAAGTGATCAAAAAGGATACTGTTAAGCCTAGAACAAACAATAAACATGTTAGGCAACCAGTTAAGTATTGTGAACAATATAGATCCACTAACAAGCCCAGAGGTAACCAAAGGAGTTGGAATAACCTCAAGTCTCACCAACTAGGTGATGACTTTGCTTTTTATAATAAAGCTTGTTATACATGTGGTAGTTTTGATCATCTTGCTGCTTTCTGTAACAAATGGGTATCTGGGTATGAAAACAATAGGGTGAATTTCAAAAGGCAAACTCCTCAAACTCACTTTCACTTTAGTTCTAATTTTAATAAAACAAAACCCAAAACAGTTTCAGTTAAGTCTGGCTTAAAACAAGTTAATTCTGCTAGACCATTTCAGACTGTTTACCCAAGACCAACAGTTAAAAGTGCAAAAATAACTTCAAAACATGCACCAACAACTGTTAATAGTCCTTTTCATTCAAAAGCAGTGGTCCAAAAACAAGTTTGGAAAATTAAGGGTACAACTACAAAGCCAGCAGTTAATTCTGCTAGGCAAGTAGTTAATACTGCTGCTTGGGAAAAGAGGGACAATGCTGTTAAGGCCTCAGCATGTTGGGTTTGGAATCCAACTAAACCCAATGGTGCATCAACCATTCTTAAGAGATTAAATTACATTGATGCATGGGGCAGATCCAAGTCAGTAATGGCTTGGGTCCCCAAAGGAAACTAATACTTCTTATTATTGTGCAGGAACATTCAATTGATCATCAAGAGGATCAAGGATACTCAGATAGTGGATGTTCAAGGCACATGACAGGCAACAAGTCTTATCTCTCAGATTTCCAATCAATAGATGGAGGCTATGTTACCTTTGGAGGAGGTATTGGTGGCAAAATTTCTGGTAAAGGTACAATTAAAACTGGAAATTTAGATTTTGAAGATGTGTACTATGTGCAAGAGCTTAAGTATAATCTTTTTAGTGTCTCACAAATGTGTGATAAAAAGAATAAAGTTCTTTTCTGTGACACTGAATGTCTTGTGCTTTCCTCCTGATTTTAAGATGTCTGATGAAAGTCAAGTACTTCTTAAAATTTCTAGGAAGGGCAATATGTACAGTGTTGACATGAAGAACATTGTTCCTAAAAAGGATTTAACTTGTCATGTAGCAAAGGCCACATTGGATGAATCAATAAAATGGCATAGAAGGCTTGGTCATATTAATTTCAAAACCATAAATCAGATTATTAAGAATGGTTTGGTAAGAGGTTTACCTCACAAAAGATTTGAAAATGATCAAACATGCATTGCTTGTCTTAAAGGCAAACAACACAAAGCCACTTGTAAGCCCAAGATTTTTAACTCTATCAATTAATCATTGTTTATGCTTCATATGGACTTATTTGGTCCTACAAATGTTAGAAGTATGCAGCATAAGAGATATTGTCTAGTTATTACTGATGACTATAGTAGATTTACATGGGTTTTTTTTAGCCTCTAAGGATGAGACTTCTAGCATCCTTAAGAATTTCATTACAGAGATAGAAAACCTAGTAAGCAAAAGAGTAAAAGTCATTAGATGTGATAATGGGACATAATTCAAAATAGAGTTATGGATGATTTCTGCAAAGAAAAAGGTATTAGGAGAGAATTTAGTGTTGCTAGAACTCCACAACAGAATGGAGTAGTTGAAAGGAAAAACAGAACACTAATAGAAGCTGCTAGAACTATGTTAGCTGACTCTAAGTTACCTATAACTTTTTGGGCTGAAGCAGTCAACACTGCTTGCTATGTACAGAATAGAGTTTTAGTTGTACAACCTCACAATAAGACATCATATGAACTATTTAGAGGTAGAACTCCTGCAATAGGATTTCTTAGACCTTTTGGATGTCATGTGACAATTTTGAATACCTTAGACCATCTAGGAAAGTTTGATGGTAAAGCAGATGAAGGTTTCTTTGTTGGATACTCTCTTAATAGCAAAGCTTTTAGTGTATACAACTTAAAAACTAGGAAAGTAGAGGAAAATCTGCGTGTTGAGTTTTTAGAAAACAAATCCAATGTAGAAGGTCAAGGACCAAAATGGCTATTTGATCTTGAGACACTAACCAATTCAATGAATTATGTGCCTATTGTTGTAGAAACTAATGAATTTTCAGGTTCAAAAGCTGATGAAACAATAGATGAGGCAGGGTTAGAAAAGGAGACAAATCAAGATTATGTGATGATGCCACTATGGTCAAGTACAAGTGTGGATTCAACTTCAATAAAAGGTGAATCTTTTTTTGGTAAAGCTAAAGAAGATGTTGAAGATGAACACAAGGAAGATGGAACAAAGAAACAAGAAAATAGTTCTGGTGTTGATAATGCTGCTGAAACAGACTTAACTGAAGCAACATAATTAACAGAAAAAACAGAATTAATAGAAGATGAGTGGATTTGAGCAATCTCCCTCCTGATTATCAAGTTCCTTCTACTCCACACACAAGAATTCGCAAAATTCACTCCCTGAATAATGTGATTGGAGATGTACAATCAAGTGTGAAGACAAGACAACAACTGATGTCTTCAGACCAACAAGGGCTTCTTGATGCCCTTTATGCTTCAAAACAGCATGAGTTTTCAAACTCTTGCTTGTTTGTATGTTTTCTCTCACAAGATGAACCAAAGAACATTCTGAAAGCCTTAGATGATTCAAGCTGGGTAGAGGCTATGCAAGAGGAGCTTCTTCAGTTTAAGATTCAGAAGGTTTGGGTGCTAGTTGATTTACCTTAGGATGAAAAGGTAATTGGCACTAGATAGGTTTTTAAGAATAAAAGGGATGAAAGGGGCATAGTGATTAGGAATAAGGCTAGATTAGTAGCCCAAGGGTACACACAACAAGAAGGGATAGACTATGATGAGGGTTTTGCTCCAGTAGCAAGAATTGAGTCAATTAGGCTTTTCTTAGCTTATGCTTCATTTTTAGGCTTCACAGTTTATCAAATGGATGTCAAGAGTGCATTTTTATATGGTACTATTGAAGAAGAGGTGTATGTCTCACAACCTCCAGGGTTCATTGATCCTGACCATCCAGACAAAGTGTACAGAGTAGTAAAAGCTCTTTATGGCCTTCATCAGGCACCTAGAGCATGGTATGAAACATTTGCTTCCTACTTAATTGAAAATGGATTTCAAAGAGGAAAAATTGATCAGACACTATTCGTCAAACAGCACAAGAAGGATCTTCTGTTAGTGCAGGTGTATGTGGATGACATTATCTTTGGATCTACAAGGAAGGAGATGTGTTTAGAGTTTGAGAAACTTATGCATGATAAGTTTCAGATGAGTACTATAGGAGAACTTACATTCTTTTTGGGTTTGCAAGTTAAACAGTCATATGAGGGCATATTTATTAGTCAAGATAAATATGTTGCTGAGATACTTAGGAAGTTCAACTTTGTTGATTCAAAAATGGCAAGCACACCAATGGACTCTGAGAAGCCACTTCTAAAAGACTTAGATGGAGACAATGTAGATGTACACACTTACAGATCTATGATAGGCTCTTTGATGTATCTTACATCATCAAGACCTGACATCATGTTCTCTGTTTGTGCTTGTGCAAGATTTCAAGTAACTCCAAAGGTTTCTCATTTAACAACAGTCAAGAGGATTTTTAGATATCTCAAGGGTCAACCTAGGTTGGGACTATGGTATTCTAGAGAGTCACCTTTTGACTTGGTAGCATTTTCGGATAGTGATTATGCTGGTGCTAGCTTGGACAGAAAGTCAACAACTGGAGGATGTCAATTCCTTGGGTGTAGACTTATCTCATGGCAGAGTAAGAAGCAAACAGTTGTGGCTACTTCAACAACTGAAGCTGAATATGTAGCTGCTGCAAGTTGTTGTGCTCAAGTCCTATGGCTTCAAAACCAACTCCTTGACTATGGGTACAATTTCATGAACACTGTCATTCATATTGATAATAGTAGTACAATTTGCATTATTAAAAATCCAGTACAACATTCTAAAACAAAACACATTGAAATTAGACATCACTTTATAAGAGACTGCAATGAGAAAAGATTAATTCAAGTTCTTAAAATTGCTTCAGAACACAACTTTGCAGATCTGCTAACAAAAGCTTTTGATGTTGGAAGGTTTCAATACTTGGTAGCAAGTATTGGAATGCTTAATACTTAAAATTTTCAATCTGATGTGTTTTTGTATATAAATTTTTTGTTTGTGCTGCTAGCTTTATCAATTAATTCTGCTATTACAAAAGTTTGTGCTGCTTGTACAAATTTAAATTATGTTATTCATACAGTTAGTCCTATGATTATTCTAATACAAGACAAGTACTTTGTACATTGTTCTCTTGGTTTTAGACTAACTATTTCAGGTATGAACACTTGAGCACAAAGGAAGTTTTCAAGTGAAATTTGTGAGCAGCAGAATGGAAATACAGTTGCTGACATAATAGGTTCATGACAGAAAGCGTTTGGGAATTTAAACCTCCTTAAAACTTCTTTCTTGAAACCTGATTATGACATTTCTCATTGAATTAATGGTTTAGTTGATCAGATAGTAACTGATTGTTGAGAATTATCACAAGACAAGACTTAATATGAAGAACATACTTAAGTCTGCTGGGTTACGTAGTTAAGTCTGTTAGTATATTTATGTCATAGTTAAGTCTGCTAGTTCAATGTTAAGTCTTGTAGACAGATTCTATAGTTAAGTCTGGTTGACTTTATTAGTTATGTCTATTTATGAATTATAGGAATTTTGTTAGCTATAAGTTAGGAAAGGATACGTAGTTATCTTAATAGAAGATACGTATATCCTTCTACACGTTTTGTATCTAGGGTTTCTTTAGTATATAAAAGGAACCCTAAGGCTCAAGAGTTGTATGTATATATGTGAAAGTTAGTGATTGAAAGTTAATAGAATACGAAGTTAGAATTATTGTGTTCTTCATTGTTCATTGTTAAGATTCCGCATTAGAATTTAACAACCTGTTAGAGTTTCTCACTTAGATCAATTTGGATTTATTCAAGTTGTCTAACAAGTAACAAAGGCTACTTGGGTCTTCTCATAGGTGAATTAGATTTATAAAAAGTATTTCTTTGATTATATGAGTTCACATGTGGTCTATTCATTGGTTGTCTGGGTCTAAGAGCATTAACATACCCAGAATTAACATTAGGCTTTACAGAACTAACATATTGCCCAACATAATTAACTTTTGGCCTACCAGAATTAAAATTTGGTCTAACAAAATTAACAGATGACCAACCAGAATTAACATTTGAGCTACCAGAATTAAATGGTACTGGTCTTGTGACAAATTGGTTTGCATGGTTAATTCTATTTGCACTATTCCAAACTGGTTTAACATTCATATGGCCAGTATTGACACTTTTCTGCTTCCTAAGTTCAGCCTCTCTTTTCATCCTATTCTCATGAAAATCACAGTCTCTAATTAGATGACTTAGACTACCACAGACAAAACACCTCTTAGGACCAAAATTGTAGTTTTTCTTATACTCTCTTCTCATCCTATCAGATTTTGGTGACTCTTGACTTTTGACAGACTTCCTAGGAGATTTTATAGATTTGGGTGTAGTCACAACTGGTTCACTATGCTTGACAGATTTTGACTCAAAAACTTCTTTTGGTTCACTCTCTGATTCTGATTCAGACTGCTCAGAGACATCTCTTGTGGATCCTTCACTGTCATTAGTTTGACAGGTAGAATACTCACTTGATTTGTCATCTGAGTTGCCTGTTTCAGGATATATAGGACCCTTTTTACCATATACAAACAAAGAATCATCAAGGTCTTCCTTTTGTAGAGGAGTGTAATCTTCACTTAATGGAGGTGGCACCCCTTTAAAATCATCAGTTTTAATGAACCTATTGTAAACTGGTTTACCAGCATAATCATCTTTTCTACATTTGAACACAGATCTCTCCATCTCTTCCTCATAGCTTAAAACTTCACTATCTGACTTAATCTCATAACCTAAGCCAATTTTACATGTAGAGCTCATACCAGATGCTATTAACTTATCCATACATTTAGCAGAGTGGTTCCATGTGTCTACTCTCTTTTTCATTTCTTCTTTTTCTTTTACTGCTTTCATGCCAATTCTTCTGTATCTCTTAAGTTTTTCATCTTTTTCATATATCTCATTAGCCTGAAAGGTAAGTTTTTCATTTAAAGAAGATTGCTGTTTTTGATAGGTGACTATTTGTGCTTCTAAAGTTTTGACAGCATTAGTATAAGCAATTATTTGTGCCTCCTGATCACCTATTTGTTTTAATTGTTCATCACACAAAGCTTTAAGACTATTGTATGAATTAATGCAAGTTTTGGAACACAAAGATACCTCAGTACTGGAACCAATGGCCATGAAAGCATGGTTTGGTTCTAGTTCCTCTTCTGTTTGCTCTCCCCAGTTAACTGTGCCAGCTTCCAAAGTCAACATGCTCATCTGATTCTTCTCCAGCTTGTCATCTTCCCGAGAGTCTGAATCCTTCTTCTTTTTCCCATCAGCAGTCATCTTTGCCATGTATTCCCTAGCAAAGTGACCATGCTTGTGACACCTGTAGCACTCAACAGTCTTCCTATTGTACCCAACTGGTGTCTTCCCATCAAACCTAATGTTTCTCCCAGTCTGCTTGTAAAACTTCTTCATTCTATGGGCAATCATAGCAATTTGCCACTTAATATCCATCTCCTCAACATCAATATCATTGATCTGCTCAAGATCATCACTAATGAGGTCCTGCTCTTCTGACCTCTTAGCAAAAAGTGAGTAGATCACTTCATCAGCAAATCCTTCAGGGACTTCTCTTTCTCTCATGCTGCTTGAAGATGTTTCATAACCACCAGAACTAAAGCCACCAGAATTAAAGCCACCAGTATTAACCTTGTTAGTACTGCCCTTGTTAGTACCGCCTTTGCTTTGAGAAACAAAAGCAATATTGGGAGTGCTTGAAGATGCCTTTGTACTTCCTTGGATCTCCTGTTCAAATACTCGAAGATTTTTATATAGATCATCTATATACAAGTTGTCAATTTCATCTTTCATCCTCATGGTCATTATCACAGTTGACCATTCTTTAGGCAATGATCCGAGGAATTTGTGATTTGCATATTCATTCGACACAGCAGCACCATGAGCCTCCAATTGAGATAGAAGATGTTGAAACCTGTCATAACCCTTCTCCAAACCTTCAGCACTGGT
Organism: Artemisia tridentata subsp. tridentata; assembly: GCA_021014915.2. Taxonomy (NCBI): domain Eukaryota; kingdom Viridiplantae; phylum Streptophyta; class Magnoliopsida; order Asterales; family Asteraceae; genus Artemisia; species Artemisia tridentata. Next base: position 462,507,731 of record CP139508.1, read on the forward strand.
TACAGAGAATGCTTCAAATTCCTTCTTAAGACAGCCTTCTGCATCTTCTTGGAGTTTGCATTCCCTCCAAATCTTGTTTTGATAGCTTCCCAGATTTCCTTGGCATCATCCATGCCATGAAACCTTCTCAAGTGCTCCTTAGGAAGTGCCATAAGCAAACCCAGATTCCTACTCCAACTCATGAGGAGGAATCCAACCCAATGACTGTAGAAACTCTTCTATAGCAAGTTCCCACCTTAGTTAAAAGAATAGCTGGTTTGGAGAAATCAAATGCAACAATGGGAAAGGCTATCATGACTTTGGTCAGGAGGGTGAAAAAGATGGAAAAAGTTATGAAGGAGAAAGGAGTTGATTTTGATGATCAGGAGGGTGAGGATGAAAATTCTTCCAAACAGGGGAGGAATTTGGATGAAGAACAGACTTTGAAGACTCCAGCTCAGGATAAACCAACTGAAGAAGCAGATATAAGTCCTGAAGGAATGGAAGCAGCAGAAACCTTAGCCTAATATCTGAGCAAAATTCAACAAGAAAACAAGAAAAGAAGGTTGAAAAGAAAGCTGATAATTGATGAAGAGATTAATTCTGATGAAGAAATGGTTAAGTCTGCTGAGGGTTAAGTCTGTTAGTGTTGAAATTAAGTCTGATGGTAAAGATAAGTCTGTTGTTAGTTCTGGTAATGAAAAGTCTAATGAAATTAAGTCTGCTCAGGATGATAAGTCTGTTGGCACACAAAGGGAAGGAAAACAAATTCTGATTGAAACTCCTAAACCCAAGAAGTCAAAGAGACAAGAAAGAGAAGAGGAAGCATCTCTAGCTGAGATTGCTAGGATACAAGCAGGAGAACAAGAAGAGATAGATAAAGAGGAAGAGCAAAAGAGGCAAGATGAGCTGCTTGCAAGAAAGCTATCAGAAGAACCTACTGATGATCCTCTGATGCAATTGATTAAAGGAGATGATGAGTTAAAGGCAAAGTTGGAAGAACTTAAAGCCATAGAAGGTTTGACAACAGAGGAGAGAGCAAAAGAACTAGCATAATTCATAAATGCTAGAAGGGTTTCAGATACTCTTGGTGATTTTATGTCAAGGATAAAGCTGACTCAGAAGAAAACCAAGGTTCCCAAGAAGATGCCTAAGGCAGAAGAGATGCATGCTATGAAGATGTATATGAAGAACATGATGTATTCAACCTTTGCACACATGAAAGAAAGATCATATGAAGATATTTTAAAATTGTATCAAAGAGGATACAAAAGGGATCATGGTTACAGACCAATTGATTATAAGGATGCCGTCAGAAGAAGTTTTAAAAGACAAAAGGTGACAGAGTTTGAACCAGCTATTGAGGTTGAGAAAGTAAGTGAAAAAGCATCTGAAGTTGAGAAGGCATCCAGTGAAGTAAAGGAAGAAGTTGAAGTTAAAAAGCCAATTATAAAGTGGACCTACAAATGGTATCAGAGCCTGAAGAGAGACTCTGAGTTCAAAGAAACACAAAAAAACCACAAACACAAATCACTCAAACAAACCCTGCACAATGTCTGTTAAAGGTGATGATTTCTCAAACCATCTCAGTGATAATGATTCAAATCATGAAGAAGCAGCATCAGAAACTGGCACATCCAACAAAAAATCACAACAACAAACCATACCCGCAACAACCACCATATCAAACATTAAACTCCCTATCCTGAAGAAGGAAGAATATGACATATGGGCTATGGAGATGGAGTACTATCTGGAGTATGTCGACAATGATGTCTGGAAGGTAATCCAATGGGAATTCTAAGAAGAGGGTTTCAGTTGGCAAGGATGGAGTTGTTAGGGTTCTTCCACTTGTATCTCCCTTAGAAATTCATGCAGTGGACATGGAGAAAAAGCATTGCAAGAAAAAGCAAGTCAGTGTCCAAGAAAGTAGTGCAGCAAAAAGAAGAAGAAGAATCTTCATCTGAAGAGTTCACTATGGGATCAGTCCCTGAAAGCACAGCTAAACCATCCAAAATTGTTGAGTATCAGATAATTAAGACTGGGAAGAGGGCAGCTTATCAGATGGTTAGGGAAGATTACACTAGTGTGGTCTATGTTAATTTTCCTGGACTACTAAATGATTTAAGTAAGGATGACCTTAAGGAGCTATACAAGTTGGTGAATATCATACATGGAGACAATACACCTGAAGAAGAGTTTGAGAGGGTGTTGTGGGGAGATTTAAAAGTTATGTTTGAGCCACCTTCAAGAACAGATGAGATTTGGAAGCCACCATACCAACAAGAAATTGTTAGATGGAGATATTTTCACAGCTGTCAGGTACATTGCTTATCATTGCAGAGAGCTCATATTTACATGTTGGCAGAAGTGGAGTATCCTTTACCACCTAAGGTCTGCAAAGAAATGTTAGAAAAGAAATTGTTTGCAGATGAGAAAGATGAGGTATATGAGAAGCTTTTGGATTTGATTAAGGAACAATCCCTAAAGGAACCATATTGGGGTGTTTGAAGTGTTTGAAAGAATTTTCAAGTTGTTAAGTGAGACTAAAGGAACTTCTCACTTGGTGAAGGTGCATAGCACTAACACAACAAATGGTCATCAGTCCACCATGTCTAATCCACATAAGGACTGGCAAATCCAGAGCAAACGGCTCTGGTAAAGATATTTCAAATCCGTTAATGGTTGACAATTTACCAAAAATTGTATGGTAATCAACTCACCATATCTGAGATAGTGAAGAGTTGGCTAGCCCACAAGAGTATGGCTTGTGGTAAAGGCTGTGGAAAAACCATAATTGGTAATCAATTCACCAAGGTGAGGTATGATTCCACCAAAGAATTGGCTAGTCCAAAAGCAAACGGCTTTTGGTAAAGACAAAACAAATCCGCTGATAGTTGATGATTTACTAAATATCATATGGTTATCAATGTACCATGGTCTTACACACCAAAACATTGGCTACTCCAGTAGTTAATGGCTATCTGGTAAAGAGACATCAAATCCATTAATTTTCAATGATTCACCTCTCACAGGAGTTAACACACCTGGAAGTGATGAGAATAGTATGAAACTTAAAAGAATTGATGTACAAGTCGTCATGGTTGCTGAAAAGATCAGATGGGTTGAAGATCAGATGGCGAAAAGTTTGTTAAAATCAAAGTTGCTGCATAAAAGATCATATATGAAGTTCAACATTTCAAGAGTTGGAGATAATTCCAAGAGTTTCAGATTCAATCCTCAGAAGCTTATTCAGAAGGAACTTAAAGTTCATGAAGCATGAAGATCAAGTTAGGGGAGGATTGTTGGGAATTATCATAAGACAAGACTTAATATGAAGAACAGACTTAAGTCTGCTGGGTTACTTAGTTAAGTCTGTTAGTGTATTTATGTCATAGTTAAGTCTGCCAGTTCAATGTTAAGTCTGGTAGAGAGATTCTATAGTTAAGTCTGGTTGACTTTATTAGTTAAGTCTGTTTATGAGTTATAGGAAGTTTGTTAGCTATAAGTTAGGAAAAAAGGAACCCTAAGGCTTCCTTAGTGTATAAAAGGAACCCTAAAGCTCAAGAGTTGTATGTGTGTATGTGAAAGTTAGTTATTAAAAGTTAATAGAATAAGAAGTTAGTATTATTGTATTCTTTATTGTTCATTGTTAAGATTCCGCATTAGCAATTAACAACCTATTAGATTTTCTCACTTAGATCAATTTGGATTTATTCAAGTTGTCTAACAAGTAACAAAGGCTACTTGGATCCATAATTCGTATGGATCTACATTGATACAACTCGCTTTCTATCATTTTATACTTTCAAGTATAATGTGTTAATATCAGGATATCTGATAGAAAGAACAGCGAGCAAAAGTGAATCTAACACTTGTGTTAGAGATAACAAATGCCACGAGCTGGAAAACCTGTCAGGAAAACTCTTTGTATAAGTTTATCTGTACACAGGAAGTTATTTATAACTGAAAACATTGGTTCTCACACAACCAGAGGTTGCTTGAAACCAAAATTTTGATTGAGTGTCTGTAACTACCCTTGATCCCTTCAAAATGGTTGGAAGCAGTATGATTTTTCATAATAAAATCATATGCATACTGCTAAAAGTCAAAAGTTTTCCTAAAAAGGGTTTTTGGAATAAAAATGACTCAGAAAACCATCAAATGATGGATTATGAGTTATTGCCCCATGATTCACCTCTCATAGGAGGTTACACACCTAGAAGTGATGAGGGCAGCAAACTACCTCTTAAGGAATTGATGGCTTCATGTACAACATTGTCTGAAAACAAGTTCACATTGGTAGATCAGATAATGATGGGATGATGGTGAGAGATCTTCCAAACAGGGGAGGATAACATGTTATTTGCATCCCAGGGGAGGAAGCATCTCATGGGAGGAAATAAAACCCAAGGAATTTTAACCAAATGTAAGGGAGGAAAAGACAAGAGCATACAAGATGATGACATAGAGGTTGAAAATGACAAGAACAAAGCTGATAATCTCTTTTACATGAACAAGATTCTGGAGTATTATGTATATTCAGAAGGGATGAAGCATTCAAAAGGAGAAAGTTCTATCTAGGTCAAACGGAGAAAAGTTTCAATTTCAGTTCACTACGTTTGTTCATCACTTGCAAAGGCATGCTGATAGATGATTTCACTTGTTGAAACAAGCATCCAAGATACACAGCACCATTGCCTCTTATAATTCCTCCATCCAAGGAAATTGCACCATCTTTTAGGTCAATGTTTGAAGCCTGAAGATGTGTATTGATATTATTGAAGTCAAAGAACAGAAAGCAGACGAGTTACTGAGAAAGATATTCAATCTCACAGATCAGAAGAAAGCTCAGATCAAGGGTCTGACTATGAAGTGTTTGCAAGATCCTCACAATCAGAAATTCAATTCAGAAGAAACATGTTGAAAAGGGTTCACATGTTTAGGGGAGGATTGTTGGGAATTAAATATTCTGAAGATTAAGTATCGGGAATTTCTCTTAAGTGATTAATTCTGGTAGCATTAATGTTAAGTCTGGTTGGTACCAAGGTTAAGTCTGCTGGTTAAATCTGGTCTTTGGATGTTAAGTCTGGTGGTTAAGTCTAGTGATTAATTCTGGTGAGTGCCAAAATTAAGTCTGCTCTTCTAAAGTTAAGTCTGCTTGCTGGATGGATAAGTGTACTAAAGTCAATTATACACGGTAGATAATATCTTACCCCATGTGCTCAGTCATTATGTTATATTCACAGAACAAGTTGTAAACATAGATACATGTTGTATCTTAGTTACTGACACACATAAGATAAGCTAGCAAGTGTTCGACAAGACTTAACAAATATTATAAAAGATCTTTCTTGAACTATAAAAGAAAGATCTTAGACTAGATATATGTGTGACTAACTTAAGTGATTAACAATATAGAACTTCAAGAACAGTGAAGAACATAGAACAAACACAACAATATCACAAGTCATAGAAAAATAAGATTCAAGGTTTTGTAATCCTAGTGATAGTGAAGATCACTCGTATTATCTTGAATAATATTGAATCGTTTGGTGTTAAGCTTTCATTGTTCATTATCAAATAACAAACATAAATGTTCCATTTCCATAACCAAAAATAACCTTCTAAGTGTGGTTAAGTAGATTCCGCATACGTAATCATATTAACTCAATATATCATATACACAACGTCACAAAGGTTTAACCACCTTACAGTGTATCGATTCCTCTCAATGTTGCTGGCTATGACAAATCTAAGGTGGAATGTTATAATTGCCACAAGATGGGACATTTTGCCAGAGAGTGCAGAAGTCCTAGACAACAGGACTACAAGGGTAAAGGGTACAAAAGTCAGCAAGGAAACAGGAGAACAGTGAATGTGGAAGAAACTTCTTCCAAGGTAATGGTAGTTGTTGATAGAGTTGGCTTTGACTGGAGCTTCATGGAAAAAAGAGGATGAACCAACCAACTTTGGATTGATGGCCTTCTCAGACTCAGAGGTACATGAAGTTAAAAAGTGTTCTAATTCTTGTTCAGCTTTGAAAGATTATGAGTCACTTAAGAAACAATATGATAATCTTATAATAGAATTTAATGAAGTAAACTTTAGTCTTTCAAATCACAAAAGAGGAATAGCTGTTTTAGAAGAGAAACTTACTTTTTGTAGACAGAATGAAGCAAATTTTACAGATGATATAGCTGTATTAAAAAGAGATTTGCAACTTAGAGATGATAAGATGAGTGGGCTTAAGTATGAAATAGAAAAGCATAAGAAAGAAAAGGAAAACATACAGTTAAGTGTTGACACTCTTGAATATACATCAAAAGGAGTTCAAAAATTAATAGAGAGTCAACTGGTAAATAAAGCTAAGTCTGGTCTAGGATATAAGTCAGTTGCACCCCCAAATAGGGGAATGTTTGTACCTCCAGGCATTGACTTAGCTCATACATGCTTTGAGGAATTTAAGGATGTTGAATTTCCTGGATATGGTCCTAAAACCAATGAGAGTCCTACTAAATTTGTTAAGGCTGAGGATTCTTTTGAAAGTGCAAGTGACACATCTTTAGTTGAAGAAGTTGTGTATGAGGTTAAGACCAATAAAGTTGTGTCCGAGAATAAGTCTGAGGTTAAGGCAGAAGTCAAAAATGTTCCTAAAGTGGTCAAAAATAAAAATATAAAACCAGTTAGGAATACTGTTAGATATGCTGAGATGTATAGGTCTACAAATAGATCTTGAGTTCCTAGGGGCAATCAGAGGAACTGGAATAATTTAAAATCTCAACAACTTGGTGATGAGTTTGTTATGCAGAATAAAGTATGTTTTGTGTGTGGTAATTTTGATCATTTGGCTGCATACTGTGACCAAAACCCATGGAAAAAGAAGGTTTTTGGGAATTCAAGGGTGTATAGGAATACAAATGCTAGAGTGAATCAAAACAGTCATACTAGATTGACTCACCCTAATGTTAAGATGACACCCAGAGCAGTTATGTTGAAGTCTGGCATCAAATCAGTTTCTACTGCTAGACCAAACAAGGGTTTTAATTACAAACAAACTGTTTCAAGTGCAAAACCATTTTCAAATCATTACAATCATGCACAAACAGTTAACAGGCCCTTTTACAAGAAAACAGCTTTGAATAATCAAAAATGGATGCCTAATGTCAAACCTGCTAAGCCAGCAGTTTCTACTGCTAGGCCAGCAATTTCTACTGCTTGGCATATGAATGTTGTTAAGGGTCAATATGGCAATGCTGTGAAGGCCTCAGCACGTTGGGTATGGAAACCTACCAAACCCAATGGTGCATCAATGACTTTCAATAAATATAATTATATTGATGCACGAGGCAGATCCAAGTCAGTGATGGCTTGGGTCCCCAAAAGGAACTAATTTCTTTATTTTATGTGCAGGAACATCCTACAAAAGATGGAGAAGATAGAGGATACTCAAATAGTGGATGTTTAAGGCACATGACTGGTAACATGTCATACCTTTCAGATTTTACACCTCTGGATGGAGGACCTGTTATCTTTGGAGGTGGTGTTGGTGGTAGGATTACTGGTAAAGGTATTATTAAAACTGGTAATCTTGACTTTAAAAATGTGTATTTTGTACCAGAGCTTAAGTACAACCTTTTTAGTGTGTCACAAATTTGTGACAAATAGAACAAGGTTCTTTTCACTGATACTGATTGTCTTATTCTTTCTACTGATTTCAAGCTACCTGATGAAAGTCAAGTATTGCTTAAAATCCCCAGAAAGGGTAATACATACAGTGTTAAGATGAATAAGCTTGTTCCTAAAGAAGGTCTTACTTTCCTTGTTGCAAAAGCCACATTGGATGAGTCAATGTTATGGCATAGAAGGCTTGGTCTTGTAAATTTCAAAACCATTAATAAGATTGCTAAGTATGGTTTGGTAAGAGATTTACCCAATAAAAAATTTTAAAATGACCAAACCTGTGTTTCTTGCCTTAAGGGTAAGCAACACAGAGCTTCTTGTAAGCCCAAGGTTCATAACTCTAATTCTCAAGCTTTATACATGCTTCATATGGACTTGTTTAGTCCTACTTCTGTTAGTAGCTTGAATCATAGAAGATATTGTCTTGTAATTACTGATGATTATACCAGATTTACTTGGGTTTTCTTTTTGAGAACTAAGGATGAAACTAGTGAGATCCTTAAGTCCTTTATAATTGAGGTAGAAAACCTAGCGGATAAGAAGGTTAAGATAATCAGATTTGATAATGGGACAGAATTTAAAAACATGGTTATGGATGAGTTTTGCAAAGAAAAGGGTATTAAAAGGGAATTTAGTGTAGCTATAACCCCAAAACAAAATAGAGTAGCTGAAAGAAAGAATAGGACACTAATAGAGGCTGCTAGGACTATGTTAGTTGACTCTAAGTTACCTATCTCATTTTGGGCTGAAGCAGTTAGTACTGTTTGTTATGTTCAGAACAGGGTTTTAGTAGTACAACCTCATAATAAGACAGCTTATGAACTTTTCAGAAGTAGAACCCCTGCCTTAAGTTTTATGAGACCTTTTGGTTGTCATGTCACTATTCTTAATACCAAAGACCAATTAGGAAAGTTTGATGGGAAATCAGATGAGGGTTTCTTTGTTGGTTATTCTTTGCATAGTAAAGCTTTTAGGGTGTATAATAAGAGCACCAGGCACGTAGAGGAAAATCTGCACATTGAGTTTCAAGAAAATATACCAAATGTTGCAGCTAGTGGTCCTGATTAGATTTTTGATATTGATAGGCTTTCATAATCTATGAATTATGTGCCTGTTACACGTAGGGGTGTTAGTAGGGTCGGGTAGACCCGACCCGAACCTGAACCCGAATTCGATAAGGCTAATCGGTTCGGGTCTAATCGGGTAAAAAAATATAGTCGGGTTGTTTTGACCACAACCCAATAGTGTTCTCGGGTCAGGTTTGGGTTAAATAAAAAATGTTATCAGGTAGTGATTATGCTGGTGCTAGTATGGATAGGAAGTCTACAACTGGTGGTTGTCAGTTTCTGGGATGCAGACTTATCTCATGGCAATGCAAAAAGCAAATTATGGTGGCCATTTCTACAACTGAAGCAGAATATGGGGCTGCTGCTGTAAAAATTCGCATTTTCAGGTTACTATCCAATCCCGAATTTTTACTATTCACTTTCACTATTCATTCCCGAAATTTTTATTTCATATTCTCGTATGTTAAACTATTTTAATAATAACCCGAGAGTTTGACACTCGTCGGATCATTTTTACAAATTTCACGAAACCGTGCCTGAGAATTACTTTAAGGTCTAAACGTCATTTAGGCATCCCGATATGTCCACACAACATTATAATCAAGAGAAATATAAGTTTTTCACCTTCCGTGACATTTTCAAGAATTTTGGAATTTTAAATTTTCCGAATTCGCGTTTTACGCGATTTGCGCGTTTTAAACCAACGTCTCCAGCGTTAGCAGCGTTTTTGCGACCCATTAAACTTATCACTCATTTTTATAAGATAATAATGAGTATATTGATAAGTTTAATCATTTCTACAAGTTTCATATTTTTATGATACCTGATTTTGCGTTTCGTGACTTTACGGCTTACAATTAGCGATTAACGGAACCAAACTCACTCCGGAACCATAATAACACAAAAGTTACAATAATGGCCCATGTAAAAATATTTCTCGTTTTATATACACATTTTTTGGAAAAACTATTCTAAACGCAACAGCGTGATTTTCGTGACTTGAATCAAACGTTTGCTAGCCTAAACAAGTCCCGAACACGAGAAGAAGAAAAATTACACAACTAGTCCTCGGTAGAAATTTTCCTATAAATAGGAGGCCTAAGCCTTCATAATTTCTTGCACCACCCCTTTCTTTATCTCTAAAGTCCTTAAACCCAAGGCGATTCTTAGCTATTTTCGCAAGTTTCTTTCAAGAACGTGCAAGCGTTCTTGAGCAAAAGCTAGATTTTGATCTACTTTGCTTCGAGTTTTCAAGAAAGGCGTCGTTATAATCTTCAAATAGCCTCGGGTTTTGAAGAATACAAATTCTACGTCGAAGCTCCGCTTATATTCCCTTTTTCTGTAATACTCAAGCATTCTAAATAAAGGTAAGTAATTATAAGACTCAAAATTATTTAAATACTTATAAACTTTGTTAGTTTATTTATTGTATTTATAAACTCTTAATATGTCATATAATCAAGTAAGCAAAATATATGTTTCACATATAAATACTATGTTAGTAGGGAGCTTCATGTGAGGGGTTTCATTTGGGTGAACGTATCGACGAGTTGCTGGATTTACGAATTAAAGTGTCCTAGCTCCTCGAACGTTTACTGCATGACCTCTGCATTATGATGGCCTGAACAGTAGTACGAGATATATAAACTATGTAAGGCATGTTTAAATATTCACTTCGTTGTTTCAGAACCTAAGACACGATATCATATTTCTAGGTGGTACGTAGAGACTTCCTGGCTTAATCCATCGATTCCGTTATACGTTTTGATATCATTAGTTCAAGGTGAGTCGTAGCCCCTACTCTTTTAATGCTTGTTTTATGCTCTTTGGGGAAGATACATGCTTAAATTACTTTACTCGTTTATCAAATACGTTGTGCATTGGTATGCAAGACATCTATTATATTGTGCATTGATATGCAAGTCATCTATTATATTGTGCATTGGTATGCAAGTCATCGAATACATTGTGCATTGGTATGCAAGTCATCTATTATATTGTGCATTGGTATGCAAGACATTTATCCTATTCATTCTATGTTAGCAGTGGATTGTAGACACACAGGTTGCAAGTCTTGTATGGGCGGGACTTGGGACTGAGTGGATTTACAATGCCTTTGCGGGGGAAATCTTTATTCAAATACTTTACTATTAAACTAAACTCTATGAACTCACCAACCGTTGGTTGACACTTTTTAGCATGTTTATCTCAGGTTAATAAGGCGATAGTGGATGCATGGATTCTAGAGTCATTTGCATACTTGAAGACTCATATCTTATCTTTATCATTTGATATACTTTGAAAACTTCTATGTAACGTTATACTTTGAATCACTTGTTTAACTCTGATTTTAATAATTCGAATGATAATATTTCAAAACATCTCATTTAGAGGTCGTTTTCTATACCTTGATCTATATTATGAAGTACTACCCCCTTGACTCTACTGTTCCGCTGCGGTAATTTGAGGGTTTTGCAAATTGGTATCAGAGACTTGGTTATAGAGAACTAGGTTGCATTTAGGTGCCTAGACTATAACTGCTATATACACTAAGACTCTCATCACTATCGCCTTGCATACGTAGAACTTTTTCCATTATTATCCACGCTGTTGGATGTTAGAGCATTGGTACTGATGGAGAAAAACTCAGAATTTAGTCGAGACATCAAAAGTGTGGAGCTCAGTGATAACTGGCTATTTAACTTAATCTTGTGACAGTTCTTGTTTGATGAGACATGTGATTAAGTTAAATAAAGGTTATCACTTAGCCGCAGAAATTTGATGAGTTCATTCGAGGATTTTTGAGAGATAATCACCCTACTCTTTCACCATTTAAGTAACGTCGAGATATGTATGCTTGGTGATACGTACACGTGTGAAAGGAGACAAGTATAATTATGGTGGCCAACATAATTATAAGTGCATCACGAAACAGTGGACATATGTAATCATGCGTACGTTAATCGACATTGACCCTTTTAGGATAACAGCTAGTAACGGGGTTTTGTAAGAACGTTAAGTATAAATCGGTAACTCAAATAACTTTTACCTCATCTCTGACATTCACTAAATGTCCTTCATTGCAGAGAGGCAATGGCAACAAGGAGATCAACTTGCAACGCTAACCGAGGAAATGCCACACTAAGAGGTGCAAGGACTAGTGAACGTGGACGTCGAGGAGGTGGCCGCGGCATTAGTAACAATGACAACAACGACGGTGGAAACCCTGATTTTATCGCCATAATCGCTCAACAACTTCAAACCTTGCTACCTACTATTATCACCCAAGTCGGTAATCACATTAACAACTCGGGAAACCACGAAAGCAGAAATGACGACACCAATGGGGTAGGTGGGAATGATACTAACAACCGCGCAACTGGGTGCACGTATAAGGAATTTACGGCATGTAAGCCAATGGAGTTTGACGGTAAAGGAGGTGCATTGGAGTATACCCGATGGATCGAAAAGATGGAGTCAGTGATCGAAATCAGTAGCGGTGGAACGCATCAGAAGGTGAAGTATTCGGCATGCTCGCTGTCAGGAAAGGCGTTAACATGGTGGAACACGCAGATTCAAGCTAGAGGCAGAGAAGCAGCTGTGGGAATGACGTGGGACGACTTCAAGGTGCTGCTGAAAGAGGAATAATGTCCGGATAATGAGATGCAGAAGCTGGAAGGTGAAATCTGGAATCACGCTATGATAGGGGCTGGTCATGCAGCCTACGCAGATCAATTTCATGAATTAGCCAAACTAGTTCCTCATCTGGTTACCCCTGAGTCAAAGAGGATTGAGAGGTACATCTACGGTCTTGTCCCTGAAATTCGTGGAATTGGGAAAGCAACTGAGCCTTCTACAATTCAGAGTGCAATACTGAGAGCTGGAACCCTAACAAATGAGATGGTTAGGAATGGAATTTTAAAGAACGGTGACAAAAGGAAGGGAACGAATAAGTCAGACAAGCAGATGGTCCCCATGATTGACAACAAGAAAGCAAGAACCTTTATGGCCACTGGTACCGGTCAGAGAGCATATGTAGGCCCACATCCCAAGTGTGCTAAATGTGCTTATCACCACCCGGGATCTGTGCCCTGCCGTGAGTGTAAGAACTGCAATCAGTTGGGTCATTATACGAATCATTGTAAAGCACCACGAAATGCAGGTAACATGAGGAATAATCAAAGGACGTGCTATGAGTGCAACAGCCCAAATCACTTTCGGTATGCGTGTCCTAAGTTGAATGGGGCACAGAGACAAGTTCTGGATAACCCGACTCTAGCCGTAATGCTTGAAGGAAATAACCCGAACCGTGGAGACAATGTTAGTCCACCTCGGGGTCGAGCATACTATTTGGGTACTAAGGAAGCCCGCAATGCGTAACGGGTACGTGCCTTACCCAACCATATTATTCTATTCTAGTACAAAAATCTAGCTTTATTCATGCCTCTGTTAAGATAAAAGACCTAGACACATTAAATTCTGGGACGGAATTACCTTAAGGGGTAGAGAATGTAAAAATTCGCATTTTCAGGTTACTATCCAATCCTGAATTTTTACTATTCATTTTACTATTCACTTTCACTATTCATTCCTGAAATTTTTATTTCATATTCTCGTAAGTTAAAATATTTTAATGATAACCCGAGAGTTTGACACTCGTCGGATCATTTTCACAAATTTCACGAAACCGTGTCTGAGAATTACTTTAAGGTTTAAACGTCATTTAGGCATCCCGATATGTCCACACAACATTACAATCAAGAGAAATATAAGTTTTTCACCTTCCGTGACATTTTCAAGAATTTTGGAATTTTAAATTTTCCGAATTCGCGTTTTACGCGATTTGCGCATTTTAAACCTACGTCTCCAGCGTTAGCAGCGTTTTTGCGACCCATTAAACTTATCACTCATTTTTATAAGATAATAATGAGTATATTGATAAGTTTAATCATTTCCACAAGTTTCATATTTTTACGATACCTGGTTTTGTGTTTCGTGACTTTACGGCTTACAGTTAGCGATTAACGGAACCAAAACTCACTCCGGAACCATAATAACACAAAAGTTACAATAATGGCCCCTGTAAAAATATTTCTCGTTTTATATACTCATTTCTTGGAAAAACTATTCTAAACGCAACGACGTGATTTTCGTGACTTGAATCAAACGTTTGCTAGCCTAAACAAGTCCCGAACACGAGAAGAAGAAAAATTACACAACTAGCCCTCGGTAGAAATTTTCCTATAAATAGGAGGCCTAAGCCTTCATAATTTCTTGCACCACCCCTTTCTTTATCTCTAAAGTCCTTAAACCTAAGGCGATTCTTAGCTATTTTAGCAAGTTTCTTTCAAGAACGTGCAAGCGTTCTTGAGCAAAAGCTAGATTTTGATCTACTTTGCTTCGAGTTTTCAAGAAAGGCGTCGTTATAATCTTCAAATAGCCTCGGGTTTTTGAAGAATACAAATTCTACGTCGAAGCTCCGCTTATATTCCCTTTTTCTATAATACTCAAGCATTCTAAATAAAGGTAAGTAATTATAAGACTCAAAATTATTTAAATACTTATAAACTTTGTTAGTTTATTTATTGTATTTATAAACTCTTAATATGTCATATAATCAAGTAAGCAAAATATATGTTTCACATATAAATACTATGTTAGTAGGGAGCTTCATGTGAGGGGTTTCATTTGGGTGAACGTATCGACGAGTTGCTGGATTTACGAATTAAAGTGTCCTAGCTCCTCGAACGTTTACTGCATGACCTCTGCATTATGATGGCCTGAACAGTAGTACGAGATATATAAACTATGTAAGGCATGTTTAAATATTCACTTCGTTGTTTCAGAACCTAAGACACGATATCATATTTCTAGGTGGTACGTAGAGACTTCCTGGCTTAATCCATCGATTCCGTTATACGTTTTGATATTGTAACGCCCTTGACCACTTTGACCAAAAACGTGAAAATGTTTCGCAAAAAGTAACATTCCGAAACTGACCCACATTAAGGTTTAGATTGTGGAACCTAAAAGTAGATCCTGAAAGATCCACTCTAAGGTTCAGATTTATGGGACCTAAAAGTAGATCCTGGAAGATCCACCTAAGGTCCAGGACTGAAATTATACTTTAGGATTTGACGGGAAACGCTTGACTTGACTTGACATTCCGCTACTCTATGACCCTTTATAAGAAGCCACATTCATCACCAAGATGAACATTTAACTCATAACTAAGATGAGGAAACTTTATAACCAAAATGGACATTTAACTCATAACCAAGATGAGTAAAAACTGGATCCACATTTAGGTCCAAATCTTGGAACCTAAAAGTAGATCCTAATTCCATAACCAAGATGAGTACATTTCAGATCCACACTAAGGTTCATAAATTCGAACCTAAAAGTAGATCCTAGACTGAAATTAAGGATTCACACTTAGGTCCATACTTTGGAACCTAAAGGGGGATCCTAATCTGAAACCAAGGATCCACACTTAGGTCCATACCTTGGAACCTAAAAGGGGATCCTAGACTGAAAATTATTCTTTAGGAATTGACGGGTTATGCATGAACCCATTTTGACCCGTTACACTCCAATTCACTTAAAACACTTCCCTTACCTACCATACTTGACCAACATACATATTTTAACATACTAAACTTGTCTCAACCATCCATGACCCGTTCAAACCCAAAATGGGTAAAAACTAGCTAATACCAAACATCCCCTTAAACAATCTTTCAAAAACACATTTTATACATAAATGCACAAACAACTAGATATCCAATTTGGCTTACACGCAACATAACCTTCCTAACATATTAAAAGAGTGTTGATACATTGACATGACCCATAACTTCCCAAAATGGGTAGAATTGGCTATTTGCCAAACACCCT
Source organism: Artemisia tridentata subsp. tridentata (assembly GCA_021014915.2). NCBI lineage: Eukaryota > Viridiplantae > Streptophyta > Magnoliopsida > Asterales > Asteraceae > Artemisia > Artemisia tridentata. The sequence continues at coordinate 462,523,357 of CP139508.1, forward strand.
CCTTTTTACCACCATAACCACTAACCTAAGGACTTCTTGACATGAACATAAGCTTGACCGTTGAGCTAACATAGAAAATGACCGTTGACTCACAAAAAATGACCATACGAAAGGAAATATACCCAAAACACGAAAGGACACGTCGGGGGCTTCCAACTTCAATATGCTTGGTCCAAAAGAACGGTCTTCTACTACAACTTCTTCTAGGATGAACTTCTATTACATAATCACTTAAACCTTTTCTTTACCTTTGCTAGAACCTTCGGCACCTATCAAGAAAAACATCACAACTAAACACGTAAGCGAAACGCTTAGTAAGTACATGGCAATAACAAGCTAACAATGTATGATATAAAATCATAACATAAAACTAACAATATATGATATAAAATCATAACTTAACCATAACTAGTCTAACTACTAGTTAAGCTAGCGATATAGGGGCACTTACCTCACGCCGACATAGTCGACCTTTACACAATCAACCCATAAGGTTGAACTTCTACACAATCAACCCATAAGGTTGAACTACATCCCTTAGTTAGTCCAACGACTAACTAAACTATATCTAGAATGGATCCATACTAGCTAACGCACCCTATATCCTATCCTTCAACATTATCATGTAAACAAACATGATAAAGCTAACACATGAAACATTATCATACCAATATATGATAAAGCTAAACAAAACATGTTATAACCAATGTACTTACCTTGATTCTTAGATTACCACTTCACTAGCAACAACTTCCCACTTTTATCTTGTTTCCTATATCATAACCATCTCAAATTAGAGACTAATTACATAACTAATCATGAAATTACTAACCTTTGATCATTAAGATCAATTATTACAACATGAACCCTAATTTCATAAATTTGGGGAAGAACACTTACTTGTTGAGGAGATTACAATTAAGGGTTCTCGAGTGAATCTTGATCACTTCTTGATACACAAATGAGCTAGATGATTTACTTGAAGTCTTCCCTCCCTTTTCTCCTTAAGAGCCGATCATCACAAATAAGACCAAGAAGAAAGTCCTGGAGTTTTCTAAAATTGGCTAGACTATGGCATTTTAACTAATAAACTTTGCCCATTTGGCAATCTTGGCCCTTTTAGTTTCATTCATTCTATATTGGCCACATATATTTACCACTTAACTCATATCACAAGGCTTATAATATGCAACACATAATATTTACATAACTAGTACCTTATCGGGATACGGGTGTAACAATTCTCCCCTCCTTAAAATGAGAGTTCGTCCTCGAACTCTATTCTTAAAATAAATGAGGATATTCATTTCTCATCTTCTCCTCTAACTCCTATCTAATACTTGTACCCTTACGATGTCTCTATTGTACTTTTACTAGCGGTATTTCTTTGTTTGGAAGTTGTCTCACTTTTCTTCCTAGTATCGCTTCTGGTTCATCCTTTTGAGAAATCAATTCCGGATCAATCTCAATGTAATCCAACGTGACTACACTAGTCTCTTCCACTAAACATTTCCTCAAATAAGACATATGAAAGGTGTTATGATCACCTCCCATTTCCTCGGAAATTCTAACACATATGCAACCTCACCCACACGTTTCAAAATTTTAAACTGCCCTATAAAGCGCTGACTTAATTTCCCTTTGCTTTTAAACTTAAAAACGCCCTTCCACGGAGAAACTTTTAGCATAACTATATCACCTACCTCGAGTTCTATTGGCCTTCTTCGATTATCGGCTTAACTTTTTCACCTATCTTGTACCGCCTTAAGTCTTGCTCGAATCATCTCAACCTTTTCCGTCGTTGCCAACACTATATCCGTGCTAGCCAATTCTCTCCTTCCCACTTCTTCCCAACATACTGGCGTCCTACACTTTCTTCCATATAGCATCTCATAGGAGATATGCCTATACTAGCATAATAACTATTATCGCAGGCGAATTCCACTAGAAACAAGTGATCATCCCAGTTACTTCCAAAACCAACCATGCTAACCCGTAGCATATCTTCTAAAGTTTAAATTGTCCTTTCGCTTTGTCCATCGGTTTGAGGATGAAGAGCTGTGCTCATATGAAGTTTCGTACCTAACTCTTCTTGAAAATCTTGCAAAAACTTGAAGTGAACCGCCCATCTCTATCAGAAACTATGGAAATAGGTACCCCATGACGTGCAACTATCTCATTGACATAGATCTTTGCTAACTTATGAACAGGCATATTCTCCCTGATTGGAATAAAATGCGCACTCTTAGTCAAACGATCGACTACTACCCAAATAGTATCATTCTTCTTTTTCGTCTTTGGCAATTTCGTGATAAAATCCATAGTAATCTTCTCCCATTTCCAAACTGGAATGTCTAAGGGTTGGACTTTTCCATATGGCTTTTGGTGTTCGGCTTTCACTTTCAAACAAGTTAAACATCTTTCCACATACTTCACGCAATCTCTTTTCATACCCGGCCACCAATAGTTTCTTTTCAAATCAAGGTACATTTTCGTAGCTCCTGGATGAATAGAATACTTGGACTTATGAGCTTCTTCCATGAGTAACTCCTTGATGTTGCTTCGAAAAGGAACGTAAACTCTTCCATACCGCGTCTTAATCCCTCGACTGTCTTCACCAAAATGAGGAACGTGAGATGTGATACGTTCTTTCTCTTGATTTTCTTCTTTTAGCGCTTCCTTCTGAGCTAACTTAATCCTATCGAAAAGATCAGATGAGATAATCATTCTCAAAGAGTGAATCCGTATAACATCACTTTTGCCCTGACGACTTAGTGCATCCACTACAACTTTCGCCTTACCCGGATGGTAGCGAATTTCGCAATCATAATCCTTCAGCAAATCTAACCACCTACGTTGCCTCATATTCGGATCTTTCTTATCAAAGAAATATTGAAGACTTCTATGGTCGGTGTAAATTATGAACTTCACACCATATAGATAATGCCTCCAAATTTTCAAAGCAAAGACTACGGCCGCAAATTCAAGATCATGAGTCGGATATTTCTCTTCATGCTTCTTTAATTGTCTTGAAGCATAAGCAATCACTTTACCCCTTTGCATAAGTACACATCCAAGACCGGAATAAGATGCATCACTGTAGACCACCATGTCTTCGGTTCCCTCGGGTAACACTAAAATCGGTGCTTCACACAACCTCTTTCGTAAAGTACGGAAGGCTTCTTCTTGCTTTTCGCCCCACACGAAAGGAACATTCTTCTTGGTGAGTTCAGTTAACGAAGATGAAATTTTGGAGAAGTCTTGAATAAACCGTCGGTAATAACCCGCGAGTCCTAGAAAACTTCGAATTTCACCAACGTTCTTTGGCACTTGCCAATTCATCACGGCCTCGACCTTTGATGGATCAACTTTTATACTATCGGATTAATGACATGACCAAGGAACTGAACTTCTTGCAACCAGAATTCACATTTCGAAAATTTAGCATACAACCTTTCTTTTCTCAACGTTTCCAGGATTTCTCGAAGATGCACTTCATGTTCTTCCTTACTCTTAGAATAGATAAGGATATCATCAATGAACACTATAACGAATTTATCCAACATTGGTCTACATACACGGTTCATGAGATCCATGAAAACCGCAGGCGCATTCGTGAGACCAAAAGGCATAACCGTAAACTCGTAATGTCCATATCGGGTCCTAAAGGCCGTCTTGGGAATATCTTCTTCCCTAACCTTTAATTGGTGATAACCCGAACGGAGATCGATCTTTGAAAACCATCGAGCACCTTGAAGTTGATCAAAGAGATCATCGATTCTAGGCAATGGATATACATTTTTCACCGTGACTTTATTCAATTCACGGTAATCAATGCACATCCGCATACTACCGTCTTTCTTTTTAACGAACAAAATCGGAGCTCCCCATGGTGAGCTACTTGGGCGAATTAAAACCCTCGTCAAGTAACCCTTGGAGTTGACTCATCAACTCGTTCATCTCAGAAGGAGCAAAACTATAAAGAATTTAGCAATAGGCGTAGCACCTGGAACAAGATCAATACGGAACTCTACTTGTCTATCGGGAGGAATACCCGGCAAATCTTCCGGGAATACATCACGGAATTCATTATCAATTGGAACGTCATCGATACTTTCCTAGCATTATGGGAATTAGATCAATCTAAAAAACGCTCTCATCGATCTCTATCTCTACATTATGACACACGCTAGACACTATAACAACTTTACTGTCGACAATATCAACTTCTACCGGAGTCAAAAATTCATCTAGGGGAGTGGACAATTTCTTACTGAAACTATAAAATACGAAGGACACACTTGTGCCTCAAACATACAAACACAAACGGGTTTGGAATTAACGAGGATTATACCTAAGACGACATCGGAATCTAACTTCGCTTCTTTGGCACTCATCGGGTAAACACAAACTTTAGGTTTCGGAACATCAACCTTTTCTCCCTCGATCAAGTTAAATGGCTCCTTTTGCTTAGGATTAGCCTTAGGACATTCACTCACCTTATGTCCTTCTTCATTGCACCCATAACATGTCAGCATACACTTGGTGCAGTTCTTTCTAACATGGCTAAGATCCCCACATTTATAACATCCCTTCATCCCGGCTTTACATTCTCCCGTATGGTTCTGACCGCACCTATTACACCGAGGTGGTAATTTCCACGTGTTGTCCTTCTTTGTGGAATCAAATTTGCCCCGCTTACCGAATGTTGTTGGTTGCTCTAGCTTTCTTTTCACCTCCTTCTCCTCGCCATTCATTCTATCCAAATCTGCTTCTCCGGGTCTAGCATTCGGATCATTCATTAACTCCCTACTCTTCTTAAGCATCCCTATTTCCTCATGAAGTATCTTTTGCAAATATTCAGTTGTCTTATTAATAAAGAAGGGCATAGCTTTCTCAATGGCCCTTCCCACACTATTCGCCACCAACGTATTCAAATCTTTCAACCCTGCTCTAGTAAAACTTCTAGGATTAAGGTTTTCCGGCATTGACATTGACGTGTCACTATTAGAGTGTCCATCATTATGTTCATCACTATCATGGGGGAGGAGGTCGCTCTTACCACCTCCTTATTCTGAATCGTCGCCATCTTTTCTACTATACTGAAATTAGCAATTCACACTATTAAGCAAAATCATATACATAATCGATGCATAAATAACATATCTATTCTTATACTAAACACCCTAGAGTTTATCATCCATGTATAGCCTAAATGATTCCAATCTCACATATGTATCATATTTTTATCACTACGGTGGCCAGGCGTAGTCATAAAAATACTTAACATATGTGTTCCTGAAATCACCCAAACAATACACAAATAACAAACACCGATACTAACCGCGTCTACACAAGGCCTAAGTCTAGGAAATCCTAAGGGGAGATCCTAAATCTCTTAGACCGAAGCTCTGATACCAAGTTGTAACGCCCCTTGACCACTTTGACCAAAAACGTGAAAATTTTTCGCAAAAAGTAACATTCCGAAACTGACCCACATTAAGGTTTAGATTGTGGAACCTAAAAGTAGATCCTGAAAGATCCACTCTAAGGTTCAGATTTATGGGACCCAAAAGTAGATCCTGGAAGATCCACCTAAGGTCCAGGACTGAAATTATACTTTAGGATTTGACGGGAAATGCTTGACTTGACTTGACATTCCGCTACTCTATTGACCCTTTATAAGAAGCCACATTCATCACCAAGATGAACATTTAACTCATAACTAAGATGAGGAAACTTTATAACCAAAATGGACATTTAACTCATAACCAAGATGAGTAAAAACTGGATCCACATTTAGGTCCAAATCTTGGAACCTAAAAGTAGATCCTAATTCCATAACCAAGATGAGTACATTTCAGATCCACACTAAGGTTCATAAATTCGAACCTAAAAGTAGATCCTAGACTGAAATTAAGGATTCACACTTAGGTCCATACTTTGGAACCTAAAGGGGGATCCTAATCTGAAACCAAGGATCCACACTTAGGTCCATACCTTGGAACCTAAAAGGGGATCCTAGACTGAAAATTATTCTTTAGGAATTGACGGGTTATGCATGAACCCATTTTGACCCGTTACACTCCAATTCACTTAAAACACTTCCCTTACCTACCATACTTGACCAACATACATATTTTAACATACTAAACTTGTCTCAACCATCCATGACCCGTTCAAACCCAAAATGGGTAAAAACTAGCTAATACCAAACATCCCCTTAAACAATCTTTCAAAAACACATTTTATACATAAATGCACAAACAACTAGATATCCAATTTGGCTTACACGCAACATAACCTTCCTAACATATTAAAAGAGTGTTGATACATTGACATGACCCATAACTTCCCAAAATGGGTAGAATTGGCTATTTGCCAAACACCCTCCTTTTTACCACCATAACCACTAACCTAAGGACTTCTTGACATGAACATAAGCTTGACCGTTGAGCTAACATAGAAAATGACCGTTGACTCACAAAATGACCATACGAAAGGAAATATACCCAAAACACGAAAGGACACGTCGGGGGCTTCCAACTTCAATATGCTTGGTCCAAAAGAACGGTCTTCTACTACAACTTCTTCTAGGATGAACTTCTATTACATAATCACTTAAACCTTTTCTTTACCTTTGCTAGAACCTTCGGCACCTATCAAGAAAAACATCACAACTAAACACGTAAGCGAAACGCTTAGTAAGTACATGGCAATAACAAGCTAACAATGTATGATATAAAATCATAACATAAAACTAACAATATATGATATAAAATCATAACTTAACCATAACTAGTCTAACTACTAGTTAAGCTAGCGATATAGGGGCACTTACCTCACGCCGACATAGTCGACCTTTACACAATCAACCCATAAGGTTGAACTTCTACACAATCAACCCATAAGGTTGAACTACATCCCTTAGTTAGTCCAACGACTAACTAAACTATATCTAGAATGGATCCATACTAGCTAACGCACCCTATATCCTATCCTTCAACATTATCATGTAAACAAACATGATAAAGCTAACACATGAAACATTATCATACCAATATATGATAAAGCTAAACAAAACATGTTATAACCAATGTACTTACCTTGATTCTTAGATTACCACTTCACTAGCAACAACTTCCCACTTTTATCTTGTTTCCTATATCATAACCATCTCAAATTAGAGACTAATTACATAACTAATCATGAAATTACTAACCTTTGATCATTAAGATCAATTATTACAACATGAACCCTAATTTCATAAATTTGGGGAAGAACACTTACTTGTTGAGGAGATTACAATTAAGGGTTCTCGAGTGAATCTTGATCACTTCTTGATACACAAATGAGCTAGATGATTTACTTGAAGTCTTCCCTCCCTTTTCTCCTTAAGAGCCGATCATCACAAATAAGACCAAGAAGAAAGTCCTGGAGTTTTCTAAAATTGGCTAGACTATGGCATTTTAACTAATAAACTTTGCCCATTTGGCAATCTTGGCCCTTTTAGTTTCATTCATTCTATATTGGCCACATATATTTACCACTTAACTCATATCACAAGGCTTATAATATGCAACACATAATATTTACATAACTAGTACCTTATCGGGATACGGGTGTAACATTTTGATATCATTAGTTCAAGGTGAGTCGTAGCCCCTACTCTTTTAATGCTTGTTTTATGCTCTTTGGGGAAGATACATGCTTAAATTACTTTACTCGTTTATCAAATACGTTGTGCATTGGTATGCAAGACATCTATTATATTGTGCATTGATATGCAAGTCATCTATTATATTGTGCATTGGTATGCAAGTCATCGAATACATTGTGCATTGGTATGAAAGTCATATATTATAGTGTGCATTGGTATGCAAGACATTTATCCTATTCATTCTATGTTAGCAGTGGATTGTAGACACACAGGTTGCAAGTCTTGTATGGGCGGGACTTGGGACTGAGTGGATTTACAATGCCTTTGCGGGGGAAATATTTATTCAAATACTTTACTATTAAACTAAACTCTATGAACTCACCAACCGTTGGTTGATACTTTTTAGCATGTTTATCTCAGGTTAATAAGGCGATAGTGGATGCATGGATTCTAGAGTCATTTGCATACTTGAAGACTCATATCTTATCTTTATCATTCGATATACTTTGAAAACTTCTATGTAACGTTATACTTTGAATCACTTGTTTAACTCTAATTTTAATAATTCGAATGATAATATTTCAAAACATCTCATTTAGAGGTCATTTTCTATACTTTGATCTATATTATGAAGTAATACCCCCTTGACTCTACTATTCTGCTGCTGTAGTTTGGGGGTTTTACAGCTGCTAGTTGTTGCACTCAAGTTCTTTAGATTGAGAATCAGTTACTTGATTATGGGTATAATTTCTTGAACACAAAAATTTTTATAGACAATAGTCGTACAATGTGTAGAATTAAAAATCCAGTTCAACACTCTAAAACTAAACACATTAAAATTAAACATCACTTTATAAGAGATTGTCACGAAAAGAAGTTGGTTCAAGTTGTCAAAATTCATACAGATGACAACTTTGCTGACTTATTAACTAAAGGTTTTGATGTGGGGAGGTTTCAGTACTTGGTTACAGGTATTGGAATGCTTAACCCTTAAAAGTTCAATGTCTAAGTGTTTTTGCTATAAAAGGATTTTGTACTGCTAGTTGTGTCTGATAAAACTGCTATGTATAGTTTGTACTGTTTGTACAATTTTGGTACTGCTTATATAAACATGTTAGTCAATTTTGATAACTGTCAAATAAAAAATACTTTGTCTTGTGTTTTATTTGGTTTTGGACTAACACTTGCAGGTTGGATTGAGCAAATTACTTGGAGTTGTGAATTGAGAAATGTGTGCTTTGGATAAGTGTGGTGATTTGGTACTTGAAGTGTGTTATTTTAGCACACAACAAATTGTAATTGGTTCATCATGTCTTACCCACATCAAGATCCAACTAGTCCAGATCAAATGGTTTATGGTAAAGACTTCTCAAATCCGTTTATGGTTGATAGTTTACCAAAAACTATATGGTTATCAACTCACCATACTTCACAGCAAAGAGTTGTCTAGTCCAAAGCAAACGGCTCTTGGTAAAGACATATCAAATCTGTTAATAGCTGATAGTTTGCTAAAAACTATGAATGGGAAATAATGTTTTCAAATCCATATTGAGTTTATTCTAGTCTTTGAACATATTTGATAAGAAGTTCATACTACTCTTAGAATTTTTTTGATAAACAGTTTGTACTGCTAGTTGAAACTTGATTTGACACTAAGTCTATGCTCAATGATTCACCTCTCCCAGGAGGTAACACACCTGGAAGTGATGAGGGCAGTTTGAAACTATAAGAATTGATGCAAACTTGTACCAAATTGTCTACTTACATTGGAGGCTGAGTTCTGGTTCTTTCCAGAGTTCAAGTTCAAATTCAAATGATGGTGAGGAATCTTCCAAACTGGGGAGGTATATTGCTTGGATCAAGATCTTGATGTTCAGCTGGTTCAAGATGAGTACGAGACTCAGGGGAGGATAACATAGCAAATTCAGAGTTTAAAGATCATCAGAGTTTAATTCAATTTTATACAAGTCAGATTCAAAGCTTAAGGATTGTTGCTGATAAAGAGAAGTGTTTGAAAGAATCCCCCCCCCATCATCTATAGAATTGGAGCTTAATTCAAGAAACTTTGCAGAGAAATCATAGTTTAATTCAAGAAACCTAGTGATTTGCAGAGAAATCATAAGTTTAGGGGAGGATTGTTTTGAATTAAACCAACAGTTAGCACTGCCAAGTATAATGTTACAACTACTGAAGTAAACACTAACAATACTAACTAGGTTAGTACTGCTAGTACAGAAGATTAATACTGCTTATGAGTTAAAGAAAGAAACGCGTGTGGACATATATAGAATAGATTTGATGTATATCTTATTAATATAGATTGATACGAATATCAGTTTACTTGTAAAAGACTCCTTGTGTTATAAAAGGAGGTCTTAGATTAGGTTTTCAGTATGAGAAAATATGTATCTTTGTGAAAGCTTTAAGGTTGTTAAACCCTAGTGATAGTCGAAGATCACTCGTATTATAATCAATAATATTGAAGCTATTTGGTTGTTTAATCATTGTGTTTATACTTTGTTAGGAATTAAACTAACAGTTAGTACTGTTAGCACATAAGTTAGTACCGTTGAAGATACTGAAGACAAGACTGACAGTACTAAGTCAGTTAGTACTGCTCACATTAGAAGATTAATACTGCTTATAATTTTTGTAAACGTGTAATGGATAATTATAGAAAGGATTTAGTAGATATCCTTATTAATATAGATTATAGTTATCTTGTACAGGAATCCTTGGTGTATAAAGGGATTGCCTAGGTTAAAGTCTTGATATACAATACGATTTTGATAGAGAAAGATTCAAGGTTGTATAAACCCCAGTACTAGCAAGTGTACTCGTATTATTCATAATAATAATATTGAATCGTTGGAAGAAAAACATTGTCTTCATTGTTCATATACTCAAACACAAACACTGTTCCATTCATACATCATACAAACAAATATTCTAAGTGTTAACTAGTAAATTCCGCTTGCTAGTTAATATTACTCAAAGTATCTATCTAACACAAGGTGTGTGTTTAGATCCGGTCAAGTGGTATCAGATACAGGTTTTTGATACTTTGAATTAGAAGATCTAGACGAATTTGATTCAGAAGAAGATGGACATGGAGACTTCCACAACCAATGTTGCTGCAAAGCTTCCAATGGTCAAGCCTAATGAGTTCGATATGTGGAGACTAAGAATTGGGCAATTCTTCCAAGTGCAGGACTATGAACTATGGGAGATTATAGAAGAAGGAAACACTTTTAAGCCTACAACTACTTCGTCTACTATTGATGGCAAGGTTGTAACTACAGTGCAGACAAAACCATTGACTGCTGAAGAGAATGCACAACACAAGAATGATCTTAAGGCAAGAAGCTTGCTGTTATTGACCATACCTAATGATCAATTGTTGAACTTCAGTAAGTTCAAGTGTGCAAAGACACTTTTGAAGGAATTGTTGCCGGATATGGTGGGAATGATGCCACCAAAAAAACTCAGAAGACATTGCTCAAGCAACAATTTGAGAACTTCTCAGCTACAAGCAATGAGTCTCTAGATCATATGTTCAACAAGCTTCAAAAGCTGGTGAGTCAGCTTGCTATTCTTGGAATAGAGATACCTCAGGAGGACTTAAACTCAAAATTCTTAAGGAGTCTACCATCAGAATGGGCTATGCATGTAGTTATGTGGAAAAACAAGCCTGATATAGATTCCATGAGCTTAATGGATCTCTATAGCAATTTCAAAATAGTGGAGCATGATGTTAAGAAGTATACTGGAACAAGCTCAAGCTCAAGGAATTTAGCATTTGTGTCATCCTCAAGTACCTCAAGTCCAGAGGAAGAAGTTCAAGTTACTGGAGCAGTTGGTACTGCTAGTTCTAATATTGGTACTGCTAGTACTTCAAGCAGTACTCATGGACTTTTGGATGAAAATACTTATTGTGCATTCTTGACTACTCAGCACAATGGAAGTATGTTGACTCATGGAGTCCTTCAAGAAATTGATGAAGATGACATTGAAGAGATGGACATCAAGTGGCAGCTCTCTCTTCTCAGTATGAGAGCTTAGAGATTCTTGAAGAAGACAGGCAAGAAGATAATCATAAACAACAATGATGTTGCTGGGTATGACAAGTCAAAGATTGAGTGCTATAATTGCCATAAAAAGGGTCATTATTCAAGGGAATGCAGAATGCCAAGACAACAAGATGGCAAGAACAGAAGCAAGACCAGAGAAGTGGAGATTACAGACTCAAGCTCAAAAGCTATGGTTGCCATAGATGGATTAGGGTTTGACTGGAGCTACATTACAGAAGAGGAAGCAGAAGCATCTACAAAAATTGCTCTTATGGCTTTCTCAGATTCTGAGGTACAAGTTTCTAAATGTTCTAAATCATGTGATGCATTAAAAGAATTAGAAACTCTTAGGAAACACTATAATGAACAAAGAATAAAGTTAAACCAGACTATTTTTAATTTGGCAAATCATAAAAGGGGTTTAGCTGTTTTAGAGGAGCAAATTGTTCATTATAAGAGTATGGAATCTAAGTTTGCTGATGATATAGCTTTGCTTAAAAAGGACATATTTTTTAAAGATTCTAAAATTAAGTTTGTGAGAGAAGAGTATGATAAGTTGAAACAGGCTAAGGAGAACATTCAATTAAGTGTAGATACTTTAGAGTACACATCAAAAGGTGTTCAAAAGTTAATTGAATGTCAAATAGTCAAAAAGGCTAAGTCAGGCCTAGGTTATAAGTCTGTTCTACCTCCTTATAGAGGAATTCTAACACCCCCAGGCATAGACCTAGAACATACAGGGTTGGAAGAATTTCAATTACCTAAAATGAAATATGGACCAAAACCCAAGGAGAAGGAAGTTATTGAAAAGCCTGTAGAAGTAAGTTATGAGAGTGCAAGTGATAAATCACTCTCTAAGGACAAGGTGTCCTCTGAAAGGACCTCAAGTAAGGAATCAGATGCTCCAACTATAGAGGATTGGACCTCTGATGATGAGAGTGATCAGGCTGTGGTTAAGCCTGTTAGTGTTAAGGTAGAGGAACAAAAGGTTCCAAATGTGGTCAAAAATACAACTGTTAGGCCTAAGTCAAAAGTTAATACTGCTAGGAAAGCAGTTAGGTATGCTGAAATGTATAGAACAACAAACAAGCCAAGTGGTAACCAAAGGAATTGGAACAAACTCAAGTCTCACCAACTAGGTGATGACTTTGTTTGCTATAGGAAAGCTTGTTTTACATGTGGTAGCTTTGACCATCTTGCATTTTATTGCAACAATAGGGTAACTAGGTGTTCAAGTCCTAGGGTGAACTCAGTTAGACCTTCCACTCACCCTACAAATGCTAGAATGATACCTAGATCAATTCTTTTAAGGTCTGGACCAAGAGCAGTTCATACTGCTAGACCAGAAATTCATACTGCCAGACCAAATAAGACTTTTTACCCAAGGCAAGCAGTTCAAAGTGCAAAAATATTTTTCAAATCTGCACCATCAACTGCTAATAGACCATTTCATAACAATGCAGTGATTAAGAGACAAATTTGGAAGTCTAAGGTTGCAATTGCAAACCCAGCAGTTCATACTGCTAGGCAAGCAGTTAATACTGGAAGTTTTAGAAACACTGCTAAGGGAAAGATGGGTAATGGTATCAATGCATCTGCATCATGGGTTTGGAGACCACTTCAATCAAATGCTTCTCCAACTGTACTAAAAAGATTTAATTACATTGATGCAAGAGGCAAACCTAAGTCAGTGATGGCTTGGGTTCCCTAAGGAAATTAATTCCTTGTTTATGTGCAATGTTAGTCATATGCTTATTTTGTTATGAGACAAGTGCTTTGCACTTTGTTTTCTTGTTTTTACACTAACAATTGCAGGATATTGGAGTTTGTGAGCTAAATGTTGTATGATTTGGACTGAATGGTGAGATACTTTGGAGTTAAGTGTGTAATGTTCTGTGCACACAACAAATGGTTATTGGTTCACCATGTCTACCCACATAAGAACCAGCTAGTCCAGAGCAAACAGTTTCTGGTAAAGACTAATCAAATCCGTTTATAGTTGACAATTTACCAAAAATTGTATGGTTATCAACTCACCATATCTAACTGTGAAGAGTTGGCTAGTCCAAAGCAAACGGCTATTGGTAAAGACATATCAAATCCATTGATAGTTAATAGTTTGCTAAAAACTATATGTGTGTTATAATGTTCATATAAGTTTATATTGTTCTTTGAAAATTTTGATAATGGTTTGTACTGCTAGTGTAAAATTTGTACTGCTAGTACAAAATTTGTACTGCTGAACTAGCCATTGCAACTATTGTGTCAGTAATTAGTTTTTGCGTAGAAACTAGCCATTGGAAGTTCGTTGCGATTTTTACTGAGTAAATAACGGTTTTTAAGGGATCATCTTTCAGATATTTTAACTTTTATTCTATTATAATCTTATCCTAAAATAAAAGTTAACTTATTCTTTAAGTAAGTCAATTGAAACCCTAATACTCTCTCAATAAAATCTCAATTTCACTTTCATCTTCTACTTTCTAACCTAAATTCTTACTATTCACAGCAGTTAAATCAATTTTTACCAAGAAGATTATGGCTAAATTAGATTTTGTGAAAACACACAACCAAGTTGCTTTTCTTGCAAAAAAAGAGGAAGGAGATGGACCAAAATTTTATGAGATAGTGGATTTCCTCAACCACTCTCACATAAGGTATGCTTTAACTGTCTCTCCTACTCTATTTGTCTCACACATCACACAGTTTTGGCAAACTGCTATTGTCAAAATCAGTGAAGAAGGAGACATACAAATCCATTCAAAAGTGGATGGCATATCTTTTGTTGTTACCGAATCTACACTTAGGAGACATCTTAAGTTGGATGATTCAGATGGTATCAACAATATGCTAAACACTGCGATTTGGCAAGAACTTGCCAAAATGGGGTATGATACATCCAACCAAAAACTTACTTTTCAAAAGGGATATTTCTCCCCACAACGGAGATTTCTTATACATACTCTCTTACATTGCTTAAGTCCCAAAAGAACAGCATGGGTGCAATTCAGTAGCAATATTGCTATTGCTCTCATATGTCTGTCAACAAACAAGGTTTTTAACTTTTCAAAGTTTATATTTGAGAGTATGGTTGCAAATATAAAAAGTAAAACAAAATTTCTTATATATCCCAGATTTGTTCAATGCTTTTTGGATAAGAAAAAGAATTTGATAAAGAAACATAAAGAAAATTTTCCTACTCCTAGCCTGCAACAAAAGGTTTTTCAAAATATGGCTATGGCTAGTAGGCTTTTTAATGGGATAGAGATACCTCTATTTCCTAAGATGCTACAACATGATGAGGATGAAGGGTCAGTAAACCCAACTGATCCCCAACACACATCCATTGTCATTCCTGAAATAACACAAATACCCCCAATCACCACAACTTATCAAAGAAGATCCAGAAAGGAGACTATGGTAGCTCAGCCTAGTCATCCTACTTCAACCTTTGAAGCAGATGAGCATCTTGATTTAGAAGTACATCCTAGTCCAACTAGGGTGGAAACTCAATCAATGCCCCTTGATTCACCTCTCCTAGCAGGTAACACAGCTAGAAGTGATGAGGGCAGAGATAAGCTAATTGAATTGACGGATCTTTGTACAAAATTGTCTGAAAAAATGGATACTTTGAAAGCTGATTTGAAAAGTCACAATGAGAATTTTACCCAGGTATACACAAAGTTGACTACAAGGGTAAAGGTATTAGAAAATGAACTCAAGAAGTCAAAGGGTAAAAGAGTGGTATTATCTTCAAGTTCCTCAGATGATGATTCAGATGACAACTCAGATGATGGAGATGATTCTTCCAAATAGGGGAGAAAATCTGAGAAAGAACAAGGGGAAGAGGGATCTGGATCTAAGGGGAGGAACACAGGTAATGAAGAAGAGGGTACTGATGAACAAGGTACTAGTAATAATGATACTGATATGGGTGAACAAAATCAAGATCAACAAGGTACTGCTGAAGCAGTGGAAGTAGTACAAACTGCTGAGCCAGAACAGGAAGCAATACAAACTGCTGAGCCAGAATAGGAAGCAGTACAAACTGATAAAGATAAGGGTAAAGCAATTCTTATTGAAGAAAGTGAGCCACAGAAGAAAAAGGTCAAGTCAAGAACTCAGATGCTGATAGACTATGATTCAGAAGTAGCAAAGAAACTTCAAGAGAATGAAGAAGCAAAAGAACATATGCAAATTGATCTTGATGCAGAGTTAGCAAAGAAAATGTCTGAACCAGAAGTGATTAACTTTATGGAAGAAAGAAGGTTAGAAAAGATAGCTTCAGATGAGCAGATTACTCAAGAAGACTTTGAAGAACAACTACAATATTTGCTAGACTCAGATCCTATTGTGAGAGCACAAGGAGTGCAGCTTCTTAAATATGAGAGTTTGAGCTCAGAGGAAAAGTCAGCAAAGCTCAAGGAGTTCATTTTGAAGAAGAATAAAGAAAGTGCTTGGAGTGATCTTGTGCAGAAAATCAGAGATAGACAAAGGAGAGGTTATAAGAAGAAGATGCCTTCTTATAAAGAGCAGATTGGTTTCATGAAGAGTTATTTGAAGAACCAAGAATTGTGGAAACAGAGTTATTTTAAAGGAGGATCTGATGCTGAAATTGAACAAGCTTACTATGCAGCTTATGCAAGACTCAACAAGCCAATTTCAAAGGTATTCACAATAGATACAAGGCATGGTAAAGGAAAGAAAAGAGAAGCAGAGATGTTAGAATCTGATACTTTAAAGCAACAAAAGACTGAACCTAAGGGATTAATTAATGAGAAAATCAAGAGTATGATTGTGGTAGTTCCTGAATCCACAAACATCAAGCCAATACAAGCAAAACATCCTATTGTAGATTGGAAAGTATTCACAGAAGGCAAAATGAAAGGATGGAAGATCATGAGAACTGGTGGAATATTTGAGAGATACAGATTATTTGAAGATTTGCTCAAGGGTTTTGATAGGGAAGATCTTAATCAATTATGGAACTTAGTACAAGACAGGTTCAGAGTTGCAGATCCTAGTGAAGATAAAGATAAAGAGTTATGGGTACAGCTGAAGAGGATTTATGAACCAGATGGTGGAGAAGCTATATGGTGATTTCAAACAGTGATCAAGGATGTCTCATGGAAGCTTTTTGACACATGTGGTGTATACATAATTTCTACCACGGATGGGATAGAAATATATATGCTGGTTGAGAAAGACTATCCACTTAGAACAACCATTTTAGTTACTTTAGTGCATTTAAAACTGGAAGTTGAAGCAGATTCAGACATGGCTGATATGTTGATCAGAAGGATTTTCCATATTGTTGAACAGAGGAAAGCCCAGACAAAGAGAATTACTTGATGATGTTTGGAAGAATCCCCCCATCATGAAGATGAAGTTTAATTCGAAGAAACTTAGTGATTTGGAGAGTAATCATAAGTTTAGGGGAGGATTGTTAGGAATTAAACTGACAGTTAGTACTGTTAGCACATAAGTTAGTACTGCTGAAGATACTGAAGACAAGACTGACAGTACTAAGTCAGTTTGTACTGCTCACATTAGAAGATTAGTACTGCTTATAATTTTTGTAAACGTGTAATGGATAATTATAGAAAAGATTTAGTAGATATCCTTATTAATATAGATTATAGTTATCTTGTACAGGAATCCTTGGTGTATAAAAGGATTTCCTAGGTTAAAGTTTAGATATACAATACAATTGTGATAGAGTAAGATTCAAGGTTGTATAAACCCTGGTACTAGCAAGCATACTCGTATTATTCATAATAATAATATTGAATTGTTGGAAAAAAACATTGTCTTCATTGTTCATATACTCAAACCCAAACACTGTTCCATTCATACATCATACAAACAAATCTTCTAAGTGTTAACTAGTAAATTTCGCGTGCTAGTTAACATTACTCAAAGTCTCTATCTAACACAAGGTTTGTGTTTAGATCCGGTCATACTTTCACTGTGTCATATACATCATAATACGCATAATCTTCTAAGTGCTTTGTAGTAAATTCCAGGTGCTACTTAGCATATACTCAAAGTATCTCTAACACAAGACGTGTGTTTAGATCCTATCACTTACTTTTGTTCCCTAATTGATGATGACAAAAAGGGGAAGAATATTTTGAAGATTGCAGCTTGAAGATCCTTGATGATATGCATGGATTAAGAGGAAGATCATCTTTCATTCGTGCTTGGTTTTGTCATATCAACTAGAGGAAGATTGTTGGGAATTATATTTAGAGTTGATATTGACAAAATGTGAAAGATGAAGGACTAAAGAAGACAAAGGATGAAACTTCAAAAGAAAGAAAAGATTACAGCAAATCTTTTATTATTCTAGGAATATCCTTTATAAACCCTAGATATCTCTATTATATAAAGAGATACAGGGAATTAGTTTTAAGTGTGTGTCAAGATGTAATATTCAGTAAAGCGTGTGTGTATAGGCGTAGTACTATAAACGCCTAGGTTAGTGGTTGTTCAGCCTCAAGGTCGAGTCCTTGTTCCCTGTTACAAGGTGCGTAACACGTGCTACACTTGATCATGTATCATTGAGGCTGTTGGTGTTTGTATTGTTAGTTGATTGAGATGATGATGAGAGAAACCTTGTAGCAATAATAATGATACTTTTGTTATTCCGCTATGCATCATATTATTCTTATCACAATTGGTATCAGAGCCAAGGGGTTCGTGATCGTGGGATTAAACAAGGTTTCGTTGGTCGAAGATTGAAGAAAACAATTCTGATCGGGTTCGTATTTACCGAACTTACTACAGAGTTGTATTCAAAGGACGATAACTTCTTTGTTAACCATTGGATCGTGCTAAATTATTTACTGGAGATACTCCATAAATCATGGAATATTCTGACCAGGGGGATCTTCAATCTGAGTTCTGGATTGAAAGTTATGGTTTGTCGAAATCTGTTGCAGAACAATTATTGGTATGTCAAATTTTTAGGGCTTTCTAAATATCCACTTCTTTATTATTGGTTTCTGATGCATTAAGTCATTCTAGATGTTGGTTATAAGTTGTTTGATGTCTATGATTCATAGAAGAACGCAGATTTGGATGTGTATGCTCGATTTACTTTAAGGTTTTTTTCAAGCTAAATCGTTTATTAGGGTTTCGTATTTATACTGCAGCTGGTACTAATTCATAAGTTTGAAGGTTACTTAGGGTTTTTGATATCTAATCTCCTGAATTCGTTGGCCTAATAACTTTCTTCAGCATGGATCTTCTGGTTCTCATTGCTGCGATCAGTTCAGATTATTAGGTTTTTTGAGAAACCCTTGTATTGAAATTGTGTGGTTACTGGTAAGGATTATACGAAACAAGAACAATAAAGGAGGGTTATCGGTTTGTTAATATCTATTTAGCTCATACTGTCAGTTGTTTTTCACGTTAGCACTGCTCGCTTCACATAGTACAGCTCATGTGTTTTTGTGTTCATTTGTACTGCACGTAAGATAAGTTAATACTGCTGTGTTCCATGGTTTATACTGCTAGGTATACGAGTTTGTACAGCCACGCGACTTAGTATCATTAACGATAGCAATTTGTACTGTTATCAATGATGGTTTATACTGCCCAAGCTTTTCACTTTGTACTGCTAGTTTGACCTTCATCTGATGACATTAAAGACGTTTAAAGACGATGTCGATTTAATATTCATGGTTTTCATTTGATGAGGTAACTGGTGAAGGCTATGTTTTATTCTCTTATGTTTCTTGATCGTGGGTCGGTGAAGTGATTATTTTATTCGGTAATGAGTCAATGTTCTTGTCCAACCTGCGAAGTTGCATGTGGAAGTTGTTTTATTACTGAATGATCTTTATTCTTATGTGTTTATTTTTTTTATTATATCTCAAGCGATTATGGGACAGTAAAGTTGCCTTCTCAGTACGATAGAAAGTATAATGGGATGGTGCATGGTATTGTTCATACCTCATTGTTTCATCATACACTGTTCCATTACTCAAACACAGATAATCTTCTAAGTATTAGCTAGTAGATTTTGCATACTAGTTGATATTTACTCAAAGTATCTTCAACACAAGGAGTGTGTTTAGATCCTCACAGTATATATAAAGCAAGATGTATATCCAAACATAGCAAATACTTCTAATCTAATACACAAAAATTCATATATCCATAGCCATGACTTCAGATATACATAAATTCAAATGTATATTACATTTTGATGATACTGATGGTGCGTGATGTGTCGTTGCGGTTTAGCAGTATTAATGCCTACTCAAGTTTTAAATTTATATTTAGCCGACTTATCAATAACACACACACTTAACGAGCAGTGTACCCGGTCAGTATGAATATAATGGTAAGTAGAGTGTCGATCACTAAGAGTGGAACGTATTATCTAGTTATTCTAATCAGTATTTTAATATCCTAAGTTAGCTATACAAACTAATCTAACGCAAGGGGGTTCAGCCTGAGAGACTGGCACGGTTTGGTTATAATTAAATAGTAAACTAAACTAATGAGCACGAATCAGCGATTAGCACACACGTACACAGATAGATACTCGAGACAATAAGAAGACCTGTCCTGATAATTAAGTAGCATGTCACTTGTTTTATTGCTAGTTTTATATGAAGTGTATATAATTAAACCTTTCTCGTTGGCTCTAATCTTATCGGCGAGTAAACCCTTAATGATTACTTATGTCTATCCTATTTATTAAGCGTCTCTTAAATAGGCGAGGAGGGGCATGGCGACCCAAGCAATGCTCAGCTAGACACAGAGGTTATCAATGCACTAATAAAAGTCACCAAAGACATCAACATATAAACTTTAATTAATGGGAAAGCAATATTAAGGGGAGTGCATGATTTTCCGTAGTCACATGACACAAGCCCATCAATCCTGATGAATTAAAGTGTACTAATACAATAAAACAAAACTACTTAATGAATTGAATACATGCAGGACCTTCTTACAGCTCTTGTATCTTCGTTTAGGTGTGTCTTGTGCTGCTTGGTCGTCTGAATTCGGCTCTAGGGTTCTTCTGTCTTCGGTCTCTGAGTTAAGCTAAGTATCCCGAAATTCTTCTGGCCTTGGGTATTTATAGTTTCTGTCAGAGGGATCGATGCGGCGCATAGAATTGTTAGATGCGGCGCATTGACTTAACTTCGCGTGGGGTCCAAGATTAATATATTCAGAAATATTGGTACACCGTCTTCAGATGCGGCGTATCTTGACTTTGTATGCGGCGCATGTACTTGGATTGTAACTTGTGAAATCTTGATAGTGATACGCCGTATGTTAGAAGTATAATGCGGCGTATCTGGAGTAGAACGAGCTTGATCTTCTGGATTTCAGTAGGCTTTTGACATCTTGCTTGTTTTGCTCCATAATTAGTCCAAAATCGCTAAGTTTCACATAATGCTTGTTTTTACCTGAGAATCACTAAAGTAAACGTTAATGTATCGATTCTCATAGATAATATAATAAAACAAGTCAAATAAATAGGATAAATGATGATAATAAAATGTACTTATTTGAGTTCATCAAATATCCCCCCACTTGAACTTTACTTGTCCCCAAGTAAACCTTAGAATTAATCATATGAAAATGTATCCTAAAAGATATTAGGATTTATTTTTATATTTAAGCACGTATTCGTTTTGTCATAATCACACAACCAAACACTTAACGAAGTAGAAACCAAAATAATTTTTAATGTAAAACAATTCTAAATACATAGCCGAATCCACGACTACGATACTTAAGATTGCTCAAATCCCTAATCTCAATAAATCAAATGTTTGGATGAAGAATGATTAGGGTATAGATATATTTGGGATAAAATTGGTGTAAAATGAAAAATAAACAAAACAGATAAATTAAAATCCTAAGTGTGGTTAATCACTTTCCCAACCATCCCATGAATAAGACTCATATCATTGAATAACTCACGCTTTAACACTTGAAACACACGCTTTAGGTAGACACGAATTATACTCAACAAGATCTCAATCAAAGAATAACCTTAGTTGGCGTTCCCATAACGGCCAACTCTCATTCAATCCATAAATATAATATACAACAAATAGTGGTGATATGAACCACTTAATACAAAACTTTACATAAGTTGGTTAAAACAATCTTCCAACTTTTCCTTTTTCTTTTTCTTTTCTATTTTTTCGATTTTTTTTTTTTTTTTTTTTTTTTTTTTTTTTTGACATCAACATATGTGTAAAATTTCACAACTTTTCTATCACTTATTTTTCCGGATAATTTTTCCATACTCTTCATACTTTCAGAAATAACTGTAATAGTGAAAGTAGCAAACACACGAAAAATAAACTAAAAGATATACGATATTTACTTTCATACCAAATGCATTGTGTAATTTCCCGACCTAACCAAAGATAATGAATTACGCACGCGAACACAGGTAATGTAAAGAAACACACTTTGCCTAAAGCAATTAACCACGGATTTTAATCTACATGGTAGTCTAAGGTGTAAGGGTGTATCGAAACATTATAACAAAGGTGTAAGAAACGAAAGGAATGGCTCTGAAGGTTTTTCTAGGGGTATCTTACTCTAAAAGTGAGAGTAACAAAAGGGTTTATACGGGGGTTAACTAACCAGTGTAGTTAGTTAATATCACATAACATATAAAGGCTATTTGGGTGTAATCCTAGAAATTTACCAATTTAGACAAGTCACTCCAATTATATAAATAATACTTATTATGGTGGTCTCGAATAGTATACAAGCCAAGTTCTAAAGTTTACAAGTCACCAGCACACTAAAGTTTTAATATTTTTGAAAGAATAGAGTTATGTGTGCGGTTATGTAATTTAGACTTTAAACAAAAACATGCTAAAAATTTTAAATTTTGATATATTAAGCGCATTTTAAGCATATTTTGAAAAAGTTTAGGACAAGTAAGTGTTCTAATTCTCCAATCCCCCCACTTAAGTTCAACAACGTCCTCGTTGTTTGTGTCAAAGGTTAAAAATTGGAAAATAAAAAGAATTAAACAGAAAAAACTCCCTGAGATTTGCTCGGTATGATCCTCCATTATTCGTATAAGAGCAAAAATCAACTTTCTTGTGGATAAGAACGTTTAAGCTTCATAGATGATGTATCCACAAGAATTGCAGGAATCTATAATACCATTTAGACTTTAACACACCTGAGTTAAGAAGGTTCAAACTTGCATAATACATTAGTAGTTAGTAAAAATAAAACTTAAAAAATTAAACTGTAAATCATCAGGTCAGTCGATACGCCGTATCTTATGGAAAAAGATACGCTGTATCGAGCCTGGAATAAATACGAATCAGAATAAAAGATGCGTCGCATCCTGAACCAGGGATGCGCCGCATTAAATAAACTGACAGAAAGTTTTAATAGTCAAAAATAAAAATGCAGAAAATAAAATAAGATATGACCATTGCAGGTGATGCGTCGCATCTTATGATGGAGATGCGCCGTATCTTCTGCAGGTCTGACAGACTCGACACAGAACAGAAAAGTAAAAATTTGTCTTCCGGGTTGTCTCCCGGTCAGCACTTGTCTTTATTCCAGAGTCTTCAAGTTAGACTCACGTTCAGCTCCTTATTTTGTCCTATTGATCCCCACATGTCCGTGCACGATGTAGTTGCGAATTACTTCGTCACGAACATATTCCGGCCCCAATTCAAGTACGCCTTTGTAGAATCCTTTCATCTTTTGGTACGGATACTCGATCCCTTTCTCAGTGTCATTTTCATCTACAAAAAGAAATGGTGTAAATTTGTAACAAAATTTGTTAGGGGCATGTTTAAACCTTGGGTGAGCACGAGGCATCATGTAAGTGATGACGTTGCTTCCACTTTTAAAGGTGATCTTTCCTTCAAATCTTTTAGCGTTAATTTCGACCTCCTTACAAAATGGTTTCCCAACGATCACGTCACCCATCTCATCATCACGATAAGCATCCATGTTTTCCACCACGGTGAAATCTGTAACAATAGTTAAATTTCCGACAAAAATAGGTACATTCATGAATATTCCAACTACGTTTTTCCCTCTATACTTAATTTTGTTTTTCATTATAGAATTATAGAAATCTTTTGACATTACATTAATTGGTAAAATAGGGAAAAAGTTGGCACTAACCTGTTTAAATCCTATCATGCAAGGAAATTGTAAATTATAAGCACAATCTACATGGATCTTTCTACCATAATCACAGAAACTAGGATATCCTTCAAATTCATCATAATTCTTAGTGTTGATCATATTGATTCTAGGTATATCCATAATTTCTCCTTCTTCAATTTCGGGTTCAAAATCCTCCATAAATTGATCATTGATTCCTATTGGTAAATTAAGATCATTTAATTCAATGTAGTCTCCACTATAGGTCTCAAGTGATTCATTATTTACCAAGGTTTCTCCCATAAACCTAGCTTCTAGATCGAGGTCCATACGTTCTCTTAATCCTAGCACATAGACGCCTCTAATTATGCTCTTAGCAGATTTTGGCACTTATAGACTAGTTTATTATTCCCTACCTTTAATGAGATTTTTCTTTTAAACACATTAATCTTGGCATGGGCGGTAGACAAGAAAGGTCTTCCAAGGATTAAAGGAATCTTAACATCCTCGGGCATATCTAATATAACAAAGTCTACGGGGAAAACAAACTTCTCAATCTTAACTAGCACATTTTCAGCAACCCCTTCAGGTTGTTTTACCGTTTTATCAGCCAATTCAATAAGCAGCTTAGTTGGTGCTAACTTTCCTAGTCCTAGGGTAGTGAATGTCTTAAGGGGCATAACACTAACGCTAGCTCCTAAGTCAGCTAATACATTATTGAAAGATATGTCATTAATTAAACAAGGTAAAGTAAAACTTCCTGGGTCCTTTTCTTTATGAGGCAAGGCACGTAAGTCGGTTGCAGAGCTCTCTTCTTTCATTGTAGCCTTGATCTCTTCTTCAATCTTTGCCTTCTCTTTGAGTAACCTCCTTAAACTGATTGAAGAATTAAAGAAAAATTCGGGCTTTGCAGAATCATTACCATTCTTCAATCTTCTAGGACAAGGTATGTTAGGCGTGACTTCTTCAGTAGTGCATATGGCCTTGACATGATCTCTTGGGTTAGTTTCAGTTGAGCTAGGTAAACTTCCATATCCCCTTTCTTGAAGAACTTTGCTCATTTGTCCGATTTGTTGTTCCAATGCTTTGATCGAAGCTCCTTGATTTCTTGTTATAGTATCCGTTGAGGCTCGGATTTCTTTGATCATAGCAGTGTTCTCTTCATGTCTTTTAGCAGCATCGGCCATAATTTGCTTTAAAGTGTCGTCCAAAGTCTGCCTCCTTTCTTGATAAGTGGGATTATAGTTGTTCTTTTGATAGTATCCCGGAGCAGCTTCCCTAAATCTTCCTGAAGGTCGGAATGGTTGTCCAAATTGTGTGTAGTATGCTTCTTCAAAAGTCTCACTTTCATTCTTATTAGGGCAATCTTTAGTGTAGTGAGGTCCTTCGCACTTTTCACATCCAACTTGGGCAACATAAACTTTCTCATCACGCTTCTTCATCTCTCTACTAATTTTATCCAATTGAGCTTGAATTGCAGCAAACCCGTCAAAATTAGTGCTGCTCTTAGATCTAGTAGAGGTTCCGTCATGCCATTTTTTAGAGTGATCAGCAGCTTCTTGGATGGCTTTTCTAGTATCGGCTGCACTCATTTGAGGCACAGCTCCCTTAGCATCCAAGATTTGTCTAGTAGGCACGTCCAATCCTTGATAGAACAATATTATCTCCTGCATTGGACTTAGATAATGTTGAGGGCATTTCATCAAGAAGTCTTGTAGGATCGAGTACTTCGAGCTTGATTGAGCTTGGTTAAACGAGAACCTCTATATGGAATACAAGTGTTTATGCGGAAACTAAACAACAAGTATAATAAAGAAGAAAAGACAATGATCCTCTATGGATCAGACTATGAACTAAGAATTGTGTTATTGAATATTGTAATCGTTAAAGGTACATTAAACTCATGGACGAGATGTTTCTTTTATAATGATAAGAAACCCTAACCCTAACCTGTCTTACAAGAAAACGTGTGAAGAGATAAACGAGATCTCTTCTAAAAATAAATCTAACAAACTTTCTAAACCTACGGATAACAAACAATAATATCCGCAGCAATAAGCACTATCGGCAGAAACAAAACAATACTATCGGCAGGAACCAACCGCAGCAGGAATGCAACACTATCGGCAGGAACCAGCTTCACTATCGGCAGCAATGAGAAATTCTTATTTCTCAGAGATCCTAACAATCCTCCCCTAATCTTGAGGTTGACTAGGTTAACCTGCAAGATTCCAACGTGATAGAGCTTGAACTTCTCAGGCTTGAGGATTGCGACTTAGCAACAGCAATAAGTAGTAACCAGCAGCAACAGCTAGAACCAACAAGATTCCAACATCTATAGCATCCAGCAGCAACTTCAATAGTTCAGCAGGAATAGGAAATCTTCTTCAAAACATATAAACTGGTCACCATAACATTCACTTGAGCTTGGCTGCTACTATGACAATATGTACATCAAATCACTTAAGTTTCACACTATTCTCATCACATCCAGGTGTGTTAACTCCTGTGAGAGGTGAATCATTGAAAATTAATGGATTTGATGTCTCTTTACCAATAGCCATCACTACTGGAGTAGCCAATGTTTAGGTGTGTGAGACCATGGTACATTGATAACCATCTGATTTATTAGCAAATCAGCAACTACAAACGGATTTGACTTGTCTTTACCTGTAGCCGTTTGCTCAGGACTAGTCAATTCTTAGGTTACAGCAAACCTTGGTGAATTGAATACCAAATATGGATACCAAATGTCTTTACCACAAACCATACTTTTGTGGACTAGCCAATTCTTTGGATCCCATAAAGGGTTACATCCATGGTGAATTGAGAACCATTTTCAACTCTCAGAACTGAATCATGGGTGAGTTGAAGCACCCTATAGCTTTGAGCAAGCTATTACAGCTATCAACGGATTTGATTATCACACCAGAGCCGTACCCTCATGGTGAGTCAACTCTTTCTTGTCTGCAAGACATGGTGAGTTGAATACCATTTAAGGTGAAGGTGTAAACACCAACACTGTACCTGCAAGGTGTTGCTCAAAACCACTTATTAGCACACAAAATATACAAAATTATTATTATTATTATTATTATTATTTTTTGAACTAAGAAAAAGAAATCAGAAACACACCAAAAGAAAAGAAAGAAAATAAGAAAAGAAACCAAAAGAAAGAAAGATAGAAAAATGTACAACAACAACAAGAAGCAACCTCCCCTTAAGCTGATGAACCTTTAGCTACAAGTTTATCCTTGATGAATTTGACCAACTGTTCAGCTGTGGTTAAATCATTTCCAATTGTATGCTTGGGAACTCGCACCTTCTGAGTGAGCATTCTCTTCATAAGTCCCTCAGATAAAGGATAAGTGGCATCCACAAACATAGTCAGGAACTTGCCAGAGATGAGCTCCACTACATTGTTAGGAATATAAATATTCATATGAAGGTTCGGTCACCCCGAGCATCTAATTAGCATTTATATAGCTCGTAGGCTTATATATATTTGTTTAGTATTATTAGTAATATTAGTTTTATTAGATTAGTCGTATCTATATTTGTGGAGTGGGTCGGGGCTTTCCCCACTGTCAGCTCACTTCACAGCCCACTAGGGGCACTATTATTAGGAAGTATAAATACCCCTTCCCACACTTGGGAAGGGTTGGAACTCTTCACACACTTAATCTAACATTACAGTTTTTCTCTCAACTAGAGTTTCCCTCTCTCTCTAACTTCTCTCTAAAACTTCACCATGGATCTAATCTTCCATGAACCAAGACCACCCGAATCAACCACACAATCAAGATGGTTATATCCTACAATTGGTATCAAGAGCCATGGTTTCATCTTGGTCAGATCTGTGGTCAATGGTTTGATTTGTTGTTGATTGTGTGTCGTACACTGTTTCTGTGGTCAATGGTTTGATTTGTTTGTGATTGTGTGTTGCACACTGCTTCAAGTGAGTTTTTTTTTTATTGGTCAAACACTTGTGTCTATTACATTATGTTCGAATCATGTGTGAATGTCCTGCGTCACTTATTTTTTGGTGTTGGGCTTTAATAGGTGGGCTTTAATAGACACAAGTTTCAGTTGATCAATACTTTCATTTAATAGACACAAGTTTCATTTAATAGAAATGCTCGTATATCATTTGTTATTACCAATACTTTCAGTTGTAGTTTGAAGCAGTTAACTAAATCGGAACAACGGTTTGCAATATTCTTGTGTGCACATGATGTTATTGGTAGAGATTTGATAAAAAAAGTGTGTGTCATGGAAGGATGTTCTTGGTTACTGCTAGTGTTAAAGGGGAGTTTCTTGAATGCGGTTTGTCTGCTTGACTGGTCAAAGAAACAAACACAGATCCGTTTTTTAAGGAAAAGTACGAAAGTGACAGGTTTGACTGGTCAAATGCGGTTTGTCCTGGACTCGGTTTGTCCTGGACTCGGTTTGTCCCAGACGCGGTTTGTTGGACTCGGTTTGTCCTGGACTCGGTTTGTCCCAGACGCGGTTTGTCCATTGGCTCACAGACTCGGTTTGTCTGTTTAACCCTCGACTCGGTTTGTCCACTTAACCACGAACTCGGTTTGTGTACATAATGTAGACTCGGTTTGTCTGTTTTACTATGAACTCGGTTTGTCTATATGAGGTGGACGCGGTTTGTCTGTCACTTGGTCAAACAGTCAAATGGTTAACGAGGTATCTAATGACAAAATGAAAGAACATGATGAAGCAGAGTCATTGACCCCAACCACTACAACCACTTACCACACACCACTGACTCATTGACCTCAGTTTTCTTCATTAAACATCATCAGTCCAACAACCAAACGAAAAGGAATAGAAAAAGATCGAAGACAGTTCAACAAATTAAATACCAACTACTCAAATCTAAAAAGATAAATCAAGAGCCAACAACTCATGATCTCAGTCTATCTTGTTCGTGTGGTATGACAACCCTAATACCTTATAAGATCATTACACGAGCAAGACAATCATCACAGATCATTCGAATTAAAACCTAAAATCGAACCCTACATCTTGACACAACCATTAAACCCTCACCGTTCACCCCCCAACATGCACATATCATCTACAACTCGTACATTAATGAAAATTAAAAGTAAAGATCTCAGTTCATATCTCTTGGTGATTAACGATTCGTCCAAAGACAACATCGAATGAGAAATACATCATAGATCTTGTGGAAGATATACTTCATTCAATATCCGAATCAAAAGACATAAGAATAACAATTGTGTTACCCTCTTTTGTCCTCGTTCGTACAAATCAAACAACCTTAACAACAACAAAACGATAACACATATACTTACCTGTGAGAACCTTTAACGGATCTCGAAGCCCTTCAAAGTTTTTTTTGATTCGTATGGAAAATGAAGACAACTAATACGGGCGAGAAGGTGTTTGTGTTTAATCGGTTATTGTGGGTTCGGATATAGATTATTGAAACGGTGATGAGATGGTGAATGGAATCAAAGTGAAGAGGTGAAGGGGGCGGAGAAGATTAACCTGTGATTAGGGATTAGATCGAGTTGGGATTAGGGTTTGTGAGTTTGGAGGTGAGATGGATGAGATGGGGGCGCTGGAGTGTGAGTTTGTGATTAGGGTTTGCTAATGACAAATGATTAGGTTTGGGTATTATATGGTGATTATAAGTGGACCGGGTTTTATAATAAGTATGAATTGGATTTGGGCTTAATACACATTTCTTGCAATTTGTAGATCGTGGTATCAAATTTCTTGCAATTTGATAGTGGGCTTAAAATTGATCCATAAAATGAGTTACTTACCGATTGATCAGTGGTATTCACATTTCTTGCAATTCGGTAAATCTCTTGGTAAGTTTGGTAAATCGTGGGCTTAATACTCAAATCGGGTAATAATACACATTTGCCGGACTTAACTTGGGCCTGAACCGGTTCAACTTGGTAAATTTGGGTTGCATTGAATTGAACTACAATGGGCTTATGTATGGATTCAATAATTGACATTGGGTTTCTGGTGGCGATGTTATGGTGTGTTGGGCGGATGGTTGGACTTTCAACACATGGACAAATTTTGGTTAAGTTTGTTTTTTCTTACCACGTTGACGAATTGTCTAACACTTTGGTTGGAAAGCATATCTTTGGGTATATGAATGTCAACGGGATTACAGAGTTGCGGATTTGGCGGCATAGTCCAAATAGAGCCTACCACTTGAGCAAGCATGCAATTTGATTTTTACGATCTGAGTTATAGTTGTCGAATTACAATGTGTTTAATTGCTATTTGTCATGTTGCGCTTTGACTTGTTGCGACTTGACGGATTGCGATTTGACCTGTTACGATATGACGTTGCGAGCTGACACTTGCGATTTGACTTATTGTGACTTGGTTGATTGCAATCTGTCTTGTTGCAATTTGACAATCTGTGACTCGACTTGTTGCGATTTGATCATGTTGTGATTTGACTTCTGTAACTTGAAATTCGAAGATTGGTATTGCACCTCACTCTTGGGTATTCAGGTTGATTTCACGGTTTCTCTTGTAGATTTTAGAAAATCCCGCGAAAGATTCGATTTCTCGGTTTAAATCTCAAGAGCTGTAAAATCCCGTGAAATTAATTTTGGACAAATTGGCTGGACTTGGATTTAGACATTATGTAATTTACGGGGTGTGACTAATTTTTCGGGATAAGTTTGTGCTTCAAGATCAGCAGGAATTGGGAAATTATGGTAACTTGGTTGGTTTGTTAATTCACGGGTTGGTGTACTTAGTGTCACAAACATCTCGGGGTGGATGGATGCAAGATGTTTGTTGACCCTTGCTCGAGCGTATTTAAGGTGATTAGATCTGAATGTTCAAGAAGTGGATATATACAATAAAGGATGGAAGGTTGGGTATATATCACTACCTATATTTAAAGGAGTTACGTTGTTGTGCTCAATATAGGTTCTAAATCACAATTTGCAAGTTAAGGTGATTAGACTTGGATGTTCACGAAGTGGATATATACAATTAAGGATGGAAGGTTGGGTATATATCACTACCTATATTTAAAGGAGTTACGTTGTTGTGCTCAATATAGGTTCTCAATCATAATTTAGTGCAAGTTTAAGTCGCGGACTTGTTCTTTATCAAGCTTCATCAAGTGATTGTTGTTTCTCAA
This sequence comes from Artemisia tridentata subsp. tridentata, assembly GCA_021014915.2. Taxonomy (NCBI): domain Eukaryota; kingdom Viridiplantae; phylum Streptophyta; class Magnoliopsida; order Asterales; family Asteraceae; genus Artemisia; species Artemisia tridentata. The sequence continues at coordinate 462,554,387 of CP139508.1, forward strand.
GCTTCTAATGGGATTGTTGCTCGAGATCTTCTCAAGAGGTAGTCAGGCTTTAAGACAAGAGGTGATCTGTTTGGAGACATGTGTTAACCTTTTACTCACTTTAAAGTCATATGCATTCCATCAAGCGGTTTTGGCACATTACGAGCTTCAATGAATTGTAAATCTACTAAACCATTGATGATGAGGAAAGCAAGGGGTTACTACAAGAGAGTCTGTATCACCTTCTTCGTTGCAGTTGTTTCGTTTGTCCCTTTCCATGTTGTGTGCCTGTCAAATTCACATACATCACGGACTCTCAGCTTTGGCAAAAAGGTCATTTCATGTCCTTTTTGAGGGGGAGAATTATCGCAAGTTTCCTAGAAGTTTCGTCCCCAGCAATGTGAATTTTAGCGGTTCCGGTTTCAGTGGTTAAGGTCTTAGCTATTTGCCTAAGATGTCAGCAGTTTGATACTTACTGTTGTGCAGTTTGTTCTTGAATTTATTTCTCGGATAAATCTCAAGAACTGTAAAATCCTGTACACAGTACGACAACTATTCCATGCACTGAATTGGACAACATCCAAGTAGCTGGGTCAGACAGCTTTGTTTGTTTGGACTGACTATGAGTCATGGGCTCTTCTAAGAATTTGCGCGTGTTTCTTTTCCTTTCTGGCTAGTCAACAGCACAAGATGACCACGAAGTTAATCTGGTATTCTTTATTTGTGATTGAAGTTGTAGTTCTCGAAGGCGTCTACTTATTTTATCTTGAAGTCGGGGTTGGCTGGATGCATGACTCTCAATGATAACTTGCTCGTGCGAAAAAATTTAAGTTGAAGACTTGGGTTATCTAGTTACCAGCAGTCGGGGTAACTATCACTTAAGAGTAACTGGAGTACTCAGTGTCACACGTCATTGACGTTGTCGATAATCGCAAGAGGTGTTAATGTCTCATACTTTGGTTGGGTATTGATCACTTAGAGATCTACTTGGAGCATTAATTCTCTACACCGTTCTTCCAACATTAGTGCAAGCTTAAGTTACAATTTTGGGGATTTCTTCTTCTGGTTTCAGTATTGGTACGTCGGGTTTCCTTCATCAAGTGGTCTCTAATCTGGGTTCAAGGTTGGTTAGTTGGCCAAAGGTTTTAAAAGTTGTGATGTGGTCTGTAATTCTCACGAAATACTCTTAACCCAAACTGATGTTCACCAAAACCAAATCAGTCACGCCACATTCAATCGGTTACTGTCTCACGGTTTCTTCTTGGTTTTGTAAAATCCCGCGAAAGAACTTATTTCTCGGTTTAAACCATAGATTTGTAAAATTCCGTGATGATGGGCTATGCGCTCTTGACCAGGATCGGGTTAAAACCATTATCGAAGTTCAGTTATAACATCACAAATGGCTGGATCGAGACTTTTAATTGACAAGATGTGACTACGGGGTTGACTCATTATTATTTATTTGAGGCTGAAGTGAAATTTTATGGGTGCGTGTACTTAGCATCTGAAGATATCGGGGAGGTTGGATGAAGATTCTTCGAGATCCTTGTTCGAGCTTTCAATACAATGACAAGGACTTGGATATCTAGTTATTTTTTCTTTCTCCCTATTACAAAATAACTATCACTTTAAGGAGTCACGTTGTAGTGCTCAGTGTCACACGAAGTTGTGGATATCCAAGAGGTGATGTACGTCTTATACTTGATGGTTGGTTGGTTGAAGAGTATAGAGTACTTAGGGATTCGATGTTGCACGAAGTCTCTACACCGCTCTTTGTCACGCATTAGTACAAGTTTAAGTCACAAGTTCGGGTTATATTACTTCAGTATCAAGTTCATCATATTGGGTTTTCTCCATCAGTGGTCACGACATCAAGCCGACAGAATGATAATGGGGTTGGTAACGAGTTAGATGAGAGAAGAAGTAAAGAGAGAGAATAATGACGTCTGAATACATCAGTTCAGGCCTCGTTCTTCAAAGAAAAGAAAAGTGTACGCTTGAGTGCACTTTATCTTCAAAAGAAGAGGAGTCTTCTTATTTATGGCCATTCTCATCAACAAGATTCATGCTCTTTCCGTGCTTATTCAGTCTTCAAGTGGATCGGCGCATATTGGAGTATATTCTTATTCACTTGTTCAACCAAAAATTGCAGTTGACAGGCATATGCAATTTTTGAGGGGGGGAAAGGGTGAATAAACAACATGTTAGTCTTCAAGAACCGTCAAGCGGAGCTACTTATCGTTGATGGTATTCATATTCACAAGTTCAATCATCAAAAAGTTGCAGTTGCCAGGCATATGCAATTTTTGAGGGGGGGAAAGGGTGAATATTATTCTACATGTTGGTTGATGATTGAGGAATGGTCATACGACTCCTGAATACGTCAGTTCAGGAGTCGTGCAAACCATGGTTCTCCAACACTACTTCTTCCGTCTATCAAGGTGTTGAAGAACATGGTCATGGAATGCTAATCGAGTCTCACGGGTTGGTATAATCAGCAACAATGGGTTTCTAGTCAATGCTTCAAGTAAACGTCATCAGGCTACATGTACACATCATGATGATGATTCCGATTAATCGTAAACATCATGGGGGAGAGAAATGTGTACACCTAGGATGCACAACAGGTTCACGTGATCAGGGCTTAATATCCAGAATGGATAAATACTGTAGATGATCAGTGGTTCAACTTGTTACCTGGGTATTATCGTTTCACTGCTACGTTATGTGCTGATTAATCGTAACCATCAGGGGAGAGAGAATGTGTACATCAAGGACGCACAACAGGTTCACGTGATCAGGGCTTAATATCCAAGGATGGATACATACTATAGATGATCAGTGGTTCAACTTGTTACTTTGGTGTTATACTAAAGACTGAAGAAGGTCGAGTCGTCAGTCTACTCTACATTCTCTGTTGGGAGTTATCATCTCATGTGTATGCTGCGGGCTGATGGGTTATATGTAAGGTTACTGGAAGGCATTTGGTGAGATAAAGATGATTGGTATTCTGTTCCTCCACATTGGGCAATCTTGAAGAAGGTCGAGTCTACAGTCTTCTCCACAGTCAAGAATGTTGAGCTCTTTTCTTACAACTTGATATTTAACTTAATCCCATGACAGTTCTTGTTTGATGAGTTGTGGAGTTAAGTTAGATTTCAGTTGAGGCTCAACTTAAACTACCGAAAAGTTGCCTAAGGTTTTTGACGGAGTCACTCTAGGACGGGAGTGTTAGAAGATTAAAGACGGCATGCATTTGGTTATCAAAAGACTTCTTCATATTTCGGGCGTTCATCCAAAGTCTTCTTCCTATTATGGGTGATCGTCAGAGGTTGTCAGATTGGGGGAGAGCACTAATTAGGGGAGAGTGTTGAGCCAGAATCATTCCCTGATTGAAAGTGCTCACATTGCTCTTCAGCAAGTCAAGTGATGAATGCGGAGAAGATTCAGAATGCTGAGGAGTAATGGTTTCTGGTTCGTATCCTTGTATATATTTTGCTTCTTACATTCTTTTTCTCATCTTATACCATTTTGTAAATAGATACATAGAATTCATGCTAATTGTAAATAGAGAAACGTAAAACCAGAAAAACCCATAAAAATTGAAAAATTAGAAAATACCAAAAATAGTTTCACCTAGGCATGTCTTCTGTTTATCGATAACATTTACGGACTTAGAAATGTCATTCAATAATGGCACGGGTCTTTAAATGAAGCTCGAGCAGAAGTTAAAATGGATTCTTAAAACATGTCTAAAATGGCTTGCTATTACTTTAGATAGCAACCCGCGCTTCAAACTGGGGAAAGCACGTCGCCAAAAAGACGGTTGTTCCTCCAACTGGGTGATGTTCACCTGGGCATGGATTACTTTATATCCATGTTTTGCCGATTTGATGTACGTTTCAGTGCATCATTTCTTGAAAAAGAAGAGAAGTCTTCTTTGCATACAAATAGTTTTCATTCTATGATTCTTCTGAAAATTATTTGTGAGACACTTGGTGAATATGTGTTGTATGAAATTTGTTTATACTTGGATTATGCATAAAATTTGTCACTCAATCAACGACTACACAACCTCATGACAGTTCTTGTTTGATGAGTTGTGGGGTTGAGCGTGATTTTAGTTGAGGTTCAACTAGAATACGGGTCATTGATTGAGGGGGAGAGTGAATTCAAATTTTATATCATCAAACGGATTTATTGGTTAAATCATACTTGTTAGAAATGGTTTTGTAGTTAATGGGGAATTAGTTGAAGAGGATCTTGCTTAAATATATCAAATGACCAAGTGTGTTAGTTGCTAGAAAGTTTAGGACATTATGTGCAATTTGCTTATAGTTTCCTAGCTTTATGTATCTAGAAGGTTCATTTGTGTTACTTTGGAATCCTCGTATAATCCTCAAAATGCTTTAAGACTCAAAACCTAAAAGAAGTTAGAAAACCAATTGTGTTTGATGCTTTTGAATACTCCACTGGCATTTGTATGATCTAAGTGAATGAGTTTCAAATGTTGTTTGTCTCTGCTGCTTAATTATTGTTGATATTAAGCATATGTTCTCAGGATTCACTTAGGTAGATTGCTATTATGTTAGAATCATGTTCCTAAGATCCTGAATTGAATATTGAAATTCGTGTGAATTGCCATGCTCATGATTGCTAATTGCTCTTCATGCTAGATAGTGGTTTGACGTAGTTCCTGATTGGGGTTTGATTATAAGATGAACTTGGTATTATAATGTGGCAAGCTGCTGAAGGGTAGCTATCTAGGAATAGTGTATCTGCATGTATGTATATCTGTGTTGATATTCTTATGCAGATTCCATAGCCAAAATGAATGTACCAGTTCCCATTCTAACCATTTGATCAGACGTTCAAACTCTATTGATTGGCTCGAAATTCACCTCAACAACAACTTCAGCAACAACAACAACAACACCTTCACCTCCACCACCATCATTTCAACAAAGAAGTACTTACTCGGATCTCGCCAAGAGGGGATCGACAATACTTGAGAAGACTTGTTGGTGGATGGATAATAGATGTTGACCACTGACTCACTCAGTAAAGTGGGTGATTACATCATTTGAGCAAAAAGGTCAATATCATTTGTGTCATAATAATCAAATTGTGCAAAATGAGCAGTGAATCTCCCTCTTAGATTAAGGGGGAGCAAAGTATGTTTCATCATCAGAACATGTTAAACCTGACCACATTTTCTCCCATGTTTTCTAAATTATTTAAATCAATTGAGATCACAAATCTCAAAAGGTTTGAAATTTTTGATCGGGGGAGAGAATGTGATTTAAATATGAAACCTGATGAAAATGTGATGTTTTGAACTTAAACGTTAGGCTCTCCCATATGTGCTAAACTCTTTCGTATATCGATGCACATATTGAGGGGGAGCAAATGAACAAAAAGGATTTGGCATGCATCTTATGTGAGCAAGGCTCAGACTTCACCAATGAATTGACGATAGCTAAAGTCAGTAGTCGAAAGGACATGTCCTGGACGGGTAATAATTTCAAGCCAGTTTATCTGGTGATGTAAGCGTGTCTCGCAAAGGACGTGTCTGAGTAGAATGTACCGATATCGAGCGATCTTCCTTGAATGTGATCTGGACGGGTAATAATTTCAAGCTAGTTTACTAGTGATGTAAGCGTGTCTCGCGATGATCATGTTCTTGGAAAATCAATCAATTCAAAAGTGCGAGCTTCACCTGACATGTGCAAATTTATAAAACAATCATTTGAGCACATGTTGAGGGGGAGCATTTGAAAAATATAAAATTCTCAAGTGTTTGCAAAAAATGTGTTTCAGAATCATGAACACTTTGAGAGATTTTTCAAAGATTTGGTTTATGGCAATCGTGGAAGTACACCAAAGACCGACCATTTTAATCAATGCATGGAGTTATAAGGATGGTTAGGTTAGGCTCAAGTTCCCACGATCCCGCCAGAGCCGGAGGGATCTACCCAGGGACAATCCACTAGTTAGTGTAGAAGTCCTTAGGTATGATTAAAAAGGAGAAAAGTGTGATTAAGGGAAGAGTGCCGACTGAGATGGAGCTAGTACTGGAACAAACCCAATAAGGTACTAGTAATGAAGTCTCAGTAAGCACTGAAGGGGTTGAAGAATGAAAAAGAATTGTAAAGATAAAGGGTGAAAAGAAATAGCCCTCCTTACAACTTAGGCAGAAACCGGGTCAATACATATTCTGTCGGAATCACTTAGTTGATTGCTGACATTGAAGACAAAGTATCATGGACCCAGTGATACGCTGCACAACCCTCCTTAGCCACTCAAGGTCCCTCAAAGGACTCTTGTTTCAATTGTCACGGAGTTCAATACATTCCTATCGTCTCTCTCACTCCGAGTTAGATGATATTGAAAAGGTGGCAGTTCTCTCCAGCCTCCGCTCACTAAATCAAAACGCACTATCGAGTCTAGAGCCACGAGATGCATAAAAAGATCTCATAGGAACACGAATTATTTCTACACTGGGTGTTCAACATTAAGGACACCAGTTGTAAACTTATGAGTCCTACGCAGATCTTAGCAATCTGCCAGAACATTTATGAGAGAATTTACAAATGTAATTCTCAATGATTGAATGGAAATTCCTGCCAGGGTCAACATCAAGCAGCCCTGAAAGCAGGTCACTTCGGTAATTCTTTATGGATTACGCTTAGTGATCACGGCAGTTTCTAACGGTCTACAGTCGTGGAGTGATCTCCAGCGACTCACCTAATCGTTGATGTGCTACGGTTCGATCTTAAAAAGCCCTCTGTGGGTTTTCGATTAGGAACGGTCTTGGTAAGGATTAGAGAGAGTTTTCACACTATGCTGTTAACAATCTCGAAGTCCGAACCTGTAAGTACCGGACGTTTTATTGCTAACTGTCGTATGCAGGAACATCTGGTGATTGTAGCTGATTGCTGTTGCAGCTGCTTGCGGTTGTAGCTGATTGAAGCTGTAGCTGGTTGCAGTTGTAGCTGGTTGCAGTAAAGATGCCAATCCTCTACCACATGTTCACACTACATCATCATTGTAACTCAACAAAGTCATGATCAACCTAAAAGACCTTTAACACGGCTTCTGCAAACTCTGATGCTAAAGATCATGACACCAAAGAGTGTGAGCATGTCGACTCAAAGATTTATACATCACATGGAAACATACTCCTGAAAGATGACTTGGAAACAAAGGCTGGATGATAAAGTCGAAGAATACTCAAAGATCATCCAAGACAAAGAAAGGTCATCTAACGTACACTGCTGAAAGCACAAAGATTCAAGACTTTGAAGAATCAAAGACTACGAGCTATGAAGTCAAGATCAAAAGACAAAATGCTAGAATTCAAGTTATTATTTCCGGGGTGACCTCCCTTAGGGGGAGATTGTTAGGAATATAAATATTCATATGAAGGTTCGGTCACCCCGAGCATCTAATTAGCATTTATATAGCTCGTAGGCTTATATATATTTGTTTAGTATTATTAGTAATATTAGTTTTATTAGATTAGTCGTATCTATATTTGTGGAGTGGGTCGGGGCTTTCCCCACTGTCAGCTCACTTCACAGCCCACTAGGGGCACTATTATTAGGAAGTATAAATACCCCTTCCCACACTTGGGAAGGGTTGGAACTCTTCACACACTTAATCTAACATTACAGTTTTTCTCTCAACTAGAGTTTCCCTCTCTCTCTAACTTCTCTCTAAAACTTCACCATGGATCTAATCTTCCATGAACCAAGACCACCCGAATCAACCACACAATCAAGATGGTTATATCCTACATACATGAACATTGGAAGCAGGATATAGCCTCCAAGAAAATACTCTCCAGGATGATTGATTACCCCACACTAATTTAGCCTTATCACCTTCCAATGAATTCATCAAGACTTGTAAATCTCCCCAAAGCAGTAGGCCAATCCCAGTAGGAGTATGAGTTTGATAGTGATTATCCACTATCTTATAAAGATGTTCCAAATCTTTCCTCTCTACTTTATTCAAGATCTCCCTCAGAAAAGTAAAGAATTTGACTGTCCCATTAAGAGAAAACCAAACATTGACTTCACCATCAGAAGTAGACCTAATCTCCCAGTGAGCAATATGACCCCAAGAGTGAATGGGATCACCTTCTGAATCACTATCTGAGTCAACCCTAATCAAATCTTGATCATCCACTTTAGAAATATCCCTAGAAGAAGAGTGATGAGAGAGACTCTTCTGCCTTGTCCTTAGACCATATTGAAAGATAGGAACTGAGATAGATGGTTCAGCAGAAACAGAGACATGAGCAGCAGGAATACCAGCAGAAATAGGACCTTTTTGTGGTGCCTCAGATGCTTCTACATTAGGAATTGGTGAAATGAATGTGACATCCTGAGAACCTTCAGCAGGAATAAAGGAAGATGCACCAGACAATGTCTCTCCAGACTTCATTTTCTTTGCACCATCATATTCTAAAAATGAAGGCTCTCTTTTCTTCCTTTGTGAAATATCTGTCTGGACTGAAGAATTTATCCTTGCATAGGTATCAAGGAACAACTTGTGGATTGCAGCATCAGTCCAACCTTTGAAGTCACTGAGCTTGTAGTTAGCTTCATTCTTCAGATATACCTTCATAAAGTTGACATTATCTTTATTTGTAGGCATCTTAAATCCTGACTTTTGTCTTTCACTGATCCTATGCATCAATTCATTCCAAGAGGATGCTCTATGAGTCTTCAAGATAAATGCCTTGAGCTGATCTAACCTTTCATCTGAATCCAACTCTGAATCTTGAAGAATCATAAACCCATGAGCTCTAATAATCATGTCAGTAGCCAACAAGTATTCAACTTGCTCACTGAACTCTTCTGAAGTAGTCTCAGCTATATCCCTCTCATCTACAGACAATTTCCTTGCAAGCTCCTCATCTTGAGCAACCTAAGCTAGTCTAGCTTCTTCAGCAGCAATTTCATGTGCATGCACCTTTTCAGCTATCTCTTCATCATTTTGAGTTGCTTCAGGAGGAATGGTGTCACTATCAGCAGCAATGGATGGACAACCAGTAATATTACCAGGAACCTTAGACTCAGAAGAAACACCACCAACTTCAGCAGTAACACCAGAGACATCAGCAGCAATGGTCCTTGTTCCAGTGAAGGCCTGAGGTTGTGTAGTGATAGTGTGCTCAGAAGAGGTAGGCACTGCAGTATGTGCATCATCAAGAGAAACAGAAGCCAGCACATTAAGCCCATCAAATGACATATCATCCTGATCTTCCTCAGACTCAGAAAGTACAACCCTTCTTTTCTTCTGAGGATGTTGAGCTTCCAAAGAGCTGATCCTTTTATTTAGCTTTTGAACTATCTCACCAAAAGTTTCTTTAGTGTCCTTGAGCTCCTTTTCTAAATTTTCCACCTTCTCACTAAAAACTCTTTTTGTCTCTTTAAGTTCTGACTCCAATGCCTCAATTTTCTTCACAGACCTGTCAAGTAACTGGGACATAGAGGTGAGATCAACAGCATCCTCAGCTCCACCAGCAGGAATGCCTGAGGTATTAGGAGCTTCATTGGATCTAGGTGGAGAATCATTAAATTCCTCCCCTGCATTGGTGTCATAACTAAAAGTTTGCCTAGAAGGACTAGGAGAGGAAAGCCTTGAAGAAGAAGGTAAGTCCACAGAAGGTGTTGGCTGGTCAACAGGTGTACCAACTGAGATGGTCTGGTCATTGGGCTCATCAGGGTCATTAGTCTCAGGTGTAGGTGTCACTGGTCTAGGTGATGGTGGTAATGGGTCATCAGCAGCAACAGATGCAGATGCATCAGCAGCAACTGAAGTCCCTTCACCAGCTGCATTGGGTGATGGTGGGACACTGACATTGTCAGCAGGATCAGGGTTGTCAGCAGGATTGACATTGTTTAACATGGTAGGCAATAAAGGCAAATGTTGGCCTGTAAAATTCATCTTCATCAGGGCAAACATTTTGGGAGTCAACCGATTCACTATCTTAGGGGATGTGTTAATGGTCTGTACACCTAAGATAATCTGAAGAAACCTAGGGTACATCAAAAATCTGTTTTTACCATTAGTGATATTCTCAATCATTCCCTCAAAAATATATTTTGCCCAATTAAATATCCTACCCTGAGATAGACAAACAAGACCAGACGCAATAGGACTTGGACATTGATCCCAACCACCTGTCTTAACACTCATGCACTGTAGTAAAGTATGAATCAAAAATCTCCATTGAGGAGACAACTTATTTTTCAAGAAAGTACAACTACCAGTGACAGGATAACCTATAGCAGCCATACCATCAGTAATATCTTGCCTGGAAAGATCATATTCCCCATGCTCCTCAGGAAATTGAAGCTGTACACGAATCAACTCCTCAGTAATGATGACCTCCTTCTCATCAATGGTGGCAACGATGTCGTCCTCCCTTCCCACAATGTGTCTGACCTTAGCTGTTGCCCAAAACTGCTTAATCAGTGAATCATACACCGTCACCGGACAGAAAGTGAGTGCATAATGAATAGATGACCCACGAAGAAATGCTAACACTTCATCATAACCAACACTTTTTGAAGATGACTCTAAGTATGCAACCTTGTTATGATCATCCTTGTAGCGAAGTGTAGACATTGTGTTGGATGAATGATCTAGGGTTTGAAATGAGAGAATTAGGGTTTGATAGGATTTTGAGAAATTGAGATGAGAGAAGTGCAATTTTAGGTTGAGTTTCCAAATATATCACTTTAAATTGCTGCAATTCTGCGCACGAAACATTGACCAATCGACTTAATGAGGTTTGACCAATCGGCAGCAACACTTGGTCAATCGGCAGCAATAAGAGGTTTGACCAATCGACAGCAATGGGGTGTTTGACCAAAGTCAACCTTCCGAATTTAGTCATTAAGTATAAGTCACCCGAATTAAATCTCAATACCAACCACCAATAAATTTGCACTAATCTCCATATCATTATATAACCCTCAAATCACATAACTTTATTATCACAAACCAAACCAAAAATCTTCAAAATCATGAGTTCATCTAAAAATCCAATAATTGAAATCTCATCAGATTCTTCCTCCTCCAGTGACTCAGGGTGGAAAAACTACTTTCCCAAAACAGCATCATCCTCTCAAAACAAAGGTAAGGCCAAGGTTGAGGAGGATTCATATTCATCTGATCCTCTTCCATCTACTCCTTCGTCATTTGAGTACTCAAGCTCTGATGATGAAGACTCATCAGAGTTGAAGTCCTTAACATATTATCAGGGTGAATGGGAGACATATCCTCCCAATTTTCCCATTACAGATAAGCTAAGGGAAGAGATGAAGGCAACTGTGGCTCTGCTAACTGAAGAGATGGAAAGGACAACTGCAGCCTTCTATAAAGTACCAGTACCAAAAGGTAATGCAGATCTTCGAGAAGGCTCTAGCCATGAAAAACCTAACCCTCGAAGTCGAAACAATCGACAACGTGAAAGCCAAGATCCAAGACAAAGAAAGAATCCCATCAGACCAACTCCTAAGCCAAGCCATCCAACTTCACCAACAAGCCACTCTACTCCACAGCCAAGTCAACCAACTGCAAGGTTACGCCCTAGAACACATCAGAGGCAAGCTACCTCAAGCTCTTCAACTCCAGCTCCTGAACCAAGACAGCCACTCCCAGTGGTATTGGCACTACCAGCCCCTCATGTGTATGAAGAAATAAGTCGACAGAGAGGAAGGAGGTTCATGCCTGATTATATGGGTAAGGGTAAAGGGAAGATGGAATAGGTGGTAGGGTTTAGGTTGATTGATGTTTGAAGGTTGGAATGATGTTTAACTGATGTCGATAAGCAGCTTTTGTAACTTGAACTGAATGTACTTATCTTTCTTATGATGAATGAAAATTACTGTCTTTAGTTTTAAATCCAAGCATTAAGAAGCTGCAAAACAAAGTTAACTAACAAAAGACACTAAAAACCTGCAAAACAAAATTAGAGAAACACAAAACATAAAAATAAATGAAAAACAAGACAACATAACAAGCATTAGCCTCCCCTTAGGCTAATGCCTCCCCTCAAAACCAGCAAACAAGATTACAACAACATGATTAGTCAAACTTGACAATTACCAAGGATACCATGGAGAATAAGCCATCCCCCTTCCAAAGATTTGATTATAATAGGTAGGCCTGAAATCCCTCTGAAAATATGAAGAGGTACCAGCAGGAATGGTTCCCTGAATATCAGCAGGAACAGAGGTACCAGCAGGAACAGGTCTATCAGCAGGAAAGGGAGCCCTATAAAAGTTCATTCCTGCTGCTTGTGGAACATATGGTGGTATTTGCTTAACATTTGTCCACAATGATCTAATCTGTTGTTGCCCACCATTCATTCTTTTCTCATGATAATCACAGTCTTTAATGAGATGATATTTACTACCACACACAAAACATGACTTCTTCCTAATAGCCTTGTTCTTACTAAAACTTTTCTTAACATAGACAACATTATCACTAGAGGAACTAGAGACACATTTGTTTTTAAACGAATTAATTGAGCTGTTGTCTGAAAAGGCTGATTTAGAAGTAGTTTTATCATTAGTTGAACCTGAGGGCTCATGATGTTTGGGTGTGGTTGACTTTTCACTTGAGTCACATGAAACAAAGTCTTTAGACTCTGCTTCTGAGGACTTGTCACTTGTGAAACAAGAGACACAGTCATTAGATTCAGGTAAGTCTCTGGACTTTTTACCATAAACCATTTGTGACTCATCTGAGTCAATGTCAGAGAGAGAGTGGACAGGGGTAGGCATAAAAACTCCTCTTATAGGTGGAGGAACAGCATTCATTCCACCTTCTTTGACAAACTTAACAGGAATTTTATAGTCTACAGGTTCAGGGTTAAAAACACTATACTCATTAGGGTCATAGACTTGATCTTGCCCTATGTAGTCACCAAACCCTAAACCACGTTTAGTTCTTACAGACATAGAACTATCAACTAACTTTTTTAGGTTTTTAGATGAATCTTTCCATTTATCAAACCTAGCCAAGGTATTGTCTAGCTTAGTCTGCACATCCTATTTTTCTAACACCATCTTAGCTTTTTGAGACTCAGAATGTTTAAGCTCATTAGTGGTGTTTTTCAAGTCCCTCTCTAAAACCCTTATCTTTTCCTCATAAGCCAACTGATTCTTTTGAAACCAAACCTTTTGTTTTTCTAAGGTTTTAACTGCATTATCATAAGCTTGAACCTTAATAAAGTATTCATTATACTTAGATTTCATGTCATCATATTCTTTATTAAGAGTTGAGTATAATTCTTGACAAGCAGGATTACATCTTTGTACATGTGATGGGAATCCCATTAGAGCATATTCTTTCAAATTTTCTTTTACTTGATAGGATTCATCCTTTTCAGTCAGCATTTCCATAGACTTATTATGGAACAAACTCCTAATCTTCATTGCGCTCATTTCAAATCTATCACCTGATAGCGACATTGTGAAAAGAGACAAGAGAGACAATTCAACAAGGTTTCCTTCTTTATCAGAGATCCTCACCAGTTTCTGATACCACTTGTAGGATCGAGTACTTCGAGCTTGATTGAGCTTGGTTAAACGAGAACCTCTATATGGAATACAAGTGTTTATGCGGAAACTAAACAACAAGTATAATAAAGAAGAAAAGACAATGATCCTCTATGGATCAGACTATGAACTAAGAATTGTGTTATTGAATATTGTAATCGTTAAAGGTACATTAAACTCATGGACGGGATGTTTCTTTTATAATGATAAGAAACCCTAACCCTAACCCGTCTTACAAGAAAACGTGTGAAGAGATAAACGAGATCTCTTCTAAAAATAAATCTAACAAACTTTCTAAACCTACGGATAACAAACAATAATATCCGCAGCAATAAGCACTATCGGCAGAAACAAAACAATACTATCGGCAGGAACCAACCGCAGCAGGAATGCAACACTATCGGCAGGAACCAGCTTCACTATCGGCAGCAATGAGAAATTCTTATTTCTCAGAGATCCTAACAAGTCTTTAAATCGTTCCAAAGCTTGATAAACAGTTTCATCAGGCTCTTGCTTGAAACTGTTGATAGCCTCCATCTTTTTAGCAGTTTTAGCAAGTGGACAATATCTTTTCAGGAATTTGCTCTTCAAATCTTCCCATGTTGTGATTGAACTAGCAGGTTCATTCCTTAGCCACTTATTAGCAGCACCTTTAACTGAAATTGGAAAGATTCTTAGCATAAGTTGATCGTCAGAGACTCCTTCTGTAGTAAACAAATCTGCAATCTCGAGGACTTTTTCAACATGTTCATTAACATCTTCATGTTCTGTTCCACTGAAAGCATTTTCTCTTAGCTCCTTGAGAAACTGACCCTTCAACTCAAACTTTGACTTTTCATCAAACATTGGTCTAGCAACTCCTGAACTGTAATCAGCACGGGTTTTGTTCATGTATTCCTCCATAGTAGTGTTTTCCGTCATTGTTTCTGTTTCTTCTGTCTCCTTCTCTTCAGAAAAGTAATCAAGCTCGAACGAACTTGAAATTTCAAAGCTTTTTGTGTTGAAAAGCCTTTTAAGCGAATGTAAGGCTCGTTCAGGATCTTCGAAAGGTTTAATCAAGTTCTTAGTTGAACTCCTGGTCATGCACTTCCTGAAACCATCACAAAAGCATCAGTAGGGTATGTTCAAGAAAGTAGTATATCAGAAAATTAACAACGAAAACGGAATACGAAAAATAAAAGTTGCTGATATCTGCAAACGATGCGCCGTATCGAAAAAGTTGGCTACGCCGTATCTTATTACGTTAAAATTTAATCAGACTTTTATTTAGAAAACAGATACGCCGCTTATAATTAGAATGCACCGTATCGTTTGTATTATCAAAAATCGATTATATTTATTAAATTAAATGCGTCGTATTAACAAAAGATAATGCGCCGTATTTTCGTTACGTTTCAAAATACAAGATTTTTGGTTTAGTAGATGCGCCGTATCGATAAAGATCGATGCGTCGCTTCTGTTTAAAAATTCGAAAAACTGTTTTTAATTTAAATAGAAGATACGCCGTATCTGTTAAAACAGATGCGTCGTATGGCGTTAGGGTTTAGAAAATTTTCTTATTAAAAACAGAATACGCCGTATCTTGGGGAAAGATGCGTCGTACTCGAATTTTTTAAACGCGTTGTATTTTATAAAAAATTAAACGCAATACGTCGTATCTGTGAAAACAGATGCGCCGTATCGTTTGTATTAGCACAGTACAACGATAGCAGAATGCAGAAAAATACAGAAAAGAAAAACAAAAATAAAATCAAACAAAAAGAAACTAAAATTACAGAAAACAAAAACACGCAAAAACAGAAAATATGCAAACTATACAATGAATGCAATCTATCTAATATATAACAGGGTTAGTGGTTAGAATCTAATAAAAAAAACTAATTAAAATACTAATCAAATTAACAGATAATAACAATTCACTCCCCGGCAACGGCGCCAAAAACTTGATGGTGCGTGATGTGTCGTTGCGGTTTAGCAGTATTAATGCCTACTCAAGTTTTAAATTTATATTTAGCCGACTTATCAATAACACACACACTTAACGAGCAGTGTACCCGTTCAGTATGAATATAATGGTAAGTAGAGTGTCGATCACTAAGAGTGGAACGTATTATCTAATTATTCTAATCTGTATTTTAATATCCTAAGTTAGCTATACAACCTAATCTAACGCAAGGGGGTTCAGCCTGAGAGACTGGCACGGTTTGGTTATAATTAAATAGTAAACTAAACTAATGAGCACGAATCAGCGATTAGCACACACGTACACAGATAGATACTCGAGACAATAAGAAGACCTGTCCTGATAATTAAGTAGCTTGTCACTTGTTTTATTGCTAGTTTTATATGAAGTGTATATAATTAAACCTTTCTCGTTGGCTCTAATCTTATCGGCGAGTAAACCCTTAATGATTACTTATGTCTATCCTATTTATTAAGCGTCTCTTAAATAGGTGAGGAGGGGCATGGCGACCCAAGCAATGCTCAGCTAGACACAGAGGTTATCAATGCACTAATAAAAGTCACCAAAGACATCAACATATAAACTTTAATTAATGGGAAAGCAATATTAAGGGGAGTGCATGATTTTCCGTAGTCACATGACACAAGCCCATCAATCCTGATGAATTAAAGTGTACTAATACAATAAAACAAAACTACTTAATGAATTGAATACATGCAGGACCTTCTCACAGCTCTTGTATATTCGTTTAGGTGTGTCTTGTGCTGCTTGGTCATCCGAATTCGGCTCTAGGGTTCTTCTGTCTTCGGTCTCTGAGTTAAGCTAAGTGTCCCGAAATTCTTCTGGCCTTGGGGTATTTATAGTTTCTGTCAGAGGGATCGATGCGGCGCATAGAATTGTTAGATGCGGCGCATTGACTTAACTTCGCGTGGGGTCCAAGATTAATATATTCAGGAATATTCGTACACCGTCTTCAGATGCGGCGTATCTTGACTTTGTATGCGGCGCATGTACTTGGATTGTAACTTGTGAAATCTTGATAGTGATACGCCGTATGTTAGAAGTATAATGCGGCGTATCTGGAGTAGAACGAGCTTGATCTTCTGGATTTCAGTAGGCTTTTGACATCTTGCTTGTTTTGCTCCATAATTAGTCCAAAATAGCTAAGTTTCACATAATGCTTGTTTTTACCTGAGAATCACTAAAGTAAACGTTAATGTATCGATTCTCATAGATAATATAATAAAACAAGTCAAATAAACATGATAAATGATGATAATAAAATGTACTTATTTGAGTTCATCAGATACCGAACGATGTGTGCTTATGTATACTAATATCACGTACTCATGGTTAGTTGATTATGTGCGTTCTAAAGTCAAGTTGGATCCCAATATTCGGCTTAAATTTAAATTCTCGCACCCTTCATTTGACGTTCGAATGGATATTACTGACGACGATGAGGTAACTTTTTTTACTGATTACGCTTATTCGAATGCAGGAATGCCACATCTGTACGTGGTTAAAGCGAAAAAATTTGAAGAAACTACATGTTTTAGGTCCACCCAAGAAAACCAATCGTTTTACAATTTTTTTGAAACAACTAACCAAAACATCGCGTCATCTGCTTTTCAAGAAAACTCATCTAATTACAGTAATAAATACTATAGTAAGTCTTTCTTTGATTATGGTCCATCTTAAAATTTTGAATCAAATGATTATGAAAATAATGGGCCCGGGTATAAAAATGAGGCGTATTACACAAAACTAGGATCATCTTTTGCATTCAGGGCAGATAATGATGTAAAAGATGAAGAAAATGATGGTTTTGTTAGAGTTGGTAATAACCCAAAACCAATTCACCAAGAATGAAAGAACATTTTTTCAGTCATGCCTGGCGTTTCAGAAACACTTCTTTACCAGTCCAAACCAATAATTTCAAACCATTACAATAGTGATGTTGATTTTTATGTCAGAAAGATTTTTTACTCAAGAGAAAAAATAAACGTTGCAGTTAAACGGTGGAATGTTCGAGGTACTCTTTTTTCGTAAAACCACAACCAAAATAGGTAACATCGTCCTCCTCTGCATCCTCATCAACCATTTCTTCTCCTAAATTAAATGGTGGAATGTTTGAGATACAGTTTTTCCGTTTACTCTTACCTGCACGTTTCTTAGGCACGATAGTGATTGGTCCCTGTTGGGTATAAGGATACTGCTGATATTTACCCGAACAACAATCCCTCCTCGGTCGCTCGATCACATCCTTTAAAAAGAATAAACAATAAAAATTTTAACATCAATATGATTACTAGTACACAATAATAATCATTATTTATTTTAGATAATGAATAGATTACCCGGATGTCAACACCAACGTCAGGGGCGTGAGATGGACCTGCCTGGTGATAAATAGGTGTGTCAAACGCGCAGAACCCAATTGGCGTACGCGTAGCAGTATGTTCGTTGGAGGGAAACCAGTATGGATATGTAGACGTCAACGCCGGTGTAGGTACATAAACACTTTCAAAGAAAGACTCGTTCGGTGGCGCAACAAATGGACGGCCGGGCCGTTGTAATCCCTAAATATAAAATTATAACGTAGAGTGAGTAACCAACAAATCTAAATATAAGAAACATAAAAGCACGTAAAATACCTGCGTGTTTTGAATAACATTAAAGTCACTAAAACCAACATTTTCACCACCAACAAAGCTTGATCCTCTATGTAGTTGAGGTTTCTTCTCAAATCGGAATTACAACATTAAATTTTTTAATCAAACGATTAACAAGTATTAATTAATTTTTATACAAAACCTCAATAAGTTTACGTAAACTATTTACCCCAAATTCATCGTGTATTTGTTTGAGCTTCAAGTCATGTTCCCGTAACCTCGCTTCATATTCATTCATCTTCTGTAAAACTACGGGGGGAACATCATCGTGCATAGATCGGTTTACCGGCGGCTATATCACTGGAGGGGGGGGGATTCCCATTAAAAAAAGCTCTACTTTGAACCCACCACTCGGTATCCTGCTCAAAGTCATCCGGTGTAAGCCTCGGCAAAGGTCGATTTACCTTTTAAAAAAGTGCACAATATATACAACATTAAAAAAAACAAACAAAATATTATAATCATATTGTAATGAATTTAGTGCATATCTCAAACTCACATGCAATTGGCCATCCAAAAACCTGTCTAGACGCTCCCTATAAACCATGTTTCTATAACGCCAGGCAATTGATCGGGGATACAACTGTTGACGAGAAAAATATTTAATGATGTCAATCACAATGTGCTTATTTAAGAAAATCACATTGTGTTTAATATTATATTATATATATATATATATATATATATATATATATATATATATATATATATATATATATATATATACGATATATATATATATATACGTATATATATATAATATATATATATATACGTATATATATATATATATATATACGTATATATATATATATATACGTATATATATATATATATATATACGTATATATATATACTATATATATATATATATATACTATATATATATACGTATATATATATAATATATATATATATATATATATATATATATATATATATATATATATATATATATATATATATATATATATATATATATATACTATATATATATATATAATATATATATATACGTATATATACTATATATATATACGTATATATATATATATATATATATTAATATATTATATATATACGTATATATATATACGTATATATTATATATATATATATATATAATATATATAATATATATATATATATATATATATATATATATATATATATACTATATATATATACGTATATATATAATATATGTATATATATATATATATATACGTATAATATATATATATATATACTATATATATATATATATATATATATATACTATATATATATATAATATATATAACTATATATATATATAATATATATAGTAATATATATATATATATAATATATATATATATATATACGTATATATATATATATATATACGTATATATATATATATATATATATATATATATATATATATATATATATACTATATACTATATATATATATATATATACGTATATATATATATATATATATATCTATATATACGTATATATATAATATAGTATATATATTATATATATACTATATAATATATACATATATAAAATATATATATATGTATAACGTATATATATATGTATACTATATATATATGTATACGTATATATATATATATATATATATATATATATATATATATATATAAATTTCCCAGGAATGTGCTTTGGGCTAATGATAGGCTTACCAAACTAACAGCATGCAAATATGTGGCTGTAAGCCTCGGAACATACTGTTCCGGGCACTGTTCATTGCATAAAAAGTGCAAAAAAAAAAGGCCTAATGATGTTTACCAAAGTAATTGCACACAAATATGTGGTTGTAAACCCAGGAACTTACTGTTTCGGCCACTGTTCATTGAATAAAAAAATACAAAAAAAAGTCCTAATGATCCTGTAATGACACAATAATTACAATTGTAAGGAAAAAAAGAGAAAAAAATTGCATACACATTAAACTTCACAAACTCACTCTTTTTGCAGTATGTATTCTGGCCCGAATACCAATTTTTGCCACAACACCACTACTGTAGCAGCATGTATTCTTGCACAGATAACAATTATAGATACTTTTAGACTGTTGCCATTGTGTATATGTCCATACTATCCTGCATATGTGAAAATCCCAGAAACTTCCATCATATTTGGATCATACATATTTGCCATCAAGCAGTAACAAAAAAAAAATACAATCTTAAGTTGCAGCTTCTAATTACAGGTATGTTAATGTATAATCTGCTTGCTATTTTACTAACCTTTATACTTATGTATTATTTCCAAAAACTTTTGTCCAGGACTGTAAATTCCATACATAGTTATTACTTATACTATTATATGCATCCTGTTGTCTGTTACATATTCTATACTCTCTTGAACAACCTACTGTGGAATCTAAAAAATATCTAGAAATACAAGATCTTTGGGAATAGGTAGATTCAACCAGCTTGAAAATTTTACGTGTAATTTAAACGGTAAGCGTGTATTGCATATGCAACCCCCATCTGAGTTAGACGCTGAAAGTTAGCAAAAATGGTTAAAAAAGCAAGCTAGATATCGCCGACGAAAAAACAATGGTATAACAAAAGATTATGGCACCATGTGTTCGTCTGCATGTGAAGAACCGTCTACACTAAACACCCTACAAACAAGTTTTCAAACTTTACAAAATGCCGAAAACTTACCGCAACAACTGTCTTCAAATCTGAGTAAATATACTGATAATGTCATTCAAGACAGTCCACCATCTCTTATGCATAATATCAGGGAATGCAAAATCAACAGAACAAATATGGCTCCACTCAACAATGACACAAAAGGAAAAAGTAAGTTTTAGAATTTATTACATGTTATATATTTAACGTTAATGGCACCTAAATTTCTGTTATGTTCGATGCAGGAGTAATGCATAATGATTATTGTTGTAACACATATGATGATAATCATGTCTTTCAAGCTACTTCTATTAATCCAGATTGTTTTCATATAGAAGAATCAACTCACATGTCAAAAAACTCTCATAAATGTGACACTCCTTTTAGACTTCCAATACATGCCGATAGGCAAAGTAAGTATTTTTCCTACCCATTCTACAACTAACACTTTAGTATAAAGAATAACCCAACTACTGTAAAGCAATTTTGTGTACTGATTACTTTTATCCTTTTTTAATATACGATATGCCAAATACAAGTGCTGCTCAACCTTATGCCAGCAAACAAAATGATCAAACATATAATACTAATGCCATGAAAAAACAAACAAGTAAGCAAAAGAAAAGAAATGCAGCTCCAACAAAGGCCTCTATTGAAGGTATAAAAATTAATTATACTAAAAAGAAAACCAAATTTAGTTTCAGCTAATGTTTTATGTTAGTATTTGTAAAATAATTTTTGCTTTCAATGTGTAGGTGTGTCAAATTTGTACATAGACATAGGCAATTCTGATTATCAATGTCAGTATTGCAATCCAATGTTTTGGTATGGCGAAAGATTGAAAGGAAACTGTCATAGAAGTTACCCAAAGTACACGAAATGCTGTGGAGGAGGGCAGGTGTATCTTGAAAAGGAAGCAAACCCTCCTGAATATTTCAAATACCTATTCAAAAATAAGCACTTCTTAGATAACATTCGGGCATACAACCAGATGTTTAGTATGACATCCTTTGGGGCAAAAATCGATGAATCAATAAACGATGGAAGAGGACCGCATGTATTTAAAATTTCGGGTGAGATACACCATTGGATAGGTACATTGTGCCCTACTAACGGGGAAGACCCTAGGTTTTTGCAATTTTATATCTATGATACAGAAAACGAGGTCCATAATAGGATAGAACCTTTTGGTGAAACAAAACGGAGTGGTTTGAAGACTCAAATAGTAGAAAGGTTGATGCAAATATTGAATGAAAACAATGAATTGGTTAAGCTGTTCAGAACAGCAAGAGATAAAATTAGTGAAGAAAATGTACCTAAATTCAAAATCCAGCTTTATAATGTAGTAGGGGCTCAAGAATATCAGCTACCTTCTTCCGGAACTCTTGGAGCAATCGTCTTTCAACCTGATGCAAACAGCCAAACAGATTATGACATTGTCGTAGAGTATAAAGACCGACAACCAAAAAAAATCAATAAACTTCACAGTTCGTACATGTCTCTCCAATTTCCTCTCCTTTTTGTTTATGGGCAACCTGGCTACAATACAAAAATGACATTAAAAGGTATCAATGCTAATAGGAAAAGGAAAAAACTATCGATGAATATGTACTATAAATACCAGCTACATGAACGGCCTAACCAGTTCGGTCTTCTGTTTAGAGGCGGAAGGTTATTCCAACAGTATGTTGTTGTTGCTTATTGTGCACTTGAAAAAGAATGGATTGACTTCATACGATCTAAGCAGAACAACTTAAGAACTGAATGCCTTTCAGGTATCTGTGACGAGACGTCAAAAGGAGACCATTGTGGAGCTGATATAGGGCAAAAAATTATTCTTCCTTCAAGTTTCACAGGCGGTCCAAGGTATATGTATGGTCATTATCTCAATGCACTTGCCATATATAGAGTTCTTGGTAACCCTCAATTCTTCATAACTTTTACATGCAACGTTAACTGGCCAGAAATCAAACGACGAATGAGAAGATATCCAGAACTTAACGCCTCAGACAGGCCTGATATAGTGGACCGTGTTTTTGAAGAAAAGGTAAAAGATTTTTTAACAGTCCTCAAAGAACAAAGGATCTTTGGTCGTTGTACTGGAGGTAAGCTATTTTTTTGCACTATTATATTAATATCCAACATAAAGTTTCTGCTGTAAATCTTAATGTTCTTACTCATTACATTTTATTGCTACAGTTCTTTACACAATCGAGTTCCAAAAACGCGGTCTTCCACACTGTCACACACTCTTATGGATAGACGCAAAAGACAAAATAAAAAATCCAGAAGAAATAGACAATTTCATTTCTGCAGAACTACCAGACAAAACATATGATCCAGAAGGATATAGAGTTGTAGCCGATATGATGATGCACGGACCATGTGGAAATGCTAGGCCAAATGCTCCCTGTATGCAAGAAGGTGTTTGCAGTAAGCATTTCCCAAAAAAATACAATGAAACTACTTACTTTGACGACAACGGCCACGTACATTATCGGAGAAGAAGAGGACCAGCTTATGTGCCAAGAGGTGAGCTCAAATTAGACAACACAAATGTTGTACCATATAACCGTTTGCTTTGTCTCATGTTCCATGCTCACATTAATGTCGAGTACTATGGCTGGAGTATGTTGATAAAGTACCTATTCAAATACATCTCGAAATGCACAGACCGAATTGCTGCACGTATTGTAAAACCAATTGGTGATCCGGGTCCATCGTCTTCTGCTCCAAAGATAAAAATAGATGAAACAAAAAACTTTATTGATGGTCGCTTTATTTGCCCACCTGAAGCCTGTTGGAGAATGCTTGATTTCCCGATACACCATAGAGAACCAGCTGTGCAGATACTTGCAGTACACCTCAAAGATATGCAAAAAGTGACTTTTCGCGATAAAGAACCACTCAGCCACATTGTAGCAGACGACGGAAGGAAATTGACAACTCTCACACAATGGTTCGCGTATAATGAAATGTTTGAAGACGGGAGGCATTTAACGTATTTGGATTTCCCTTCAGAATTTGTTTAGTACGAAGAGACAAAAATAGGGAAGCGTAGAAAAGTTAAAAGTAAATATTCAGTTGGCAGGTTAGTGTATGTACATCCAGCAGCAGGAGAGCTTTTCTATTTTCGGATGTTACTAAGCCATCAGAAAGGTTGCAAATCATTTCGTGATGTCCGTACCGTAAACAACAAAGTGTTCAACACATATCGTGAAGCATGTCAGGCCATGGGTCTTCTTGACTACGACAAAGAGTAGGAAACTGCACTACAAGAAGCAGCAATGTCTGCAACAGGTGCAGAATTACGTGCATTTTTTGCTCAGATTTTGATGGACTGTGAAGTTGCAGAACCTCTGCAACTTTGGGAAAGGCACTGGCATCGTATGGCAGATGACATCCCAGCAAAAGCTTCGCGAACAAGTGGCGTTAGAAATCTACATGTAAACAGTCCTGAGATCAAGGACTATATCATTTATGAAATAGAAATGATCCTCAACAGCCGCTCCAAGCCAGTAAAAGAATTTGGTTTCTCTTTGCCTCCAAAACATCTTCAAGACGATTCGCAAAATAGATTGTTGATGGAAGAAAGGAACTACAATCGTGAACAATTGAAAGAAGATGCCACCAGGTCAGTTGTTAAATTAAATGCTGAACAACTACAAATTTATAACCTTATAATTAACGCATGTAAGAATAAAAAACAGGAATTGGTGTTTGTCTATGGGCACGGCGGAACTGGAAAAACTTTCCCGTGGAAAACGATTATTAACACCCTACGTTCAGAAGGCAAAATTGTTTTGGCAGTTGCATCTTCAGGTATCGACTCTTTGCTATTACCATCTGGCCAAACGGCGCATTCAAGATTTAAAATTCCCCTTGAATTGACTGACGAATCGATGTGTAGCATCAAAAAAACACGCTGATGGCAAAATTAAGTATTGAGACTGATTTAATTGTATGGGACGAGGCCCCAATGAATGACCGAAGGTGTTTTGAAGCGCTGGACAGAACTCTAAGAGATATTTTAAGCAACGCAGAAAAACCATTTGGTGGAAAACCCATTATGTTAGGTGGAGACTTCAGACAAACATTGCCAGTTAAAAAAAAAAGGAACAAAATAACAGATGATCGCTTCTTCAATTGCCAGATCACATTTGTGGTGCCATTTTAAAGTTTACAAGCTTAAACAAAACATGAGAGTATTGAAGCCGAACCTGACTGAAGAAGAAAAGCAGACAGTAAATGACTTCTCTACATGGCTATTAAATGTTGGAGACGGAAGCATTGGACAACCTGATGAAGAAGATCCATAGGAGGCTAGCTGGATTACAGTTCCTGCACAATACCTGATGAAGAATGAAACTGCCGACATCATAAATGAAAGAATATTGTCCCAGTTAAAAGGCGATCCTACAATATACATAAGTTCAGATGAAGCAATCCCTGTTGGAAGAGATGGAGCTGCAACTGAAATGTTATACCCACCAGAATACCTTAACACTTTCAAATTTCCAGGCTTACCACCAAACAAGCTTCAATTAAAAATTGGAGTTCCAATCATGCTACTCAGAAATGTCAATCTTGCAGGCGGGCTCTGTAATGGCACAAGAATGATCGTCAAAAATCTGATGTCAAAGCATATTGAAGCAGAGATTATTACAGGAACAAGAATTGGCGAAAAAGTATATATTCCAAGAATGCCATTGACACACAAAGATCCAAACTACCCTTTCATTTTCAAACGCAAACAGTTCCCAGTAAGAGTATGCTACGCTATGACAATCAATAAAAGTCAAGGCCAGTCTCTCAACAAAATTGGAGTATATCTTCCGCAGCCGGTTTTTAGTCATGGTCAACTATATGTTGCATTATCCCGTGCAACATCCCCCTATGGTTTAAAAATTCTTTTGACACCCGGTTCTGAACACCCTCCGAACGTAGCTAAAAATATAGTATATAAACAGTTCTTAAACAAAATTTGCTCATCACAGGTTGCCATTACTTAACTTGAATCCATGTCAACTATTAATTTACTGCTATGCAAATTACAGCCATCTTTTACCTAAAATTTGACACTAACGATTTCTTTTTTTGTATATGCAGAATGACAGAAACTACCATTAAAGATCTTCAGCCAACAAGTAGAGACAAAATTATAGAAGCAAAAGTGTATCGATCCTGGATTGCCCGAGATCCACCAGACATCACAGAAAAAGGATACCGAGCAATTTTGTTAGACAGAGAGGTATCTTTTTTTTCCACATATATAAGAATAACTATAAAAAAATGCTTTAATATCTACAGGGTGGTGCAATACAAGCAAACGTAGAAGTTAACGACAAAAAACAGTTTATGACCTATCTTATACCAGGAAGAGCATACCGAATCTCGGGGTTCACATGTATACCTGCAAGTAACTATCAACAGACACTGGAAAACAAAACATCACTTTTAATTACACGATTTACAAAATTTGATCCAATACCACCAGCAGGGTTCCCCAACCATTATTTCGACTTTGTATCTTACAATCGATTGCCTTACAAAGTGGTCAGCCCAGAAGACAAATCCCAAAAACAATATCCAGTTCTAACAGGTGACACAACACACTTTCTACTTTCCATTCTCCTATACGCCTACTTACATATTCCATTACTTTTCTCCTACAATTGCAGACAACATAGGCTGTTACATAAAATCCGGAGAAAATGAAAAAAATAGGAAATCCAAACAAAGACCAGATGATGATCCGCAGAATAGAAATCTAAAATCTCAAGTAAGGATAATAGATAACACTTCATAACAATTTATCGAATATACTATTGTTGGCAACAATATGCTTAATTCTAACACTTATTTCAAACAGCCACAATTCGATTGAACTAACTCTATGGGATGAAGATGAAGCGAAAAGTGTACCGCTTTTAGGGGTCATTTAAGCCCTAAATCGTATTTATTTGATCAAATATTGCCCTAAATCGTTCCTTTTGTCATTTTAGGTACTTTTGAGAAGAAAATCTGGAAAAGGAGGCATTTTGGACGTTTTTGGAGCATAAAAGTGAAGAAAACGACAAAGTCTCAAAATCGGTTGGGAAAGTACCTTTGACGGCGTCAAATATTGCTCTTGACGGCGTCACGGCTTGGCAAAAGAGGTGGATATGAAAAATACACATGATAAGCCAGGGAGTTTTGCAAAGGAAGTCTGATGGCGTCACCCTTTAAGGTGATCAAGGCCATCACGGTTTAAGTTAAAGAGGGACGGCGTCAAGCCCATTTCTGACGGCGTCAACCTTTGATAAGCCAGAGCGGATTTTGGAGCACTAAAGAGGGACGGCGTCAAGAAGGCCATCCGGGAACCCTAGACACGGCGAAGTGACGGCGTCAAGATCTACAACGTGACGCCGTCAGCCCTTAAACTCTATATATAGTTTTGCAATTTTTTGTCATTAGTGTGCAACTTTGTGAGGAGAAACCCTAAGACGAATTTATGCCATTTTTAAGGGTTTTCATACCCTTGGATCTCCCATGTTTAATTGAAGATAAGTAATCACTTAATCAATCAATATGTCTATGTGTTGTTTGATTATATCTTGTTCTTGTCTTTTGATTAACATGCTAGGCTAGATTTATCTTGTGTTTGCTTAGATCTAATGAAACCTAACTATTGATTATCGGTTATTAGTGTGTTATTAATTGTATTGGATGATTGTTTATCGATGTTAGGCTTAAGAAAACTGGCTAACCTCCTATACGGTAACTTGCTTGAACGTCTTAAGAAACATGAAACGAATGCGTACTAAGGTTTTTATGGTTGTATTTAATGCATGAGCGAATTCTAGTGATCCCATGTTAGGAGCTTCTTAGCCGGCTCGACATAGGAGTGAAGTAGGAGCTTGTAGAGTTGGGGAAGTACGTACGCCACCCCACGATTGGTATTAAGGAATACACCCGTCATCCACGCAATTAATACACACTAATCAACCGGTAAAAGATAGTTAGGGAGTAAGGAAATCTAAGTAAACACATTTCTCTCCATATAAGTTTC
The DNA here is from genome assembly GCA_021014915.2 of Artemisia tridentata subsp. tridentata. Taxonomy (NCBI): domain Eukaryota; kingdom Viridiplantae; phylum Streptophyta; class Magnoliopsida; order Asterales; family Asteraceae; genus Artemisia; species Artemisia tridentata. The sequence goes on from CP139508.1 coordinate 462,582,307, forward strand.
ACAACCTTTTCATTTTCAGTTATTTTATTTTATTTGCATTCGTAGTTATTTGGGTTAGTTGACTAGCAACTAATTCCGCCCACTCCTTCAAACCCGAGATTTTACTTGCTTTCATAAAAAAATATAAAAATACAAAAAGAATCTTCCTTCACCCTTAGACCTAATTAGAGTAGTTTTTCATACCTAACGAAAACTATTCCCTGTGGAGAACGATCAATCCCCCGTACTTGCCACTACACTATACTACATCGGTCAGGTACACTACCTGGTGGGGTTGTAAGCCTCTTGAGATCCCTCGAGAGGTAAAACCTGTTGTAAGGTCGCAAAACCACGCATCAAGTTTTTGGCGCCGCTGCCAGGGAATAGTTATTGTTTAGGTTGAATTTTTATTTTATTAGGTCTACTCACTAGATTCCTTTCTAGTGAGATTTTTTTATTTATTTTTCTAGGTTTTCTTTAGTCTATCTTTTTTCTTCGTTTCTTTGTTCGTAACCATTACCATCCGACATCATGGAAGGTGGTAATATCCTTGATCCCAACAACCCACCACCACAACAACACCCACCTCCTAGAGCCCGCACCTTAGGAGACTACTCCCGTCCTAGCCACCATGGCTATCGAAACACCATTGAGCTCACTCAAGGAGCCAATGTCACTCCCTTGCGATCCGACACCATCCGGTTGGTGCAAAGCGATGCGCATTCCATGGACTTTGTTCCGAAGATCCTAATCAACATCTCAAGGACTTTCTCAAAATCGTTGATTCCATAGACCTTGATGTTGCCACTCGAGAGACGACCAGACTGCGTCTCTTTCAATTCTCTCTGCGGGACCAAGCTAGTCAATGGCTAGAGCGTCTACCCGCAGGATCCATCACCTCTTGGGATGATCTCACCACTCGTTTCCTTGCTCAGTTTTTCCCACCAGGAAGAACTACCAAGCTAAGGAATGATATCTTGATGTTCCAACAACGTCAAGGCGAAACCTTCTACGAGGCATGGACTCGATTCAAGGACTTACTCCAAAAAGTCCCTCACCATGGCATAGAACTTTGGCTCCAAGTCCAAATCTTCTATGACCATATCAATCTCTCCACGAGGCAAACCATTGACCAATCGGCTGGTGGTAAGCTACGTGATCTAAGTGCGGAACAATCATGGGCTCTCCTAGAAGATCTTGCTCTTTATGACAACGAAAGTTGGAGTGATCCCCGTGATTTGAATAAAACGGTCAAGGCAATATCTTTGCCTTCGAACAATTCAAGCACTTCCGACCGTAGGATCATAGAACTTGAAGACCAAGTCAAGTTTCTTATGAAATCCTACGAGGCTCCTAAACCTTCAAGCCAAGTGAACAAAATCACTTCTTCATGTGAATTATGTAGTGGTCCCCACGACACTCGTGATTGCGTGGAACTCCCCGAACAAGCTTTTGCGGACTACGCATCCTCGCGTACCGACGGAGCGGGAGACAAGTGGTACACTTTCAAACCCGAGCCAAACCCCTACGGTGATTCATACAACCCCTCATGGAAAAATCACCCAAACCTTAGGTGGAAACAAAACCAAAACGCACAACAAACCAATTCTTCCAACCCACCTAATCGTTTCCAATCAAGCGGTTCCAACTCGAACCGTACTTTCAACAACAATCCTTCTAGCAATGGTAGTACCAATAACTTTGAAGGATTGATGTCCCAATTTATGGCATCTCAAGAAGCTCGTTTAGCCAAGTTTGAATCCGAATTCAATCAACAACAAACGGAGATGACCAATAAAATTGACAACTTATTGAAAGCCCTCAATAACCAAGTGCTATCACCTCCACATAAGGACGCTAGGAACACAAATAGCGGACCCCAAGTAAAAGACCCCTCTTCATCCAAACACGTCCACTTCGTCAACATTGTCACTATTAAACCAATTGATAGGAATGAGGATAATGGTGAACCTGAGGATGAGGTTAAGAAAGTCGAGGTTGATAAAGAAGTTAGGAAAAGTGAGATTGAAGAAGTAGATGATGATGAGGACTGCTTCAATAGGCTACCCACTAAGGAAGAGCGCGCATATCATACAGACTTATTCGATGACCCCGAGACACCATACTTCCTAGGTAGACCAATTATAAAAATAGGCGATCCTTCTAACCTCAACATACCATGCAACATCGGACATTTGCATGTGTGGAAAGCTTACATCGACCTTAGATCGCCCATAAACATCATGACTAGAGCCCACTACAACTTAATAATGAAAAATCAACTTGGGTATAGGATGTTCCCTGATATGGTTGGATGAGTAACTTCACGGGAAGAGTTAAGGGATTACCGGTTTATGTAGGAAACTTCACCTATGTCACCGAATTTGTAATTGTAGAAGATATCCGGCCAATAGTCGAATCATGCTTAACTCAAGTAGTTTTTGGAAAACCATTTGTTGAGGTCTCTAGAATGACTTATGAACCTTCCTTAGGGATAGTTAGATTTAAGGATGAGACCGATGAGGTAAACTACCAAATGCCATATAAAATAGAGCAATTCCAACACTTGTCAAATGTTGAGAAGGAGCTTAAGCAAGCGGTCTACTATAGGAATGATGAGGATAGAAATAAAGGAGTAGACTATGTTATGGAAAGGATATCCGGTTTCTACAAGGATTGTTTGAAATTAGGACCGAAATATAAAACCGGAAATGAGAATGACCTAGGAACCGTGACCAATGATGGAATCACGTAATGTAACGTTACTTTGAGTCTAGCTACAAGACTCGTTAATAAAGAAAAGCGCTTCTTGGGAGGCAACCCAAGCTTTATTTGCTTTGTGTGTTTATTTATTTGTTTGTTTGATTTTATTTGCTTCCGTATGCATGTTTAATTTTTATTATTATTGATTCATGTTCAAAACTAAATTGTAAAAATGCTTTATCTTGTTTTTAACTTCGTCTTAACTACATATAAAGGTATTTTGCAAAAGATAAGTGTAAGGGAAATCCAAATCGGTTTATAAGAACAAATGAACATGAATCGTAATAATATTAAATTAACATACATATTAGTATAGTTTGAGTCAAATGCTTGTATCGAGTCATAATGATGTTTCGCAGGATTTCCAGGAAGTAAGGTATAGGTTTTTTCCAGAAATTTTCCGGAAACTTAACATGAGAATTCTGTCAGATCATTTCTGACGGCGTCAGGCTTTACAACCTGACGGCGTCAGGTTTTACTTTTCTGAAATTTTTGAAAGTTTTGTTTTCATAAAAAATTTTTATTAAATCTCTAACTTATAAACTCCAGGAATCTGCAAAATTATCATTCCACAAGCATTATATCCTTATATAGAATTTATCCCGCCGATGTTATGCAGGTTTTCGTGTTTGTTTTCTCAGGTTTAACAGGTTATTTTGGACAAGGAGATGTATGTGGAATCAAGCTTTTGGCGATGCATTAGTCTTGGAGCTTCTACATTCTCTTGGAAGAAGATCTAACCATGTTACCTCTTTAGCCACCAAACGAATCAGGGGAGTATTTGATTTCATTCTTTTACCTTATTTACTTTTACATCTTGTTATTTGAACATTGGGGACAATGTTCATCTTAAGTGTAAGGGGGGGTATAATACGATACTTTAGAGAATGCTATTACGCTTGATTTTTGTTTGTTTAATAGTAGATGTGTAATAAAACTGAGATAAATACCTGTTAGGGCAATTTTAGTGCCAAATTTAAATTTTTTTACGACATATAGGAGTGAAACTTTGGTCTTAATGAGCGTCTCATGGATAGAAGTTATATGACTAGCACAAAAACCGTACCAAAAAAAAATTTCACCCCCAAATATGTGAGGTTCGCCCCTAGAATTGGTAGGAAAAGCATTTATGCTATGATGTGTGTACCGGTAGCACTTAGATTCTAGAACTTGCGTTAGGACCATTCCGAGGCCACAAGTGAGACTACATTCGTGTAGTTAGATTTACTACATGATAAGAGGCATTAGGATTAACCCATTGTTTTACACCTGTGTTTTTGTTATAATTACATTGGCTACATTGGTCAAGTAATTCTCCCACACCCTTTGCGTTGTACTCATTTTTAGTACACGATACCCCTAGTACACCCCTCAGAGCCTATATTTTCGTTTCGACCTTTAAGCATTTTACTTAAAGGAAGAATTTGCTACACCCCACTTAAATGTACACCCAAATCGCCTTAGCCTATCTTGTATGCACTCATTTTTAGTGCATTATTGTGACAACATTTGTTTAAACCCCAAGTTAATTATCTAATTGATTACATGGTTGCTAAGTCGAGTCATATCCTTGTACATATTGTTTTGGGACGATTGGGACTCATGGGTAAAGTACTAGTGTAATGGAGTAATGGGGAAGAACAACATTATTACCCCCATATGTGCTAAATATTTTAAAAGTACTCCAAGTGTTTCGATTATCTTAATTCGAGTCATTAGAATAGTTATTTGTAAAGTTATGTAAAAGTTCAAGTGTAACGGGAATGCAACGCCCTATGATGTATTATTTTGGATGGTAGAGCAAGAGTGTATGAAAAAAAAAAAAAAAAAAAAACGAAAAAATTAAGAAAAATACAAAAAATGAGAAAAAGAAAAATAGAAAAAACATACGGACTACCATCCCGTTTCATTTTATGTTTATTTTATGTTTTTGTTATTTTGTTTTTAGCTTAAGTCGAGTCTAGTCTTGGCTTAGCAACGCCATATTTTACATGTAATTAATCAAGATCTTTAACTCGCCACTAATAAAATATCCCTTATCCAACAAAATCGTGTTTATCATATCCCTATACCTCACGTTATAACCCGTTTAAAAGCCCTCTTTGATAGTTTATCTTAGGTGCTTACGCTTAGTGGAGGAGGTTTTTGATCCTTTCCCAAGCCTATGGTAATCTATCTGCTATGACAGGTAGTGAGAGATATTATTCGTTTTCATTTATGAGAAATACATTTATGACACCTGAGAGATGTGAGTATCTAAACACTACTTGTGAGGTGCTAGTTTGTAATCTCCGTGCTTATTATGATTAAAGTGGAACGACTATTTGTTGTAATTACTTTTATATTAGCGTTAAATGACCCCTAACTTGTATTTTGATTAGAATAAAAGCGCATTTGCTTGAGGACAAGCAAATCTCAAGTGTAAGGGTATTTGATGAAGCGAAAAGTGTACCGCTTTTAGGGGTCATTTAAGCCCTAAATCGTATTTGTTTGATCAAATATTGCCCTAAATCGTTCCTTTTGTCATTTTAGGTACTTTGGAGAAGAAATCTGGAAAAGGAAGCATTTTGGACGTTTTTGGAGCATAAAAGTGAAGAAAACGACAAAGTCTCAAAATCGGCTGGGAAAGTACCTTTGACGGCGTCAAATATTGCTCTTGACGGCGTCACGGCTTGGCAAAAGAGGTGGATATGAAAAATACACATGATAAGCCAGGGAGTTTTGCAAAGGAAGTCTGACGGCGTCACCCTTTAAGGTGATCAAGGCCATCACGGTTTAAGTTAAAGAGGGACGGCGTCAAGCCCATTTTTGACGGCGTCAACCTTTGATAAGCCAGAGCGGATTTTGGAGCACTAAAGAGGGACGGCGTCAAGAAGGCCATCCGGGAACCCTAGACACGGCGAGGTGACGGCGTCAAGATCTACAACGTGACGCCATCAGCCCTTAAACTCTATATATAGTTTTGCAATTTTTTGTCATTAATGTGCAACTTTGTGAGGAGAAACCCTAAGATGAATTTCTGCCATTTTTAAGGGTTTTCATACCCTTGGATCTCCCATGTTTAATTGAAGATAAGTAATCTCTTAATCAATCAATATGTCTATGTGTTGTTTGATTATATCTTGTTCTTGTCTTTTGATTAACATGCTAGGCTAGATTTATCTTGTGTTTGCTTAGATCTAATGAAACCTAACTATTGATTATCGGTTATTAGTGTGTTTTTAATTGTATTGGATGATTGTTTATCAATGTTAGGCTTAAGAAAACTGGCTAACCTCCTATACGGTAACTTGCTTGAACGTCTTAAGAAACATGAACCAATGCGTACTAAGGTTTTTATGGTTGTATTTAATGCATGAGCGAATTCTAGTGATCCCATGTTAGGAGCTTCTTAGCCGGCTCGACATAGGAGTGAAGTAGGAGCTTGTAGAGTTGGGGAAGTACGTACGCCACCCCACGATTGGTATTAAGGAATACACCGGTCATCCACGCAATTAATACACACTAATCAACCGGTAAAAGATAGTTAGGGAGTAAGGAAATCTAAGTAAACACATTTCTCTCCATATAAGTTTCACAACCTTTTCATTTTCAGTTATTTTATTTTATTTGCATTCGTAGTTATTTGGGTTAGTTGACTAGCAACTAATTCCGCCCACTCCTTCAAACCCGAGATTTTACTTGCTTTCATAAAAAAATATAAAAATACAAAAAGAATCTTCCTTCACCCTTAGACCTAATTAGAGTAGTTTTTCATACCTAACGAACACTATTCCCTGTGGAGAACGATCAATCCCCCATACTTACCACTACACTATACTACATCGGTCAGGTACACTGCCTGGTGGGGTTGTAAGCCTCTTGAGATCCCTCGAGAGGTAAAACCTGTTGTAAGGTCGCAAAACCACTGATGCGTGCGATGTGTCGTTGCGGTTTAGTAGTATTAATGCCTACTCAAGTTTTAAATTTATATTTAGCCGACTTATCAATAACACATACACTTAACGAGCAGTGTACCCGGTCAGTATGAATATAATGGTAAGTAGAGTGTCGATCACTAAGAGTGGAACGTATTATCTCGTTATTCTAATCAGTATTTTAATATATTAAGTTAGCTATACAACCTAATCTAACGCAAGGGGGTTCAGCCTGAGAGACTGGCACGATTTGGTTGCAATTAAATAATAAACTAAACAAATAGGCACGAATCAGCGAATAGCACACGCGTACACAGATAAATACTTGAGACAATAAGAAGATCTGTCCTTATGATTAAGTAGATTGTCACTTGTTTTATTGATAGTTTTATATGAAGTGTATGTAGTTAACCCTTTCTCGTTGGTTCTAATCTTATCGGCGAGTAAACCCTTAATGATTACTTATGTCTAAAAGTTATTCCTAAGTGATCAATTTAGTAACAACCGTGGGAGCCACATTCTCTTCCGTAGTCAAATGCGCAGGCCACTAATAAACACAGAGGTTATCAATGCACTAATAAGTAGTAACCAAAGACATCAACATATAAACTTTAATTGATGGGAAAGCAGTTTTAAGGGAGTGCAACCTTTCCGTTGTCACATTACACAAGCCACCAATCCTGATGAATTAAAGTTTACTAACACAATAAAACAAAACTACTTAATGAATTAAACACATGCAGCACCTTCTTACAGCTCTTGTATCTTCGTTCGGGTGTGTCTTGTGCTGCCTATTCGTCTGAATTCGGCCTTAGGTTTCTCTGGTCTTCGTACCTCGTATATATTATATCTCTCGAAATTCGTCTGGTCTTGGGGTATTTATAGTTTCTGTCTGAGGGTAAGATGCGGCGCATCTAGTAAGTAGATGCGGCGCATTGACTTAACTTCGCGTGGGGTCCAAGATTAATATATTCAGGAATATTCGTACACCGCCAGAAGATGCGGCGTATCTTCATTCTTGGATGCGGTACATGTCCTCTTGTATCTTGGATCGTATCTGGTGAAATCTTGATAGTGATGCGCCGTATGTAATAAGTGAGATGCGGCGCATCTGGAGCAGATTTGTCTTGATCTTGTACATTTCAGTAGACTCTTAACTTCTTGCATGTTTTGCTCCATAATTAGTCCAAAATCGCCAAGTTTTACCAAATGCTTGTTTTTACCTGAGAATTACAAAAGTAAACGATTAAGTATCAATCCTCATACATAATATAATAAAACAAGTCAAATAAATAGGATAAATGATGGTAATAAAATGTACTTATTTGAGTTCATCAAATATCCCCCCACTTGAACTTTACTTGTCCCCAAGTAAACCTTAGAATTAATCTTATGAAAATGTATCCTAAAAGATATTAGGATTTATTTTTGTATTTAAGCATGTATTTATTTTTGTCATAATCACACAACCAAACACTTAACGAATTAGAAGTAAAATAAAATAATTTGATAAAAGCAAATCTAATCGTTTAACTGTCCAGTCGCGACGAATATTCTATCATAAGCTTGGCAAGCATACACATCTCCCCCACTAAAGCCAAGGAATAACAAGTCTAAAGCGGTAAAAAGGGTTTTGAGGTTTAAGGGTTAATTATTCTCCTTAATCTCTATCGATCTCAAATTCCAGAAAAGGCGACAAAATCACAAATACATGATCGAATCCACGAACACAATACTTGCAATTGCTCAAATCCTTAACTCGAATAGGCTAAAGATAGGTCCAAACTTTACCAATAATATTATATCAAAAAGGGCGACAAAATCATAAATACATAGCCGAATCCACGACTACGATACTTAAGATTGCTCAAATCCCTAATCTCAATAAATCAAAGGTTTGGTTGGATAAAGGATAATACAGGGTATGGATAAATTTGGGATACAAATTGGTGTAAAATAAAAAATAAACAAAACAGATAAATTAAAATCCTAAGTGTGGTTAATCACTATCCCAACCATCCCATGAATAAGACTCATATCATAGAATAACTCACGCTTTAACACTTGAAACACACGCTTTAGGTAGACACGAATTATACTCAACAAGATCTTAATCAAAGAATAAACCTTAGTTGGCGTTCCCATAACTGCCAACTCCCATTCAATCCATAGATATAATATACAACAACTAGTGGTGATATCGACCACTTAATACAAAACTTTACATAAGTTGGTTAAACAATCTTCCAACTTTCCTTTTTTTCTTTTTCTTTTCTATTTTTTCGATTTTTTTTTTTTTTTTTTTTTTTTCAAACTACTAACATAAACATAGATGTGTAAAGTTTCACCACATCACTATAATGATAATTCTGGATAATTTTTCCATACTTTTCATGACTTCAGAAATAACGGTAATAGTGAAAGTAGTAAACACACGAAAAATAAACTCAAAGATATACAATATTTACTTTCACTCCAATTGCATTGTGCAATTTCCCGACCTAACCATAGATAATGAATTACGCACGCGAACACAGGTAATGTAAGGAAACACACTTTGCCTAAAGCAATTAACCAACCACGGATTTTAATCTACAGGGTAGGCTAAGGTGTAAGGGTGTAACGAAACATTTTAACAAAGGTGTAAGAAACGAAAGGAATGGCTCTGAGTGTTTTTCTAGGGGTATCTTACTCTAAAAATGAGAGTAACAAAGGGTTTTTACGGGGGTTAACTAACCAGTGTAGTTAGCTAATAACACAAAACATATAATAGGCTTTTTGGGTGTAATCCTAGAAATTTATCAATTTAGACAAGTCATTCCAATTATATAAAATAATACTTATTATGGTGGTCTCGAATAGTATACAAGCCAAGTTCTAAAGTTTACAAGTCACCGGCACACTCATAGATTTGTGAATTTTGAAAAATCACAATTTTTGAAAATAACGTCATGTGTGCAGCTATGTAACTTAGATCTTAAACAAAAACATGCTAAATTTTTTTTAAATTTTGATATATTAAGCACATTTTAAGCATATTTTAAAAAGTTTAGGACAAGTAAGTGTTAAGTGTTCTAATTCTCCAATCCCCCCACTTAAGTTAAACAACGTCCTCGTTGTTTAATTTGAAATTAAAAACAGGAAATTAAAAGAATTAGAACGGAAAACTCCCCTGAGATTTGCTCGGTATGATCCTCCAATGTAAGAATGCGAGCATATAAAATATGGGAGTTCATCAACATCCTCAATTGTCCAGACCTGTAAAAATATAGAGACCATAGAAAAATAGACTCGAGAACATCTTGTTAATCATTGGTTAGAAGACTAAAACTACAAAAAATTACAGGTCAGAGTGTCGATGCGCCGCATTCATGGAATATTGGATACGCCGCATCAACAACCTGTAGGAAATATTAAACTGTACATCATCAGGTCAGTAGATACGCCGTATCTTATAGAAAAAGATACGCCGTATTGAGCCTGGAATAAATACGAATCAGAATAAAAGATGCGTCGCATCCTTAACCAGGGATGCGCCGCATTAAATAAACTGACAGAAAGTTTTAAAGTCAAAAATAAAAAATGCAGAAAATAAAATAAGATATGACCAGTGCATGAGATGCGTCGCATCTTATGATGGAGATGCGCCGCATCTTCTGCAGGTCTGACAGACTCGACACAGAACAGAAAATTAAAAGATAAATCCGGGTTGTCTCCCGGTCAGCACTTGTCTTTATTCCAGAGTCTTCAAGTTAGACTCACGTTCAGCTCCTTAATACCGATCACATTTGAAAGGTTGATTTTCCGCCTCTAGTTGTAATCCCTTTCAAATCGTGTTTTACCAAAAGAACTTTGTTAAGCACCGTTGACAATTGGTGCACTCAATCGCCAATCCATTAATCATGTTGTTTTGTTCCTTTAGCAAGATATCCGTTCATTGGCATATGTTCCTTAGCAAAACCTGTTATCATAGGTAAAATCGTCAGTAGGATCTGTTCGCTAGAAGATTAATGAATTTAGAAACGAATATAAAGAATAAAAATGGCTGATATCTGCGAACGATGCGCCGTATCCAGAAAGTTGGATACGCCGTATCTTATTACGTTAAAATTTAATCAGACTTTTATTCAGAAAACAGATACACCGCTTATGAATTAGAATGCGCCGTATCAAGTTTAAATTATCAAAAATCGTAACGAATTCAGATTTTAATAAATATAATCGATTTTTGATTTAGTAGATGCGCCGTATCGATAAAGATCAATGCGTCGTATCCGTTTAATAATTCGAAAAACTGTTTTTAATTTAAATAGAAAATACGCCGTATCTGTTAAAACAGATGCATCGTATGGCGTTAGGGTTTAGAAAAATTTCTTATTAAAAACAGAATACGCCGTATCTTGGGGAAAGATGCGTCGTACTCGGATTTATTAAACGCGTTGTATTTTATAAAAATTAAACGCAATACGCCGTATCTGTGAAAACAGATGCGCCGTATCGTTTGTATCAGCACAATACAGCGACAGCAGTCATGCAGGAAAAAAAAACAAATAAAAATAAACTCAAGAAAATAAAATAAACTAAAAAGAAAATAAAAGACAAGCATGGGTTGCCTCCCACGAAGCGCTTGTTTTTGTTCGAGTCACGAGCCTGACTCTACCCTTATTTACTGTGTAATAGGGTGTTGTTCCCCCCACTTGGAATCAAGTGCGGGTGATAGTAGCAATAAACACGAAAAGAGTGTAAATTTGCTAGTAAAGATGGAAGAAATAAATAAAAATCATACCTTGGCAATATATGTACATCTTTCCTACTCTTACCCGGTTTGGTTGATAAATTGGATGACTTGACCATTCCTTCAGAAAGAGTAGTGTGTTGAGGAAAAATGAGTCTCCTTTCTTCTTGGTTATTCTCTTCGGTAGTAAGGCGTCCCTTGACTTCCGCAGAAGATGAGAAAGGGTCTTTAGCAAGTAAAAGTTCGAGTTCTTCTATAACCTTCATAGGGTCGAAATCATCATCTTCATCAATCATAGCAATGTTTAAGAGCTCATCACCAAACTCTTCTTCGAGCTCCACCAAATACGGGTTGATCACAGGTGCTTCAATAGGTAGTGTAATATACTCCACCTCATTATTCTTTTGTTTTGCAACCTGTTTAGGAAAACTAGCAAGATTATTAGTAACGGGATCAATAGTATTTAATAAATTTGTACCACTTTGTGTTGTAAGTGACTCCAATTCATCTTGTGAATCTCCATCTTCAACTAGTGGTCTTGCAATTTCAGCATCGTCCCGAATTTCATCCTTAAATAAGTAATCCCAGATTTCTTCAAAATCCCTCGTCGGGTCAAAATCTGGTTTATCCGCTCCACACCTAAATACTTCCGTTTGTTGTGGTAATTGCGGTATGTTATCGTACACAATAGCATCAAACTTTTCAATACCCGAATACTCATTATCTTCATCCGAGGGAATATTATCATGGTGTTTTTGATATGATGAGAATTTATCTTCCACCTCGGGTGGAAAATCACTAGTAATAGCATTATACACCATTGTCCCATATTCATCTTCATTTACATCATAAGCAGTTTCGGATGAATAAGCTTCTTTGTAAACAATTGCCGAATTTTCATTCAAATCAAACACTTGTGACTCTTCTTCATCTTGGGCAACTTCCGGAGAAATAACATCATCAATAACTATTGCCGGAAACCTAATTGCACCAAAATCGTATGATTCTTCTTCATCATCATTTGATAAAGTCCAAGTGTGTCGAAATGGCAATTTGTTTCTTTCTTTCCCTGACTTTTCCTGCTTTAATAACAAGTATTCTTCCATCGTGAGTTCCTTATCCTCGATGACTTGTGCACCATATCTTGCTCTTTCCCAATCGTAGATCCCATTATTGCTCAAGGCTCTTTCCTCTTCAAGTCTCATATATTCTTCCATAGTAATGTCTGGATTGTCCATCTTCATTATTACCTGAAAGATAAACAACCAAGAACAGCAGTAGACGAAACAAAAATAAAAACTAAACTAATAAAAATTAAATAAACACAAAAAATAAAAAACGAAAAATATTTTTAGGTCACAGAAGATGGATACGCCGTATCCAACAGACAATGGATACGCCGTATACGGCACAAGTTAATACGCCGTATCCAACAGACAATGGATACGCCGTATTAGCTTCCTGCAAAATTAAAAATCACACAAACTAAAAAAAAAAAAAAAAATTGCCCACAGAGCGTCAATACGCCGTATTCACAGACAAGAATACGCCGTATTGAAACAGATAGATGCGCCGTATTCACAGACAAGAATACGCCGTATCTCCCTTCTGAGACAGACACACAGACAACAAACAAACGATAAAACAAATAAACCAAACACACAAAAATAAACTAAAAACAGAAAAATACCAATAAAACTAGCAAATAGATAAATTCACTCCCCGGCAGCGGCGCCAAAAACTTGATGCGTGCGATGTGTCGTTGCGGTTTAGCAGTTTTAATGCCTACTCAAGTTTTAAATTTATATTTAGCCGACTTATCAATAACACACACACTTAACGAGCAGTGTACCCGGTCAGTATGAATATAATGGTAAGTAGAGTGTCGATCACTAAGAGTGGAACGTATTATCTCGTTATTCTAATCAGTATTTTAATATATTAAGTTAGCTATACAACCTAATCTAACGCAAGGGGGTTCAGCCTGAGAGACTGGCACGATTTGGTTGCAATTAAATAATAAACTAAACAAATAGGCACGAATCAGCGAATAGCACACACGTACACAGATAAATACTTGAGACAATAAGAAGATCTGTCCTTATGATTAAGTAGATTGTCACTTGTTTTATTGATAGTTTTATATGAAGTGTATGTAGTAACCCTTTCTCGTTGGTTCTAATCTTATCGGCGAGTAAACCCTTAATAATTACTTATGTCTAAAAGTTATTCCTAAGTGATCAATTTAGTAACAACCGTGGGAGCCACATTCTCTTCCGTAGTCAAATGCGCAGGCCACTAATAAACACAGAGGTTATCAATGCACTAATAAGTAGTAACCAAAGACATCAACATATAAACTTTAATTGATGGGAAAGCAGTTTTAAGGGAGTGCAACCTTTCCGTTGTCACATTACACAAGCCACCAATCCTGATGAATTAAAGTTTACTAACACAATAAAACAAAACTACTTAATGAATTAAACACATGCAGCACCTTCTTACAGCTCTTGTATCTTCGTTCGGGTGTGTCTTGTGCTGCCTATTCGTCTAAATTCGGCCTTAGGTTTCTCTGGTCTTCGTACCTCGTATATATTATATCTCTCGAAATTCGTCTAGTCTTGGGGTATTTATAGTTTCTGTCTGAGGGTAAGATGCGGCGCATCTAGTAAGTAGATGCGGCGCATTGACTTAACTTCGCGTGGGGTCCAAGATTAATATATTCAGGAATATTCGTACACCGCCAGAAGATGCGGCGTATCTTCATTCTTGGATGCGGCGCATGTCCTCTTGTATCTTGGATTGTATCTGGTGAAATCTTGATAGTGATGCGCCGTATGTAATAAGTGAGATGCGGTGCATCTGGAGCAGATTTGTCTTGATCTTGTACATTTCAGTAGACTCTTAACTTCTTGCATGTTTTGCTCCATAATTAGTCCAAAATCGCCAAGTTTTACCAAATGCTTGTTTTTACCTGAGAATTACAAAAGTAAACGATTAAGTATCAATCCTCATACATAATATAATAAAACAAGTCAAATAAATAGGATAAATGATGGTAATAAAATGTACTTATTTGAGTTCATCAACCACGCATCAGATGATCTTGCTGAAACTTTTCCAAAAGAAGATATTGGTACACTAGAAAAACCAGTCATAATAGCTGTTAGTTCTTGCCGAGTTTCAAGATTCAGAAACATCTTGCAACTAGCATCGACACCTGCAACTTATTACTATATAAACCCAGCAATCTCAGAATTAGAGCAATACAGAGCAGAGTAAGTGCTATATCCTAACCTTTACTACATATAATTTTTTTTTTTTTGGCTGACATACTTATTCATTTTAATACAAATGTAAAACAGATACAAAGCAGCGTTCGACCTAAATCCACCATTGCAAATTGTTAGGAACCCTTTCCATGACAAGGAACAAGAAAAAACACGAAACAGGATACCCTTGGCTACACTTTTGGAGCAGACTCCAACAACTTATGCAGTAAGTTATAATCAATTTTTAAATACTCTCTTTCATTACTTAAAAAGCATATAAAAAAAATTAACTATGAGTTACATTTTGTTGAAAAAAAACAAAAGGGTGTCAGTTTTACTTGCGAAGGGACTATTACAGATCTTAATACATCACGTGAATGGTACTACCCATCATGCACATCCTGTACAACTAAAGCCGATAGTAGCAACGGTATATTCGAATGCAGAGTACATGGCCCGTTGGCATCTGCAAATTACAGGTAACAGTACATGACACAATATTATTGCACAATGTACAATCATCTTACACTACCAACACATATATGCAGATACAATTTTAAAGCATACGTGACAGACACAACAACAACAGCTATGCTCACATTTTTCTCACCAAAAGCAGACGATATTGTCGGTATCAGTTGTGATGCATTGGTCAACTCACTTGAAAATCCTGACCCTCGAGAATTTCCAGAAGAAATATTATCAATTATTGGAAAAAGACACATTTTCCAATTTCACTATAACACGTCTTCAAAACAAGGACCAGTTGACCTCACTTTCAATCAAATACTAGACAAAGCAGATGTACCAAAACAGAT
Source organism: Artemisia tridentata subsp. tridentata (assembly GCA_021014915.2). Taxonomy (NCBI): domain Eukaryota; kingdom Viridiplantae; phylum Streptophyta; class Magnoliopsida; order Asterales; family Asteraceae; genus Artemisia; species Artemisia tridentata. The sequence continues at coordinate 462,597,791 of CP139508.1, forward strand.
TGAAGATAGACCATCAGGTAAAAAAAATTTACAATACTACCAATAAGTTAACTATAATGAATCAACTACCCAGAATTAGTAAAACATTGTCAATATTTTTTTTTGGCCGGCTCAGCAATAACACAAGAAGTGTATCAAAATATTGAGATGTCTATACCTCAGCAGCAAGAAATCCCTGTTGCAATTGATTATAGTCCAGCAGCTATACAAACGACCAACACAGAAACAACACCAGCATCTGCAACGCAAGAACAAAACAATCCAGGTCACTAAATCTTGATCTTAAAAAATTAATAAGAAAACATTACTTTTATTCTAAAACGCTTATTTCAATTGTTTAACAGACACAGAAGTGGCAATAGCACCAGAAATACACACATATGCAAACCACATCAAGGCATGGAAAACAACCAGTTACACAGACAGCAGGTTACCTACTTTATCTAACATCCAGATATACTTAAAAACAAAAGAGAAATACATTTTTTCTAAACTTTTAATTGTTTCTTTGCAACAGGTACTGCACCACCGCCTACAACTGCTAAACGACAACTCTTCCAAGACAAGACATCACACGGCAAAAAGAATAAAAAAGAATGAAAATCTCCACCGACGCAAATCCATACTGTTGTAAATATGTACATAAAGCAATAAAAATGCTTTTGTAACACGCTTGCACTACAACCAAGACTAAATCCTATGTACCAAAGCACCTTCTCGTATGCCATCGTTAATATGTAATACACCTTTTGCACTTACTTACTTTCATAAAAGTACATAGAAAATGATGGATTTTATTCATAGATTTAATATCTTACAACCATCACCACCATCACAAACCTACATGAAACACCACAAAAACTACATGAATTTCTACCAACAAAGACAACAGTAAGGGCAACCACATGACCGAAAACTGATCATGGACTTCCATCAGAATCATGAACCTCCATCACCATGACGTGACGACGCTTCTCAGCCTTAGCTTCAACCACAACATCCAAAACAGCCTCCAACGCCTGCAAAATCTCCCGATTCTTAGCTTGCGCTTCCACCAAGCACTCCATCCCATCCCAAGCTGCCACATTAAAATGACTAAAAGTTTGACCTTCTAGAATCAACTCACCAAACTTTTCGATTTTCTCACGCAAACCAACACACCATTCATCAAGCTTATTTATAAAACCCTCGATTTCATTCTCTTCTTGCACAAAAAGAAATTTAAAACAGTCTTTTACCTCATCAAACCCACAAATTGCTTTCAGCAAATCAAAGTTTGGAGTAGAGACCATTTTTTTTTAACAAACTTTATAGAATATGAATGAAAATCATGGACACATGTCCATCACTTATATAGCCAAAAAATCTAACTAAAAACAGTAACAGCAACTAGATTAGAACATTACCTATTTAGATTCCTGATACACCCTAACCACACATTTTTTAACCTAAAGCTGCATCAATTCTACTTTCCAAAAAATGAATTAACATAATGTTGACTAATACAACTGCTACACATGAAGACAAATTTAAAAAAAAATAATAAAGTTACACAGCTAAAAGTAAACAAATTACAGCTTAATTTATATCAACATTAAACACATTTACAATATTTGATTTCTCACCAATAAATAAAACAAAAACATTTCTTCTGATACAGAAAAATAGCTTTCGATTGACCCACCACATACAAATGAAGAAACGTTTTTGAACAAAGTCTTACGGCACACTCTTTATCTCTCCTCTATGGAAAGAAAACCCAAAATTTTCAAGGCAGTTTACCCCCAAATTGATAAATGGACCAAGAAGCCCAAAACACAGCCTACAAAAAAAAATACGACAAGCCCAAAAAAAGCTCAAACAAAAAAAAAAGACTAATAATAATATGTAAACATTTTCTGATAAAAATATTAACTGAAAAAAATAAATACATATACAAAATAAAAAATAAAAAAAATAAAAAATAAAAAATAAATAAAAAATAATTACCAAAACACTCCCGTCGCAACGCGCGAGCTACCCCGCTCGTTATTCATATATTGGATGTGTTTGATATCAGATAATTTACCTTTTCATGTATAACTAAGATGCGTTGGAATAAAGTGAAAATAATCCTTTTTACATCTAAGATACAATTGAAATACCAAATAGTGTACGGACAAACCATCCATGATTACGTTCTTTAGAATTAACGACTAGTAAAGTACATGAAAAGGTAAATCACCTGATATCAAACACATCCGATATATGAATAATGTATGCGTAATATTCAACACAATGTGATTTTCTTAAACAAGCACATTGTGATTGACATCATTAAATATTTTGCCGTAGCACATTGTGATTTACTACCCATTAATCCAAAGGGTAAGATTTTGTTTCATTTTTAACTGCACAGTAACATGCTTTCTGGTATCGAACAAATTGAGCGATATCAACCTACTAAACTAGGAATATAAGAAAGGCGAGCCAGCTTTGTTGACATAAATAATGCCTCAAAACATTATCAATATTTATTCATATCTCTATGTTTTGATGATCACAAAATGTAAACTCATTAAAACATAAACTTATCAAATAAACAAGTATTTAGTTGTAAATATTCATTTCTACAACTTAATCACTTAAGGTATGAATAAACAAGTGCTTAATGCATTATATGATCAAAGGAACATTTTCTTAATAACTAGATTTTTTATAAAACATCAAAAACATTTTATATATTTTTGAAAAACATTTTTGGTATTAAATAAAAATGTTTAATCTTTTATAAAAATATGAATTCAAAATTTTAACCAAAATCAGTTAAAATGTTCCAGAAAAACCTTCCCCTCAAAAGGACAAAATTGGCCAACGTTCAGTAGGGGCGGCCCCCTTAATTTTACTAGGCGGCCCCCTTAATAATTAAGGTGACCGCCCCCTATTTAAGGGGACCGCCCCCGCTCCAGTAGGCTCCAGCTGTCCAGATTTTTCCCTATAAATACAAGCCTTCTCCTGGATTTTTTCTCAACCCTTTTGCACTAAAACTTTCTGTTATAGATCTCATTTCATATCTTAAATAAACCTTTGATCATGTAATCTTAAGCATTGGTTTCCAAGTGATCCAAGCTTCCACCATCCAAGTGCAAAAGAAGAATACTTCTATCAATCAAGATTAGAAGTATTACAACTTAGTATCATTTTGTTACTTAAGTTGTGTGTTTAACAAAGTTTGTAAATCATTCATTCATTTGTATGTAAGGTGTGTGTTGTAGATTAGTGTTGTGTGTAAGTAGTGAAGATGTTGTATAAGTAGCTGTGGTATAGAAGTTGTGAGGTCAAAATATAGAAGTCGTGAAGCCGTGGTGTAGAAGTTGTGAAGCCGTAGCTTAGAAGACATGAAGTCCTAGTGTTGAAGTCGTGAAGCCGTAGCATAGAAGTTGTGTAGCGGTCGTGTTGAAGCCGTGAAGTCCTAGTCGTGAAGTCCTAGTGTTGAAGTCGTGAAGCCGTAGCATAGAAATTGTGTAGCGGTCGTGTTGAAGCCGTGAAGTCCTAGTCGTGAAGTCCTAGTGTTGAAGTCGTGAAGCCGTAGCATAGAGGTTGTGTAGCGGTCATGTTGAAGTCGTGAAGTCTTAAGTCATGAAGACATAGTGTTGAAGTCGTGAAGCCGCATCATAGAGGTTGTGTAGCGGTCGTGTTGAAGTCGTGAAGAAGTCGTGAAGCCGTTGTGAAGAAGTCGTGATTAAGTCGTGTAGAAGTTGTGTTGTGAAGTTGTGAGATTGGTTCTAGCTACGATTAGAACTCGACATTTAGCTTTGTGTCGTTAAACCTGTGTAAGCCAAAGTTGTGTACGGTTTTCTCCGCCATAAGGGAGCTTATTGAAGTTGTGAAGAAAACTCTCGAGCAAGGTGTGCTCGGGGAGTGGAGTAGGGCAAGGAAGGGGTCCTTGTAGCCGAACCACTATAAATCTCTCGTGTCTCGGTTAGATCTTTCCATACCTTATTTATTTCTTTACTTGCATCGTCATTACTTTCATACACATAGGCTTATATAATTGCTAGTATTAATTAGAGGTCAACTTCACATAAAGATCAAATTGAAAATCTATTCAAGAAACCAAAACTTTTACAATCAATTTAAAAGAATACATATATAACTAATAATAAGATTTATGTTTTATTTTTCATAACAAACTAGAATCTAAAGTTTTTAAAAGTATAAAACAAAGGTTTCATAATAAAATTAAAAAGACGTAAAACTATTCAACCCCCCTTCTAGTTTTCCACAATTGGTATCAAGAGCCACGTCAATCAAGATCTTTAAAATATACTGTATTTTAAAACTTGAATCGATCTATGGAATTCGAAAAATATCTAGAAGGGGAATCTTTGTTAAAACCACCACTATTTGAAAACTATACTTGAATGGAAAAATAAATTTGAAACTTATGTGAAATCAATTGATCTAGATCTTTGGCATGTCATTTCGATTGGTGATTTTGAAAGTCAAACAAAAACTGATTTTGAAAATCAAACAAAAACGGATTTTGAAAGTCAAATTGATTATTTGAAAACAAAGAATGAAATAAATAATAAAGCTAAAATAATTATTTATAAAACCTTGCCGAAAGTTGAATATGAAAGAATATTCTTCTGTAAAACGGCAAATGATATTTGGAAAAATTTCTTAAACTTTCATCAAGAAAAATGTCAAGCCAAAGATGAGGATTTTGATATTGTACATGAATTAGTTATCTTAGAAAATTTAATAGATAAACTTTTAGATAAAATAGATACATGTGCTACTAGTTCAAATGTTGTTAATGTAGGTGTTAGCGACGAAGACTACATGAATCAACTCCAAAGTGAACTCAATCCAAGATCATGGAGTGACACAGACGAAGGAGAAGATCATCATCCGACTCACCTATCATTCACACGTCGATCATCATCTGAGACATCACGAAGAAAAGCTAGGACGTGAGGTAAGTTCTCTTTTTAAATTTCATAAGTAATTACTTCATGCATATAATATTATTAATGCCTTAGGATACGCTTAGTCTGATAGGTTGCTTTGCCTTTACACTTTAGTTATATTCGTTCTGTGGCTTAATGAACTAGAAATTCTTTAGTTAGCCCCCCTAAGTATTAGTAAACCAAGCAATCTTCATATTTGGTACTCTTCGATAGGTAAATTTAGGAACTTAATTTCTTCTAAAAAGAGAATGACTACTGGAGAATCTATTGACTAGAAACTCAATTTGACGTAACGGTTGAATTGCTTCTATGTGAGAAGTTGGGTGTGTGTAACCCGTAAAAACGGTCGTGTTTAGCCTGAATTGAGCACCACTAGTAATAGTCTCATACTCATTCTCCAACTTGAATATATTATTCTTCCTAAATATACCTAACAATAGTTTACTGTTATGAACTTTGCTTTTCACTAAAGCTTTTCATTCCTAGATGTATGTCATCCTGCATATATAAAATTTCTAGATGTTTACTTGCTCCTATGTAATTTGACTGCATGCCTTCGTAATTATTTGTTTAGTTGAATGCATTGTCATTATAATAGCTTTTGTTTTTCTCCAACTACTCTGACATGATGTATTTTTGTATTTAGTCATAATACATGCGTAAATGTCATAGGATATGTAGAAAGAGGTAGCATGTGACAATAGACTTGAGCATGAGATCTTTTATAAACCATTATTTTTTAAACCTATAATTAATGGGACTTATTTTTAAATTTGCAAAAACTTCACATTTTGGAAAAATAATTTTTCAAAAGATTATGACACATTTCTATTTTACATGTTTTTATCAAAGCCAAAAAGTGTAACAACTTCTTTGAAACAAATTCGAATCTACCTTGTTGAAATAATTTTCACACTCAAATAAAACCTTTTTCAAACATTGTTGATTAATGCCCAAAAACAAGTACTCAAATCATGCTTGGTACAAGTCTAGAAGTCCATGCTATCACAACTCTACATTCCCATGCACATAGATATTCATTAGGATTATTTAACTAGCTTATTAATCTTCCTAAATATGATACTATGAATTACTTGGTGCTATGTAGTGTTTTCTTGTCTAACATATATATGTTACATGCTAAATGAGTTGTTTGCATGCTAGATAATAATGTCTAATGAATATGCTTAGCATGCATAAGTTATTAAATCCTAAATTGCCTCAAAAGAAGTTGGACTTGCTTGAAACTAAACCCAAAAACACAACCCTTTCAACAATTTTCTGCCAAAAACCCATTTCCAGTAACCTGGAAATCAGCAGATGGGCGGCCCCCTTAATTCATTAGGCGGCCCCCTTAATATTTAAGGGGACCGGCCCCTTAATTAAAGGGACCAGCCATCTGATGGTCGAAGGTGCTGCTCCCATTTTCTATTTTTAAGCCCATTTTATCCTATACTTTCCAAAATTCACAAACACATTTTGTCACAAACCACCCTCCAAAATTTACCTTCCACAATCACATCATCACTACACCATAAATACTCATTTGGAGGAGGAAGCTTGACATTTGCCATAACCCAACAAATGATGTTGTTCAAACTCAACCAACACCTAAACCTCATCCTAATAAACCCTTTCACACACATAACCAATCACCCATATGTCCACCTTCATTCACTCATAATTACCCAAGTTCACAAATGTCTCCACCACCAAAAGTGTCACCACCACTTCCACCAAATAACAACCCCTCTCCATCATCATCACCTTCCACTCAACACTTGAAGTTCATTGAAGAACTCAAGGAAGCCCATGAGCTTAATGCTCTCCTTGCTTTGCACTTTGCTCAAAGCAACTTAAACCCATCACCATCCATATCACCATCGTTACTATCATCACCACATCACTTGAGTCAAATTGAGAAACATGTCAACAATTGTCCTTGTTGCATCTTTCTCCAAAATCAAACCATCATTACCATCATCACCATCCATCTCACCATCATTACCATCATCACCACATCACTCGAGTCAAATTGAGAAACATGTCAACAATAGTCCTTGTTGCATCTTTCTCCAAAATCAAACCATCACCTTAAATGAGCGTCTCACTTGGATTGAGTATCTTCTCACTAGATCTAATCCAACACCACCACTTGAACAACATCAAAACCCTCATTCAACATGGTCAAGTCCAAGCTCTCCACCTCCAATTGCTCTATCAACACTCTCTCCAACATCCATACACCCAAACTTACAACCCCATTAATCCAACATTTTTTTTTACCCCTCTTTACCATCATCCATCCAAAATAATCCAAATTTTCATGTCTCAAGCAAGTCCAATGGATCTCTTAGGAAATTTAAAATTTTCTACTTATTGCATGCTATAAGCAAAATATGTGTTGTATCAATAATTATGTTTTTTTTTAACATAATTATTTTCAACTAGTGAATGCTTTATTTCTTGTCTTTAATATATGATTGTTATGCTTATTGCTTGTATACTTGATATCATGATATATATACATGCTTGATGATTAATAACATGCTTATTCCGTAATATGTTTTAAATGTATGCATGCGTAATTAACATGTTTATGTCACTATTTAATCATTATTGATGTACATGATTCAAATGGAGCTTGCTGCAAAAACATCCTAAAAATGACCCTTTTCTGAAAAAATTTCAAATTTGGTCGCCTGGGAAAACACCAGATGAGCGGCCCCCTTAATTCCCTAGGCGGTCCCCTTAATTTTAAGGGGGCCGGCCTACAATTAAGGAGACCGGCCATCTGGGCAGTAAAATTTACTGTTTTCTTTTGCATCTTGCGACCCCTTTTATCTAGCCCAAACCTTACCTAAATCAACCATCACCTCCATCAAACACCCATTTTCATTCACCATGCTATCACCAAAATCATCTCTAAGACACCAAAACTCCATCACCACCACCTCAATGTTAATCCCCAAGTGCACCAAATGCACCATCAAAAACACCCTTTCATCCATCAATAACTACATCAACTCACACCTTTCATCACCACCATCAAGAGCATCAACTCCACCTCCTACTCAAGAACCTCCATTTACCCAACTTGTCATTTCCATATCACCAATAACACCTCTTGATGCTCATTTCTCATCATCACCAATACCACCACATTCACAACCGAACCATCATCTTTGGTCTTAGAGATGAGATACACTGCATGTTTTCATCCCTTGAACACATGCTTAAAACCAACCTCCACCACAACCTCCATCATTTTCACCCACTACACTACCACCACCTTCATTCTCACCAAATTAAGCATATGCAATGCTTAATCAAAAATAATTTTTCAAACCATTTTGTGTGCAAGCCCCATGGAAGATCATGTACTCCTAGAATGATTATGTAGATTGCATTACTTACTAGCTAATGTAGGATTGAATATAATCTTGGATGGTTGTGTATCGATACACAACATTTTTAATGAATGTCCTTATATGCATGCTTATTTTTGCTATATATATGCTTGTGCTTCTAATATTTTTCTTGCAAGTATTCCATATATCGATTCCTTGGTGCCCTCAAACGAGGGGGAGCACACATCAAGGGGGAGTTCGCGTTCCGACAAATTTTGTCTCTAAAACTTGTCGGCTCAACCTTTTTGATGCTACAAAAAGGGGGAGAAGTGAATATAAACTCACTAAATACTTGTCCAAAAATAACTTTTTGGATTTAATGAGTTTAGGTTTTGTAATCATCAAAAAGGGGGAGATTGTTGACATAAATAATGCCTAAAAACATTATCAATATTTATTCATATCTCTATGTTTTGATGATCACAAAATGTAAACTCATTAAAACATAAACTTATCAAATAAACAAGTATTTAGTTGTAAATATTCATTTCTACAACTTAATCACTTAAGGTATGAATAAACAAGTGCTTAATGCATTATATGATCAAAGGAACATTTTCTTAATAACTAGATTTTTTATAAAACATCAAAAACATTTTACATATTTTTGAAAAACATTTTTGGTATTAAATAAAAATGTTTAATCTTTTATAAAAATATGAATTCAAAATTTTAACCAAAATCAGTTAAAATGTTCCAGAAAAACCTTCCCCACAAAAGGACAAAATTGGCCAACGTTCAGTAGGGGCGGCCCCCTTAATTTTACTAGGTGGCCCCCTTAATAATTAAGGGGACCGCCCCCTATTTAAGGGGACCGCCCCCGCTCCAGTAGGCTCCAGCTGTCCAGATTTTTCCCTATAAATACAAGCCTTCTCCTGGATTTTTTCTCAACCCTTTTGCACTAAAACTTTCTGTTATAGATCTCATTTCATATCTTAAATAAACCTTTGATCATGTAATCTTAAGCATTGGTTTCCAAGTGATCCAAGCTTCCACCATCCAAGTGCAAAAGAAGAATACTTCTATCAATCAAGATTAGAAGTATTACAACTTAGTATCATTTTGTTACTTAAGTTGTGTGTTTAACAAAGTTTGTAAATCATTCATTCATTTGTATGTAAGGTGTGTGTTGTAGATTAGTGTTGTGTGTAAGTAGTGAAGATGTTGTATAAGTAGTTGTGGTATAGAAGTTGTGAGGTCAAAATGTAGAAGTCGTGAAGCCGTGGTGTAGAAGTTGTGAAGCCGTAGCTTAGAAGACATGAAGTCCTAGTGTTGAAGTCGTGAAGCCGTAGCATAGAAGTTGTGTAGCGGTCGTGTTGAAGCCGTGAAGTCCTAGTCGTGAAGTCCTAGTGTTGAAGTCGTGAAGCCGTAGCATAGAAGTTGTGTAGCGGTCGTGTTGAAGCCGTGAAGTCCTAGTCGTGAAGTCCTAGTGTTGAAGTCGTGAAGCCGTAGCATAGAGGTTGTGTAGCGGTCATGTTGAAGTCGTGAAGTCTTAAGTCATGAAGACATAGTGTTGAAGTCGTGAAGCCGCATCATAGAGGTTGTGTAGCGGTCGTGTTGAAGTCGTGAAGCCGTTGTGAAGAAGTCGTGTAGAAGTTGTGTTGTGAAGTTGTGAGATTGGTTCTAGCTACGATTAGAACTCGACATTTAGCTTTGTGTCGTTAAACCTGTGTAAGCCAAAGTTGTGTACGGTTTTCTCCGCCATAAGGGAGCTTATTGAAGTTGTGAAGAAAACTCTCGAGCAAGGTGTGCTCGGGGAGTGGAGTAGGGCAAGGAAGGTGTCCTTGTAGCCGAACCACTATAAATCTCTCGTGTCTCGGTTAGATCTTTCCATACCTTATTTATTTCTTTACTTGCATCGTCATTACTTTCATACACATAGGCTTATATAATTGCTAGTATTAATTAGAGGTCAACTTCACATAAAGATCAAATTGAAAATCTATTCAAGAAACCAAAACTTTTACAATCAATTTAAAAGAATACATATATAACTAATAATAAGATTTATGTTTTATTTTTCATAACAAACTAGAATCTAAAGTTTTTAAAAGTATAAAACAAAGGTTTCATAATAAAATTAAAAAGACGTAAAACTATTCAACCCCCCTTCTAGTTTTCCACAAGGAATATTAGAAAATTATACCAACTATGAACCATTTTAATTGCCAAAAAAGTAAAACTACTACTATTAAAAAAAAAAAAAAAAAAAAAAAAGGTTATATATATGACTAACTAAAACTACATATGCATGTTGCTCGAACATTTTTTGGAACATTTTGTATTAACACAATAGATCATTTTAATAAAAACTAGAACATCGGGTATAATGAAAGTATCTATTAATAGTAAAAAGAAACTTACAACTTTTTTATGAAGGTGGTCTAAACTACGTTGCAAACCGAAAACCTTTCTAAGGGTACTAGAGATATGTCGAGGTGGATGATGACACATTACCAACATCATACTTGTTTTATCTTCGCAAGTCCGAGTCTCGAAATCTCGAATGATAATTTAATATATAATGATAGCGATAAAAATCACTAGAGAGGCAAAGTAGGAGACGTGTGGTAGTTAAGATGAGAGGCGTTGAGACAAAGATAGGAAATGGATACTAAAAAATTACGCTATATAAAACCATATTTAAGTTCAAACGAAAAAGAAGAAAAAAAAAAAGCAAAAGCTCTATTAAAAAGTTTTCAAGAGTTACAATAGTCAATACACTGATCACATCCAACAGTAAACGCACAACAAAATTTTTGATTTCCAAGACGTTCATTTACTTTCACTATAGCTATACTGATTTGAGTGATTTGACTACTGCTTAAGTACTTTTTCAACTTTACACTTTTGTTGACTAGTTCATTTTTGAAAGCTTTTCAAAAAAAAAAAAAACACTGGACATCGGTAAGACCACTCCCTACGGAGCATGTCAAAGTTGCGTTAAGGGGAAAAAAAAGGACGTTATTTGCACGTTAACGTGCGTTAATTGTTGGGTGTGGCTTGCGTTAACGCAGCGTTAATAGCTACATTAAAGGTATATTATGTATAAAAAAAAAATCATTTTGGCTCCCTCGGCGTCACCTTTTCTAACCGTTATTTTCAAAATAATTTTTCATTTAGGCCCCCAACTTTTTATAACCGTTATTTTCTTAAACGGCTATATGTAAGGAAAAAAAGTTTTAAAATCATTTTCACTCTCCTATAAATGCTCATTTCACATTACATTTTTTTCACACTTCCACAAATCAATATAATACATTTTACATTATGTTCTTCAACCTTCCACACACAAAAAAAATGTCCGGCTTCAACCTAAACAACGACGGCGAGGATACGTTCTTTAATCTCTTAAACACTGGGTGGAATAACCCAAACGCCGGCTCATCTTCAAACCCAAACGCCGAGTCATCTTCAAACCCGAACCCACTTGGCGTGTCAAGCCAACAACTTTACGAATATATTTTTCAAACAACAACAACAAGCGAACCTAAACACCAATTTCTCCAATATCCAATTCACCCAACATTCACAACAATCTCAAACCGCAACCCATGATGTTCCTGATACTCCAACGTCTCCTCCAAAGAAAAACAAGTCCTCGCTTATCAAACGAAAGGCTAGAAAAACAAAAAACCCTGAACCTTTGGAGGATGATGAATAAAACACCAACATCATCAAACGTTGAAACCCACAAGAGGAAAAATTACTTGCGTCGTGTTATGTTGCAGCGACGGAAGATTCACATGTGGGTCGAAATCAAAGCAGGGATACGTTTTGGCAACGGGTGCAACATGAGTTTAATAGACTCAATTATCAACAGAGAAATAAAGATATGATCAAAAGTAAATGGAAAACGTTGAACCATGATTGCTCAAAGTTCAACGCGTACTACAAACGTTCCCAACGCCAAGAAAAAAGTGAGGAAAGTGAATTGGATATCCTGAAACGTGCCCGAGAAATGTATCGGGACGAGCACAAAGCCACTCCTTATAGCAACGAGGAGGCTTGGGAGGTTTTACGGGGTCATATGAAATGGGACGCACCGGAAGGGATTGATTTAACCAGCGATGTCTCATGCAAAACAAATAAGGAGTTGTTTGGTCGTGATGAACAACCAAGGCCAATAGGAAGGCGTGCAGCAAAGAAAGCTCGATTTGAGAGCACGGGTGGAACGAGCATGGGAGCGAGTACGGGAGGAACGAGCTCGTCTTTGCAATTCGTGGAGTATATGACATCCGAGTATCGTTCGAAAAAGGAAGCGGCCGAAGCCGCGTATCGGGCAAAGAAAGAAAAAGATGAGACGTTAACAAGTTTAGAGGAAATAAAAAATTTGATGACGAACACATCCGGTTTGGAACCAGACGTGATGTATTGGATCAACAAAGAAAAAGCTCGAATCAAGAAAAAATACAACCTCCAACAACCTCCTCAGTAGATTTAGAATTGTTTTTATTTTTATGTTGTAGTTTTATTTTTTTATTATTATTTTTTTTTTTGTTTTTTTAATTTCGTTGTTATTATTATTATTTTTTTTTAATTTCGTTGTTTTTTTATTTATTGAGTATGTAATTTTATGTTTTTTTTAATAAATGTTATGTTTTTAAAAAATGAAGTAATTTATAAGTTAGGGGTTGAATTTGAAAATATTTGATATAAAGGTGAGTTAATGTGTGTTAACGCTGAGTTATTGTTGGGTGTGTTAAAACTGAGTTAATGGTCAATGTGTTAAAGCTGACGTGATATGGGTTTAAAGTTTAAAGCTAAGTTAACTGTTGGGAGTGGTCTAATACGCGATGTTGGCATTAAACGCTTGTAGGTAAAAGTAAAAATAGTACTTCTCCTGTTTTAAAATTATTGTCATTAGAGAGAAACCAAAAAGTTTAATAAAAGTGGGACTACTTTAGTTTTCAATCACTCAAAAAGAATATTCTCGTACTGTATTCTCTAGTTTATATTTAAAAAGGAAAGTGGACAATTATTTTGATACATCTCAAAAATGAAATATTTTTTTTTTGAAGGCGACTTTCATTTTTTGGTTGGAGTCGCAACCTGCAACTTTGGCAGGCCCTCATCCACCACATGCCCAGACTATGTTGTCTGAACCGGATCCACGCTGGGCGTAGTGGGGACTACAAACGGCATCCGTCAGGAAACCGTACCGCCTCCACATGAATTCCTCGCTGGAGTAAAAGCCGGATGAAAACCGGGGGCGGCTCGGATTTGAACCTACACAACATTGGCTTACTGGCTCTCCTCTTCATTGCCTTACCAATAGTACTTTGTGGCTCTCGTGTGAGGATTTCCCGGCCGGTCACCCAAGCAAGTACTACTCGCACACGAGCACGCTTAACCGAATGAACGGTTAACCACCAAGCCACAAAGCTCATTGTAGAGAAAAAAATATGGACAATAATTTTGAAACGAAGTCATTTTACTTAACTGCTTTTCTCTATTTGGAGTGAAAAAAAAATAAAAAAAATACCCCTCATAATACATAACAAAGTATTATACCAATTGCCTCTTACCCTCAAGTATATTCGTCCATTTCCGCTTAAAAAAAGATATTCATATGGTGACACATAAAAAAAGTGTCATCAAAAATTAAAAATGTGTCACTAAAAGTAAAAAATTATTGTATAAAACATTTTTCACTAAAAATTTAAGTTGCTTTTCCGACACCTGAAAAAATTTAAGTAAAAATCTATTTATAGCGAAGAAAAATGTAAGTACAACTTTTTTACCTTTTGTGACACATTTTCTTTAAAAAAAAGTGTTATTAAATCTCAAAATTATATTATTTTGCCCATACATTTTAAAACATGTCACTATAATTTTAGATTAAGTGATTTTTTTATTTTATTTTTTTGTCACTAAAATCTTTGTCACTAAATGTCTATTCTCTTGTAGGAAATTCTTAAGAAAGTATTTTATTACCCTCGTCATCTTTACCAACCATCACCATCGCCTTCAACCACCATTACCACCATCACTTCTGCTAAGCCTCCCCGTGTGTTTGTGTTTCAACATTCATTACATGAGCATGTTTCAGATTATTTAATTCAACAATTTATAATCAAGATCATCATTATTTACAAAAATAGATAAAACATAATGAGTTCTGAATTATTTAGCCATATGGTTGATTAATTAAACTTACTAAAATGACATAGTCAATGTAATATTGCATTAGGCGGTCATTTAATTCGGGTGTTTTTTCGTGTGTGATGATTAGTTGGAGTGATGTTTCTGGAATTATGTTTAATTCGAGTGATGTTTTCTGGAGTGATGTTTAATTGGTGTTGGACGGAAATTGTACATGTTTATCGTTAAAAAAAATGTTTACATGACGACAATTCAATAAAAGAAAAAAAAATACATATTATATATATATATGGAAAAAGTTAGCTAATTTGTTGTAGCTAATTGACTATAATTTTGTGCTATACATGTGGGTCCCTGATTATTTGTGGGTCCTTGATTATTTTATATGGGTCCCTGATTTATTGTTTGTGTATTTTTTTGTGAAGAATTGTAGCCAATTGGCTACAAAAATTGTACCCAAGCTATCCCTATATATATATATATATATATATATATATATATATATATATATATATATATATATATATATATATATATATATTAGTGTTGCAAAAGAAGGTCTACAAGGCCGATTAATAGCCGATTAGGTGCTACAAGGCCACCGACCTTGCCGATTTATGTAACTGGGTCAAACAAGTAGATCAATTGTGGTCAACGGAGGTCAATGGTGGTCAAACTTGCCGAAAACCTATAAATATATATATATATATATATATATTAGTGTTGCAAAAGAAGGTCTACAAGGCCGATTAATAGCCGATTAGGTGCTACAAGGCCACCGAACTTGCCGATTTATGTAACTGGGTCAAACAAGTAGGTCAATTGTGGTCAACGGCGGTCAATGGTGGTCAAACTTGCCGGAAATCTATAAATCTTGCTGGAAGTACCAAAAACTAACTGTAAACTTATTTTGATCACTTATAGTTAACTCTTTAAGTATATTACAAGTTGTTTTTTAGAAAATACCTTGCTGGAAATACCTAAAACTTACCGGAAATAACTAAAATTTGTCAGTAATGTCAATCCGATTAACCCCGCCTCGGCCGATTACAAGCTACATGGTGGTCGACCGCTCGACTACCGATTCGCGATTTTTGCAACCATGATATATATATTGGACTAGAAACTGAGAGGATTCGATACAATATAAGGTGGTTAAACCTTGTGACTTTGTGTATATGATATATTGAGTTAATATGGTTAAGTATGCAGAATCTAGTTAATCACACTTAGAAGGTTATTTGTATTATGGAAATGGAAAGTAATGCTTTAGTAACGAACAATGAACATGCAATGTTAACACCAAACGATTCAATATTATTAAAATAATAATACGAGTGATATTTACTTATCACTAGGGTTACAACCCTGAATCTTATGTTTCTATGATTTGTGATATTGTTGTTGTTTGTTCTATGTTCTTAACAGATATGAAAGTTAGTTTCAATTTTAAGTCACTCTTGACTACTAAGCTAAGATCTTCTTTTATAGTCCAAGAAGATATTTACAATATTGTTAAGTTTTGTCAAGACATATCGAGCTACTTGCTAGCTTATGTGTGTCAGTAACTAAGATACAATATGTATCTATGTTTACAACTTGTTCTGTGAATATGACATAATGACTGAGCACATGGGATAAGATATTATCTACCGTGTATTATTGACTTTAGTATACTTATCCATCCAGTCAACCAGACTTAACGATAGAAGTGCATACTTAGTTCTGTTACTCACCAGAATTAATCGCTAGACTTAACCACCGGACTTAACTTCAACGACCAGACTTAACCAGCAGATAACCAGCAGACTTAACTAGGTACTCACCAAACTTAACTCCACTGCTACCAGATTTAATCACTTGAGAGTATTTCCCGATACTTAAACTTCAGAATATTTAATTCCCACCAGAAACCAAGAGGGTAATTTCTAGCCATAACCTTCACAATCGTGCATACAAAAAACCATCTATAATGCTACTACCTTTGTTCATAACAAGTTTGAGCGTTGCTATGTTTTGATATTTTAAAATAAATGTCCACTTTATATTTTGACTAGCAATAAGATATTTTAATGGATGGAGATAGTATTTGATTGATGAATAGTATTATTTCGTAAGACATACTAAATTTTTATGTATTTTTGAAGTGGACATTTATTACGACAGGAATAATACGTATATACAATTAATTTAGTTGTTGAAATAAAAATGCAACTTGGAAATAACTTACCTTGTTTTCGCCGTTTGAAAATTGGAGAAAAATAAAGCTCCATAAAATCAAACTAGCAGGGTACCCGTGAGTTGCGGCAGGTACCCTGAAATAAACTTTTTCGATAAATCATGTATTTTAGTTTATTATGTTCTTTTTGACATTAAATTTACGGATATCAAAATTTCATGTGACGTATTTCAACTCCTTAACTAAGGAATTTATTTCGTCATCTTTTTTAAAGCGATTCGTATAACATGAGTTCGTTTGGCCCGTGTACGTTCGGGCTCGAGCCCGTTTGGACCGTTGCCCGTTCGGGCTTGAATATTTCTATTAGTGACATTTAATGCAAGAATTATGTTTAAGTTGTTTGTACAAAATACTTGATAATTTGTATTTTTTATGTAAGGGGTGTTTTAATAACTGCATTAATTGTAATTATTGACCGGTTAATTTATGAATGTAATTATGCAAAAGTAAATTATATTTTTTTCCTTTAGTATTTGTATTCATTTAAAAATTTGGACCACATTAATTGCTCATTTAAAACTAAAATAAAGTGTTTTTGTGTTTTAAAGTGTTATATCTTATGCTTTAAAAGTTGTACGTCTTAATTTTAGGAGAGAGAGTGCTTTGTGTATTATATGTTGTACTAGCCTTGGGCCCACCTCAATGGGGCGCTAGCGTTAAGTCTTATTATTAAAAATATAAATGTGTTGAATATATATATATATATATATATATATATATATATATATATATATATATATATATATATATATATATATTAATGAAAAAAGATTATTTTGCCAGAAAAATGAGAAAAGTGTTCAAATTACCCATCCCCTTCCCCCTCCTTTTTTTCCTGCTAACTATAGGGGACACTTTGTCACTTTTTTAATTTTTCAAGGGTCTTTTTTGTAAATACACCCCCTTTCTTCCTTATCATATATAATGCCTATTTTATTCTCATTTTTTATTCTCATCTCTTTCTTCTTTCACTTGTCTTTCAGTTCCTGACCCTTTACATCCACCGACTTTCACAACCATTACCCGTCGCTCACCACCATTCCCCGCCGTTCACCATCGTTCACCACCATTCCCCTCCGTTCACCATTGTTCTCCACCATTTCATACCCAAAATGTAATCAGATTCATCATTCAAGTTTGAAATTAAGGTTTTTTTACTGTTACCATCGATTAATATGATCATATTAATCTTCGTTTGCATATATATGAACTTTATTGATCGTATTTTGAATAATTTATTCGTTCTTTTTTTTGTTATTGTTTGTCTATATATGTTATATTTTGGAGTTTACTTCTGAATCTGAAAAAAAAAATTTAGGAAAAATAGATACAAATCATGTTTAAGAAGGCAACACACAAGGTATTTGATAAAATGTCTCAACGAAATTTTATAACTGTGATGCACTAATTTTACATTGTATGCATCAGTTGGTTAATTTGATATATAGTTTTGGTCTTAGTTTATAAAATGCCCGGCTTATTGTCACAACTAATTACAATGATCTAGTTTCCTATACATGGTTTCAGCAGTAGTTTTTATTTCACCCGAACCCCGGAAAGGTAACGTATTATGCCTTGTAGTGTAAGAGATAATTATAAACCTAAACTTTAGTGCTTATATTTAATGAATAATAAGTGTTGTGGGTTAAATAAGTGAAATGAGACTTAGAGGGACTACAATTGCCAAGTGACCAAAGTTAATCCTACACATGATTAAATAGCCAAGTCTTTAGAAAAATCTGGAAATCTAAAGGGTGTTCTAGGTGGGTCGACATTTAGCAAGAAAAAGGAGGGAGAACTAGAAATCTTCATATAGCTCATTGTGGTATCAAGAGGTGATCAAGAAAGCATTAGAGGCTCTCTAATTTCAATATCCCTAT
Source organism: Artemisia tridentata subsp. tridentata (assembly GCA_021014915.2). NCBI lineage: Eukaryota > Viridiplantae > Streptophyta > Magnoliopsida > Asterales > Asteraceae > Artemisia > Artemisia tridentata. Next base: position 462,616,380 of record CP139508.1, read on the forward strand.
CAAGAACCAAGTAAGGAGCTATTAGGGATTAAGGTAAGTATATAGTATAACTTGTCTAATGATGTTTATGCTAATGTTATGATGTGTTAATGTGTTTTGTTATGGAGCTTGTTAATGCTAGATAGCTTGGATCCAATGCTTGTTATGAAAATGTTATATAATTACTTGCTTGATCAAGGTGAGTAATGATATGTTGTTATGCTCCATGGTAATGTTAAGTTTGGTGTTAATCACCAATCTCATAAATGTATTGATAGTTATGCTCTATATACTTACTAAGCGTTTCGCTTACAGTTGTAGTTAATGATGGTTTTGTAGGTACAAGTAGAGGAAGTAAAGGTAAGGACTTAGCCTAGTTGGAAGCTTTGGAAGAAAGGGTAGCGTAGTTAGAAGGTAACTAGAAGACCATAACCTTTTGGGCCAAGCGTATTGAAGTTGGAAGCCCCGAAGTGTCCCTTCATGTCTTGGTATACTTTAATTCATATTGTCGTTTTGTTATTTAATGGTCTTGTCGTCATTTAAGGTATTACGTTCATGTTTAGGTCATGGGTCAATCATGTATAAGTGTTATGAAGTCGTTATGGTATGTAGTTATGGTTGTTATCAATGTTATTGAGGTGTTTGGCACTTAGCCGTTTTCACCCGTCTGTTATGTATATGGATTAAATGGTTATTGGTTAAGTTTAGTATGTTAAGTTCATGGTTGTGGTCAAGTTTGATGTAATTTGGAAGTGGTATAAGCGGCGTATCGCGTAAAAAGGTCAAACGACAATTTTCTAAAAAAATCTGCAGGTCCCAGCCGCCGGTTGGAGCTCCAACCGCGGCGGCTGAACTCTTCTGAGAAGGCCAACCGCCAGTTGGGACTCCAACCGCGGCGGCTGGGCTTCTCTAAGAGGGCCAACCGCCGTTTGGAACTCCAACTGCGGCGGTTGGATTCTTCTGAGTAAGCCAACCGGCGGTTGGGGATGGTTTTCAGGTTTTGGCGATTTTCGTAAAATAATATCTTTTAAACCGTACGTGATCACGGGTTGTGCCACCCGTCGTTTTGAAGGTAATTGAGTCTAGTTCCATTTAAAAAATAGTTTCAAGACCTAAATGTCTATTTATTTTTATAAATGGTCAAAAGAGTAAAAGGATATCCGTAAGTTGGGTCGTTTCTACGTAAAGTTCAAAAATTTTGGTCTAAATGGGCACGGGGTGTAACAGTTTTGGTGTTGAAATAACATTTATAAATGTTAGGTTTCCGGTTAGGATTAGGATGATTGAAATGGTGTCGACAGTCATTGCCACATTGGAGGTACGGTGCCTGTTATGGTTTTGTAGAGATTTCTTTAGACATTTACACATCCATTTACAGAACATATTTATATGATAATGACTTCAATAGCTTATGTTATTTACATTACGTTTGAAAATCACTTTGGTTTTAGTATTTATTTACCTCGTCATAAATGGAACAGGCTGGCCTTTCCATGACACTTGTATCATTTTTGCTGGTTTTGCTACTTGCAGAAACTCAATTTTCATTGCAAGTTGAATCATATATGGTCCATATCGTGGCCTTTTATTGGGTCTCTTCTTTATGATGGTATGCCTTATTAACTAGGTTTTCTTAAGCTAGCTTCTTGAAATTTAGCAACTAGAAGAAAATTTACCGTCAGATACCAAAAATAAAAGACCTTTACTATGACTTTGGGCAATCTTTGATGTCACCGATTGTTTTTCAGGTTGGAATGTCAATCGATCCAAAACTTCTTGGTTCAAACTTTCCTGTTATTATGTACTCGTTAGGACTATTGTTTGGAAGACCATACTTGTTTTTGGAGTTTGTAGGCTTTTTGGTGTATCATTGATACCTGCAATCAGAGTTGTGAATCAAAGTCACTAAATTTGTAACTTTGAATTTAAGTTATTTTCAGGGAATAATGAGTTCCCAGTTGTCTTCTTTTGTTGTTTCTAGTATTGGTCATATTAATGGCCATCACACCATGATTAGCTGCTGGAGGCCAGTTAATAGCATATCGCTTTGAGCAAGAAGATGTTCGTAGTTTATTACGTTTAGAGAGTGAGGTAATATAGCACTTATCTCTGTTAAGATTTATTTATTTTTGTTTCCAAACAAGGTCTTATTTTTTTCGCATGTGTAGATTAACCATTAATACTCTTGTGACGTGATCTTGACACTTATATGGATCAAGTCATTTTCACATGGCTTATAGCTTGTACTTTGTTGTGGCCTATCTTATAACAATGCAGAGAGTCGGATTCTTGAACCACAACAACAAGAAACTCAAGGTGATGCATCTAATAATTTTGCTATCATTTTTTTTTACCAAAAATGAAAATATTATGTGAATTAACTGTGACACTTGAGATTGTTAAAGAATATATTTCTGTGAAATAATATAGTGTGAATTAAGTGTGCTCTAATGATCAACTTATATACTTGATGCTCCCATCTATTTGATAAACATTTGGTGCTAATGATTAATTGATTTGTTGGTAGGAAATAGGGCCACACAAGCTACTTTATAGAGAATAAAAAATCAAAAATTACTGTACTAACCCTGTCACAACAGTATTGTCCCGCAGTGCCCAACCTTTTTTCACCTTTACAAATCTACCCAAGGATGTCGTGTATTTCCATGCTCGACATTACCCGACACTACGTGGCAATTTCTGATTGGACGAAGAAAAAAAAAAGGCCCTAGGGCAATGTCGCGTATGGATTTACCCGACATTACGTGGCTATTTTTGATTGGACGAAGAGAAGAAAAAAAAAAAAAAAAAAAAAAAAAAAAAAAAAAAAAAAAAAAAAAAAAAAAAAAAAAAACCATAGAGCAATGACCCGTATGGATATACACGACAGTACCCGACATTTTTTTTTAATAATGGCATGGGAAAGTGTGTAGAATTAATTTCGTTTGTATGTAGGAGAGTAAATGTTATGGTTTTGGTGCTTTGTTCTTGTGGTGAAAGTGAAATGATTTTAGTGTTACTTTAGTAGAAGATCTTAGTGTTGCTTAAGTAGCACATTATTTTAGTGTTGCTTAACAAAGAGGAAAATTGGGATACGTTTGTGTTTGACATGCTATTTGGTTATAAAATGAACTACAAATATTATTGTAAATATTAATTTGTATTTAAATGAATGGAAACTTATTTTCGAGTAAGAAGATCGCAAGTAGAAGATAAACTTTTATTTATTACCTAAATAAAGCATGGTAATACATTGCAAAGACAATAAAACTGCGATACAGAAAATAAAACACAGAGTTTAAAACAAGTAAAGTTAATCCAAGTGATCCCAAGTTTTCGAGTTGTTTAAGCGAACACGACATTGTCATTGAGTTGTCATATCAATGTCAGTACTTAAAAATTGAATAGTCATATCAATGTCTTATTTTGTGTAAAATTTTAAGCGAACATGAAATTGTCAGTGAGTTGTCATATCAATTTCAAAACAAATGTTTTTTTCTGCTACGAATTGTCATTCACTTTATAAGCTAGCTATGAACTGAAATATATATTGATTTGTTACTTATCTCTAGAGTATCCATGAATTCAAATATTAAGAAGTTCAAATGTGTATTACATTTTGATGATCAACATCGAGGTGTCATTATATATAATGATATGACGTACTCAGGGTTAGTTGTGTTGGTGGTGAAGAAATTCACTTTAGATCCAAATGTTCTGATTAATTTGTCGTGTAAGTTGTCTTCATTTGACTATCGTATTGACATTACTGAAGATGACGAGGTAATATTTTTTGTTGAATGTGCTTGTAGTGCTTATGATGTAGTGGCACAATTGTATGTTGTTCAACCCAACAAATAAGACGATTGTGTTTATCATGCTTTATCTTATGTAGTTTGGTTTTTATTAATGAAGGTTTCTATTTTTATTTGAATGAAAGTAATTTGGATACATAGGCTAACATTTATTCAAACATTGATTACAAAAATCATATAAAGAAGACAATCTTAAAGCATAAATGACATATATTGAGTTATATAATTAATAATAGAAACGATTCTTCCATATCGCTTTATAACGTTCATCTCCTTTAGCATCCTCATTCTCAAAGTGTTCTTGTTCCGCCCATTCAACCATTTGATCAAAAGTGTAATCTGATTGTGCTATATTCTTTTTTTCATCTTCGTTGTCACTTGTGTAATCTGTTATCGCATGATCCATCATTTCTCCTAAGGTATCACTTGGGCATATATGTTTTGCAATAATAAAATCGACACCGCCATGGTCAATGTCAATTTCCAACTGGCCTTGTGCTGCTGAAATATCAAACATCACATGCATATCATAGTTGTTTCTTAGTTTGATGGTGATTGAAAATCTAGTGTGTGGTACTTCATAATAAAGAGCATGAATCTTCCTATCAACAATGTTAATACAAATATCGTCCTAAAAACATTATTTATATTTTACGATCTTTGCTTAGTTTTGTTAATGACAAGTACAAAGTTTATCTTTAAGCAAAGCATAAATAAGATTAAGTCTTTTACATTTAAAGTGATAAGTCTTTTAAAAACACATTTTCACATTACAAAGTTTACTAGGAAGTACATACATACATTTTACAAGTTTATTTCTTAAATTAGAAACTTTATTATAAAATATTAGGATGACATCATGAACATATCTTGGAAAGATTTTATGATATTTTGTTTAGATCTTCAAGCCAAAGAGTTGACATTTGAAGATATGGAAAGATTGTGCAAGATTTGGAATGATATGAAGATCTCTTAGCTGGCCTGACATGGCGGATCCAAAGCCATACAAAGGTGGATCCAATTTTTAGGATCCGCCAGATCCGCCAACTGTTGGATCAGTTTGCCTATAAATAGCAAGCTAATCATTTTGCCATTCTCATCACTCATATAGCTTAAATATATACTCATTCATTTACATATCACTAACCCATATCATTCTTTCATTTCATTGATCTTTCCTTTTGTAGCAAAGAAGATCACAACATATAAGGATCAACATACTGTTGTTATCCTTTTAGTATAGAGTCTGTGTGATTTTGTAGTAGTTCACACATCATTGTTTGTATCATTCATTCAGTAAAGTTTGGTTAGTGATTTAGTCCTTAAAATACAAAGAGTGTCGGAAGTGGTTGTACCCTTGTGAAAGAACCAACGGGAGTGGTTGTACCCTTGTGAAAGAACCAACGAGAGTGGTTGTACCTTTGTAAAGAACCCGGTGTTTAGCTTAGTACCGGATAAAGATTATGCGACGTCTAAAGGTTTTCTCCACCTAGAAGGGAGCTTGTTTCTTAATGAAGAAAAACTCTCGAGTTAGAGGCTCGAGGAGTGGAGTAGGGCAAGGAAGAGAGTCCTTGTAGCCGAACCACTATAAATATCCGTGTTGTGTTGTTTGATCATTCCTTTCCTTTCTTACTTATATTATACTGTTTGTTTGTGCATACTTACTTTGAAATCACGTTAAGTCACAAAGCGAATTAATTTTAAAAAGTTAAAACTATTCAACCCCCCTTCTAGTTTTCCACAATTGGTATCAGAGCAGTGTTACTCAAGATTTTCAAAATATATTGTGTTTTAAAAACTTGAAACGATCAATGGATTTTGAAAACTTTAAAGAAGGACAATCTATGCAAAGACCACCACTATTTGAACCAAATTGTTTCATATATTGGAAAAATCGCTTTGAGACATATGTGAAGTCAAAAGACATAGATCTGTGGTATATTATCGTAGAGGGTGATTACAAGCCCTTTAGTAATAATATTTCAGGTAGTTGGGATGTAGGTACTTCTTTTATTCGTCACAGTGATGAACAAAAGATGTTGATTGCCAAAAATAATGAAGCCAAAATGATGCTTTACAATGTCTTACCTAAAACCATTTTTCCCAAACATCCCTTTCCAAATAGTAACTTCAACTCGCAACATCATTACCAAAATAATTGGAACCAAAATATGTCTAGAAACTTTCAAGGTCCCAATTATATGCCACGGAACGCTTGTCCACCATTTCCTTATATGAACCATGATAATGTTATGTTTAACCCAAACGGACCCATGAGATATTAGGGACCAAACGCTTAAGTTTTTCTTGAACTTAGGTGTGCTTAAAAGTTGAGTTAGAACCAGATGAGTGGATAAAAGATAGTGGGTGTTCAAGACACATGACGGAAAACAAAAGCCTTTTCTCTACCTACCAAGTGTACGACGGAGGTAATGTCACATTCGGTAGCAAGCTTAAAAGTAAAATCATCGTAAAAGGTACGATCTCTCATGACTCTCTATCTATCGATGATGTTGCTCATGTAGATAATTTAGGTTTTAACTTGCTTAGTATAAGTCAATTGTGCCGCAAAAAGTATAACGTCATTTTCAGTGAAAATGGAAGTAAAGTACTTAAAGACGGCATAACAGTAGGAAAAAAGTGTTTTAAAGAATAACGTGTATGTTATAAAATTAGATAAAACACCTAAAGAGAAGCTTTGTCTTACCTTCTTGGACGAAAACTCAACTCTATGGCATCGATGCTTAGGTCATGCTAATATGAGGTTAATTTAATCCTTATCATCTAAGGAACTCGTTAGGAACCTACCCAAGTTGAAATATGACCAACACTTTTGTGATGCTTGCAAAATAGGAAAACAAGTTCATAATAGCCATAAGGCTAAAAACATGGTGTCTACATCTAGGTGTCTGGAATTATTACATATGGATTTGTTTGGTCCATCCGCTATACAAAGTTACGGAGAAAACTTCTATACTTTTGTAATAGTGGATGATTACTCTAGGTATACATGGACTAAATTTTTGAAAACTAAAAACGAAGCTTTTGATAAATTTGAAATCTTAAGTAAGAAAATTCAAAATCAAATAGGAAGTAACATAGTGTCAATAAGAACCGACCATGGTCGTGAATTTGACAATGAAATCCAATTTGGAGCTTTTTGTGATGCCAATGGCATAACTCATAATTTCTCGGCTCCTCGAACCCCTCAATCTAATGATGTGGTAGAACGCAAAAATAGGACAATTCAAGAAATGAGTAGAACCATGTTAAATGAACAAAACATACCTCAAAAGTTTTGGTGTCACGCTGTAGATACATCCACGTATGTACTAAATCGAGTTCTAATTAGACCTTTTTTGAAAAAGACTCCATATGAGTTATACAGAGGCAAAAAGCCTACTTTAGGATACTTTAGAGTGTTTGGAAGCAAGTGCTTCATTTTAAACACAAAGGATTATCTCACCAAGTTCGACCCAAAGTCGTATGAAGGTGTATTTCAAGGATATTCACAAACTAGTAAAGCATATATAGTTTTGAACAAAGAAACCTCAAGAGTCGAGGAATCATTGAACGTAACATTCGATGAAAGTCCACCTCCCTCTAAGACATCACCTTTGGTAGATGATGACTTAGTGGAAAGTCAAATGGTTGATAATCAGGAAAATATTGAAAGTGAGAAAGAAGATGAACCGGTAAAAAGAGAAATAGTTAATATCAAAGAAACCAAAAGTCATCCATTAGAAAACGTCATAGGAAAAATCAATGAAAGAACATTAAGGTCTAAAGCTCAAAATGAAAGTAACTTCTTTTGTTTTATTTCTACAATTGAACCTAAAAATGTTAATGAAGCCATAAAAGATTAATCTTGGGTCATTGTGATGCAAGAAGAATTAAATCAATTTGTTAGAAATGACGTTTGGACATTAGTTCCACAACCTAAAAATCAAACCATAATAGGTACAAAATGGGTTTTTAGAAACAAAATGGATGAAAATGGCATAGTGTCTAGAAACAAAGCTAGGCTAGTAGCACAAGGCTACAATCAACAAGAAGGTATTGATTATGATGAGACTTTTGCACCCGTAGCTAGACTTGAGTCAATTAGGATATTACTTGCATATGCATGTGCACATGACTTTAAACTATTTCAACTGAATGTCAAAAGTGATTTTCTAAATGGTTTTATTAATGTGGAAGTGTACGTTGTACAACCTCCCGGCTTTGCCGATTTTGAAAAACCTAATCATGTCTACAAACTTAAGAAAGCATTATATGGACTTAAGCAAGCACCAAAAGCTTGGTATGATCGACTTAAGACTTTCCTAGTTAACCATAAGTATACCATGGGCCTAGTAGACAACACTCTCTTCACCAAGAAAAAGGAATCACATATTATCATAGCCCAGATATATGTGGATGACAATATATTCGGTTCAACTTGTCAAGAGTTATGCGATGAATTTTCAAAAATCATGCATGATGAGTTTGAAATGAGTATGATGGGGGAACTAAACTTTTTCTTAGGTCTCCAAATAAAACAATTAGAATATGAGATATTCTTCAACCAATCTAACTATATCAAGGATATGCTTAAGAAATTTGGTCTTGAAGATTCTAAACCTATGAAAACACCAATGTCCTCCGAAACCAAACTTACAAACTATGAAGAAAGTGAATCCATAGATAGCACTAAATATAGAGGAATGATTGGTAGTTTACTCTATCTAACGGCTAGTAGACCGGACATTATGTTTAGTGTTTGTCTATGTGCACGCTATCAAGAAGATCCCAAAATGTCTCATCTTGAAGCCGTTAAACGGATCTTTAGGTACATAAAAGGCATTACACATCTAGGACTATGGTATCCCAAAGGGACGGGAATGGAAACCATAGTGTATGCCGACTCAGACCATGTTGGTGATTATGTTGATAGGAAAAGTACAAATGGTATTTGTACTTTTGTAGGACATTGTCTCACCTCATGGTTTGCTAAGAAACTAACAGCCCTCGCCATATCAACAACTGAAGCCGAGTACGTGTCAGTAGGAAAAGCTTGCCAACAAGCACTGTGGATGAAACAAGCTCTCGTTGACTATGGAATTGTACTCAACGACATTCCCATTCTTTGTGACAACAAAGGAGCTATCGATCTTAGCAAAAATCCAGTCCAACATGCTAGAACCAAACACATAGAAATACGTCATCACTTCCTACGTGACAATGTTCAGAAGGGAAACATCTCAATTGAGAAAGTTTCCTCAGAGGACAACATTGCCGATATTCTTACAAAACCTCTCAAGAGAGAGCCTTTCAACTATCTTAGACTTGGTTTAGGACTAATGGAACCTAGTGAGTAGATTAAACATTAGCTCGAACCTTAGATTAACCAAACTCAGGCAATACCAAAATTGGTGTTCTAATCCTGCGGATCCAACCGACAACAAGGGCAGATCCCTTGTTTTGGATCCGCCGGATCCGTGGCCTGTTGAGCCAATTTTCTGTTTATTTTATAAACTTCCTGTACTATTCATCACACTTCCCAACACTCAAACACCTACTGGAATTCGACCCATAATTCACCAAACTCACCATTTAGGCTATCTTCTTCAACCAAATTGAGCTCTAAACATCACTGTAAGTATCCTTATCATGTTTGCATTCCTGATCTGCGTCTAGGATTTCTATTTCATGCACAAAATCTAAACTTGGGGTTTATGCATAATTCTTGTAAAATCATGAAACATACTTACTGAATTGCATAAGAAATCATGTTTTTCATAGTTAGGAATTGAATCTTGTAGTACATTATCATTATTTATCAAAAACCCCATGAGAAATTTTTGCTAAAATCTTCTCACGACTAGGAAAAACGGTTTTTGAACATTGTTCATACAAATACAAAAATGTTATGTTTTAAAACATCACTTGCATAATGTCTCTTGAATGCTAAAGGGAATACATAACTAATATGTATTTTCGGGTACATTCAAATGAAGCTATATTGAAGTAGGAGCGTTTGGGTTATCTCTCGTTTTATCACAAAACTTGCAAAAACAAAATTTTCATGCATCAAAAGAAGTCGAGATAACCGTACCTCCACATTGTTCCCATGTAGGCACACACTAGACCTTTATACGTATTTTCGATAATTTCAAATAAACTATATATTTTTCGTGTCTAGGATAACTATGCCTCCCGCAACCAATTATGATCACAAAAAGACCATCGATTACCTTCCCAAACACCACAAAACCAAGGGTCTCACCGAAGCTCAAGTTAATATTTTCAAAGCACTAGAAAAATGATACGTCCATGAGGGTAGGGTTGTAGACTCCTCATTCTATGAAGATACCACTCTTCGCGAGCAATTAGCCGCGATTCATTTCGATTGACTTCTAGACATTGATGAGCCCATCATCCCTAGGTTCATTCTCGAGTTCTATGCAACCGTAGTTCTTAGTTCAAGCGACATTGGTCTCATGAGCATTCACTTTAGAGTCAATGGAACCCTATTCAACATTCCCTTAGATCAATTTGGTGATGTTTTAGGAGTTCCAAATCAAGGAACATGTGTCTACTCGGATAAATGGTCATTGACAATCTTAGAATCCAACCTTGATAGAACGGCACCATATGCCACCCCTTTGACTGCCAAAGAAACCATTCGGGAGCATCTCTTCTTACCTAGGAACAACCCAACTAGGTTGCATCGAGGTCGTCAAGTGAATAGAGATCCTTTTGCCATGGAACTCAATGAACTTAGGCCCGAATTTAGAAAGCTAGAAGATGTGTTAAGGGCAAATGTCATTAGCACCGTTGGGAATCGAGATCATATCAACACATGTCTTTGTTATATGATGTATTGTGTGTCAACCCATCAACACTTCAACCTTGCATACTATATCACCAAACGAATGGCCGATATTCCGGTACAAGGTACCACCGTAATACCCAACGGGATGCTCTTGACTCGCCTTTATAGAGCCTTTGAACCCATTCCTAGAAATGCTTTAGGCTTTATTCCCGACTATGATGAGATTCCACACACCTTTGTTCCTTTAAGCGATCATAGGGTAGCGGTTGCAAAAGGCAAACGTCCTCATCCTCCTACATCATCGTCATCATCATCAATGAGCGAAGATGATGGTTTGCCTAACTCTAGGATCTCACCACCCGAGTACTTGAGTCAACTTCCTCCAATCCCGAATGAATCCGAGGAGCATCGACAAACAAAAGGAATGGTGAAGAATTTAGGGCGTTGGATCATGAAACTTCACAAGGGCTACAAGAAATTGAGCAAGAAGTTAGGTTGAAAGGAGTGTTTGGATTTAAACTTTATTAGACAATGATGTGTTGAACATGTATGTTTCTTAAGATATTATGGTAGTACTTGGTATGTGTGTAAACTAACTTGATATTGCAGGTCGATAACACATGTTGTTATCAATTTTCCGAGATTAAGCCCCCGTTTGGCTTAACTCCCTTTATGGTAAGACATTATGATCGGATTAATTTATGTGTATACGTGTGTTAGAATCTATATATTTAGCATATTTGTATCACATATTAGCTATTACATATGTTTTAGGAGATTTTTCGGGTTTTGACCGGGAAACGCGAAATTTGACATTCATTCTGTTAAGAAACTGACTTTCCATATGGCGGATCCCAAAATTTGGATCCGCCTAGTGTATCTCTTGGCTCTGCCATTCCTGAACCTGCGGATTCCACGGATCCCTAAATTTGGATCCGTCTTTGTTGTCGATTGGATCCGCAGGTACCAACAGTAACATTTTCAAAAATTCCCGACTAATCCCGATAGTTAGATTTTGAATTATAGTTTTTAGAATACTCTTATCATTAGACTCCTTAGAATGTTGTAGGAAACTCTTAGAACCTTAAGAAATCAATTTCCCACCAAAATTTGAATTTTCAAATTTTCCATGTGAGTTACCTTTCTAATACAGGCAAGGAACCCTTTTTTGGGATCCGTCAAATCCGTGGGAACATCATATCAACAGATTTTCCACTCACTCTTTGCATTAACTACAAATCTCCCACATTTCACTCAACTCCATTTGTATGGTTTGACCTTAGGATGTGACTAGCACAAATTTTTGTTCCAAATCATTAGGAACCAACATTCTCCATTGGATTTACATCAAATCCAAACACAACTTTCAATAATCTCACTGTCTATAAGTTAGGATGATCAAGATGATCAAAACTCACTCACTCACCATCTTCTCTACATATCTCCTGTACCTTCTTAGCTACAACCATGACAAAATCAAGTAACTCATCCACTAGCAGACCCCCAAAAAGAACTGCTCGTATTAGTGTTAAGCCTTGTTGCTTCATAAACTTAGCTAACTCATCAGAGGAATCATCCCCTCTTAATATCTCATCTCTCATAGCAAATGAAAATTTCCTCACACTCTCCACTCCCACACCATCAAATGTAGTGATGCGTGGTTTTGCAACCTTATAACAGGTTTTACCTCTCGAGAGATCTCAAGAGGCTTACAACCCCACCAGGCAGTGTACCTGACCGATGTAGTATAGTGTAGTGGTAAGTACGGGGGATTGATCGTTCTCCATAGGGAATAGTGTTCGTTAGGTATGAAAAACTACACTAATAGGTCTAAGGGTGAGAGAAGATTCTTTTTTATGTTTTTATAATTTTATGAAAGCAAGTAAAATCTCGGGTTTGAAAGAGTGGGCGGAATTAGTTGCTAGTCAACTAACCCAAGTTACTACGAATGCAAATAAAATAAAATAACAGAAAATGAAAAGGTGGTAAAACTTATGTGGAGAGAAATGTGTTTACTTAGATTTCCTTACTCCCTAACTATCTTTTACCGGTTGATTAGTGTGTATTAATTGCGTGGATGACGGGTGTATTCCTTAATACCAATCGTGGGGTGGCGTACGTACTTCCCCAACTCTACAAGCTCCTACTTCACTCCTATGTCGAGCCGGCTAGGAAGCTTCTAACATGGGATCACTAGAATTCGCTTGTGCATTAAATACAACCATAAAAACCTTAGTACGCATTGGTTCATGTTTCATAAGACGTTCAAGCAAGTTACCGAATAGGAAGTTAGCCAGTTTTCTTAAGCCTAACATAGATGAACAATCATCCAATACAACTAATAACACACTAATAACCAATAATCAATAGCTAGGTTTCATTAGATCTAAGCAAACACAAGATAAATCTAGCCTAGCATGTTAAACAAAAGACAAGAACAAGATAGAATCAAACAACACATAGACATATTGAATGATTAATTTATAACTTATCTTCAATGTAACATGGAAGATCTCAAGGCAAAAAGCCTTGAAAAAGCTGCTAAAATCGTCTTAGGGTTTTCACACACAAAGTTTCCCAATAAGTTCCACCCTAATGACAAAAAATTGCAAAAGTATATATAGACTTTCAGATCTGACGGCATCACGTTATGGAGTGTGACGCCGTCACCTCGCCGCTTTTAGGGTTCCCGGATGGCCTTCTTGACGCCGTCCCTCTTTAGCTCTCCAAAATCCGTTCTGGCTTATCAAGGCTTGACGCCGTTAGACTTAGGGGTGACGCCGTCCCTCTTTAAATTAAGCCGTGACGACCTTGATCACATTAAAGCGTGACGCCGTCAGAATTCCATGCAAATTTCTCTGGCTTATCATGAGTAATTTTCACATCCACCTTTTTCTTGCCAAGCCATGACGCCGTCCAGTGATAATCCTGACGCCGTCAAAGGTAATTTTCAGCCGATTTTGAGACTTTGTCGTTTTCTTCACTTTTATGCTCCAAAAACGTCCAAAATGCTTCCTTTTCCAGATTTCTCCTCAAAAGTACCTAAAATGACAAAAGGAACGATTTAGGGAAATATTTGATCAAATAAATACGATTTAGGGCTTAAATGACCCCTTAAAAGCGGTACACTTTTCGCTTCATCAAATACCCTTACACTTGAGATTTGCTTGTCCTCAAGCAAATGCGCTTTTATTCTAATCAAAATACAAGTTAGGGGTCATTTAATGCTAACATAAAAGTAATTGCAACAAATAGTCGTTCCACTTTAATCATAATAAGCACGGAGATTAAAAACTAGCACCTCACAAGTAGTGTTTAGATACTCACATCTCTCAAGTGTCATCAAAATAAATCTCATAAATGAAAACGGATAATATCTCTCACTACCTGTCATAGCAAATAGATTACCATAGGCTTGGGAAAGGATCGAAAACCTCCTCCACTAGGCGTAAGCACCTAAGATAAACTATCAAAGAGGGCTTTTAAATGGGTTATAACGTTAGGTATAGGGAAAAGGAAAACACGGTTTTGTTGGATAAAGGATATTTTACTGGTGGCGAGTTAAAGATCTTGATCAATTACATGTACTATACAATGTTGCTAAGCCAAGACTCGACTCAATCTTAAGCTAAAAACAAAATAACAAAAACATAAAATAAACATAAAATGAAACGGGATGGTAGTCCGTATGTTTTTTCTATTTTTCTTTTTCTCATTTTTTTGTATTTTTCTTGATTTTTTTTTTTTTTTTTTTTTTTTTTTTTTTTTTTTTTTTTTTGCATGCACTTTTGCCCTACCATCCAAAATAATACATCATAGGGGCGTTGCATTCCCCTTACACTTGAACTTTTACATAACTTTACAAATTACTATTCTAATGACTCGAATTAAGATAATCAAAACACTTGGAGTACTTTTAAAATATTTAGCACATATGGGGGTAATAAATGATGTTCTTCCCCATTACTCCATTACACTAGTACTTTACCCATGAGTCCCAATCATCCCAAAACAATATGTACAAGGATATGACTCGACTTAGCAACCATGTAATCAATTAGATAATTAACTTGGGTTTAAACAAATGTTGTCACAATAATGCACTAAAAATGAGTGCATACAAGGTGGGCTAAGGCGATTTGGGTGTACATTTAAGTGGGGTGTAACAAATTCTTCCTTTAAGTAAAATGCTTAAAGTTAGAAACGAAAAGATAGGCTCTGAGGGGTTGTACTAGGGGTATCGTGTACTAAAAATGAGTACAACGCAAAGGGTGTGGGAGAATTACTTGACCAATGTAGCCAATGTAATTATAACAAAAACACAGGTGTAAAACAATGGGTTTATCCTAATGCCTCTTATCATGTAGTAAATCTAACTACACGAATGTAGTCTCACTTGTGGCCTCGGAATGGTCCTAACGCAAGTTCTAGAATCTAAGTGCTACCGGTACACACATCATAGCATAAATGCTTTTCCTACCAATTCTAGGGGCGAACCTCACATATTTGGGGGTGGAAAATTTTTTAGTGGTACGGTTTTTGTGCTAGTCATATAATTCCTATCCATGAGACGCTTATTAGAACTAAAGTTTCACTCCTAAATGTTGTAAAAAATTTTAAATTTGGCACTAAAATTGCCCTAACAAGTATTTATCTCAGTTTTATTACACATCTACCATTAAACAAACAAAAATCAAGTGCAATTGCATTCTCTAAAGTATCGTACTTTTACCCCCCTTACACTTAAGATGAACATTGTCCCCAATGTTCAAATAACAAGATGTAAAAGCATAAAGTAAAAGAATGAAATCAAATACTCCCCTGATTCGCTTGGTGGATAATGAAGTAACACGGTTAGATCTTCTTCCAAAGTAATGTTGAAGCTCCATGACTAATGCATCGCCAAAAGCTTGATCCAAAACATTTCCTTGTCCAAAATAACCTGTTAATCCTGAGAAAACAAACACGAAAACCTGCATAACATCGGCGGGATAAATCTATATATAAGGATATAATGCTTGTGGAATGATAATTTTGCAGATTCATGGAGATTATAAGTTAGAGATTTAATAAAAACTTTTTATGAAAACAAAACTTTCAAAAATTTTCAGAAAATTAAATCTGACGCCGTCAGGTTGTAAATCCTGACGCCGTCAGAAATGATCTGACAGAATTCTCATGTTACGTTTCCGGAAAAATTTTGGAAAAACCTATACCTTACTTCCTGGAAATCCTGCAAAACATCATTATGACTCGATACAAGCATTTGACTCAAACAAATACTAATATGTATGTTCATTTAATATTATTACGGTTCATGTTCATTTGTGTTCTAATAAACCGATTTAAATTTCCCTTACACTTAACTTTTGCAAAATACCTTTATATGTAGTTAAGACGAAGTTAAAAACAAAATAAAGCATTTTCACAAATTAATTTTGAACATGAATCAATAATAATAAAATTTAAACACACATACGGAAACAAATAAAATCAAACAAACAAATAAACACACAAAGCAAATAAAACTTGGGTTGCCTCCCAAGAAGCGCTTTTCTTTATTAACGAGTCTTGTAGCTAGACTCAAAGTCACGCTACCCTACGTAAGTGAGCTCGTCATCGAGGACGTCTTTAGGGTTAAGCTTGGATTGAAGTTTCCTATTGGTCCGCTTAGTACGATATATCTTTTCAAACTTCTCTCCATCCGGGTCATACAATGTCATCTTAATATGCCATGACCCATCTCCATCTTTGGGTGGTTTGTCCCAATCCCACTTATGATCATCGTCCTCACAATTCCACTTATTCATCCCTAGGTTAATTGGCAAAACTCCTAGGAAATCAATCATCTTCCTAAAAACTAGAGGGTCTTCAAACGGATCCAATTCAGTGTCCCTAGCTAAGAGTTGCTCTACCGTATGTGTTCGGTTCACAAAGTCCTCTTCTAGGTAAAATGGGCGTTGGGGTCCTATGAAGTCTCTATTGATCCAAGGTCCATATCTAGATGGTCTCCTATTTGATTCTAACCAATGGGGTGTCGGTTCCTCACTAGTATCATAGGCATGTTTCATAACATCATAGACTGACCAAGTATCTCCTTCTCCTACCGCTATCTTGGATTCCTTACAATCAATCATAGCACTAGCGGTTGCCAAAAATCCTCTACCAATCAACAAGGGGCATGTAGGGTCGCTAACCATATCAAGGACGTGGAAATCAGCTAAAATGGTTAGTTTTCCTATGTGTACTAACACGTCTTTGACTACTCCAACCGGGTAAGCAACACTCCCATCCGCTAAACCAATTATCACCTCGGTTTCTTCAAGTTTTCCTAGTTTTAAAGAGGTGTAGAGAGGTAACGGAAGTAGGTTAAGGCTTGATCCAAGATCGGCTAATGTGTCATAAGCCTCCGAATTACCGATCTTGCAAGGTAGAACAAATAAGCCTGGATCATCTAATTTCTTAGGTAGTTTTGTTGGATCGTTGTAGCTCGAGGTTGTTTAGACCTCATATTATCTAGGAACATAATATTGATATGCAGCGGAATATTCAACAATAAGAACAACAATATTATGAACAAGGTTTTTCTTCATTATCACAATCAGCCTCAATATAGCACGGTTACTCAACAATAACAGGGATCAAAGATCCTTGAGGCTACGAACAAACTTTACAAACCCTAGGCGTTTACAAACCTATACGCCTAGGTTACACACACACCCCTTTATGGACTACATTGTGGAAGACGTAATAATAAAACCTGTACCCTATGTCTCTTTATATAATAGAGACATTAGGGTTTACAAAGAATATCCCTAAAATATTAAAAGATTCGTAGAAATCTTTTCTTTCATTGAAGTTTCATCCTTTGTCATATTAAGTCCTTCATGTTTCATTCTTTATGTTTTGTATCATCAAATCAATAAACCCAACAATCTTCCCCTATTTGATGATGACAAAACAAACACATTCTTGTACGAACTTCCCTAGACGAAGTAGCAGAAGTTGAGATGTAATCATCTCCCTGAATGAAACAAATCTGTCTTCCCCTTAAACCATGCCATGCCATCACAATATTTCTTCCCCTTTTTGTTATCAACAAATAGAGAAAATAAACAGTAAAAACTTCCCCTCGAGTGATGCATGTACATAAACTGATTCTTCAAATCTGTAGGCTTTATATACTGTTGAAGAAAAATAATCATCACCAATTTGATGTTGAAGTAGTAGAAACCAACCCTGTGTCTTATGCCTTGTACTAAAAGACTTCGAACGTATACTCCTCAAGTATAGGGAGACCGCAATTTCTTGACAATAACCACTGAGCACAATAACGTAACTCCTTCAAGTGTTTTGTCAATTCGTAGTCACCTGAACGAACAAACAAGTTACCTTTAAAGTGTAACACCCACCTCAAGATATAATAAGACACAACCTTGATAAATTCCACTGCATCATCAAAGAAGCAACAAATACTCCTCTTCGCCAATAAGAAAATTAATGAGGCTACCAAGAAATCAAGAAAGAATCTACTGAAGCACCAGTTTGAGACTTTTTCTGCTTTGGGTTCTGAGAACATTGAGGGAACTTATGATCGACTTCATAAGTTAACCAGTCAAATGGCTCTTTTGAAGATTGAGCCATCACAAGAAGATGTCAATCTAAAGTTTCTGAGAAGTCTATCTTCTGAATGGAACACTCATACAGTGGTTTGGAGGCACAAGGAAGATTTTGATACTATGACATTGGATGATCTGTATAACAACCTGAAGGTTTATGAATCTGAAGTGAAGGGATTGTCAAGTTCATCTTCTACCACAAATAATCTTGCTTTTGTTTCCTCAAACAGTAAGAATACTGGTAGACATCAAGAACAGCACTCTGCTGCTGGTACTTTTGCTCCTGCTGTTGGTTCACATGTCTCTGCTGCTGACTCTACTAACACCAACACCATCAGTGATGCTGCAATTTGTGCTTATTTGGCTGAACTTACTACAAGTACTTCAGTCATGCCTCAAGATCTGGATGAACTTGATCCTGATGATGTTGAGGAGATTGATATGCAATGGCAATTTGCAATGCTTACTATGAGGGCAAGAAGATTTCTTAAGCGCACTGGGAAAGAGATGAAGTTCAGAAGGAACAAGAGTGTGGGATTTGACAAGTCAAAGGCTGAATGTTTTAATTGCAGAAAGAAGGGACACTTTGCAAGAGAATGCAAAGCACCAAAAAGAAGCAATGAAAATTTCAAGAAGTCTGCTGATGAAGAGCCAAATTCTACTACTGCTATGGTATCATGTGATGGGTTAGGTGATTTTGATTGGAGTGATCTTGCTGAGGATGGTCCAAATTGTGCATTGATAGCTGAAGAAGATTCTGAAGTACAACATTTTGCTCTCATGGCCTATTCTTCTTCTGGATCAGACTCTGAGGTATCCAATGAATCATCCTGTTCTTTTAAATCATGTTCTGATACAATTGAGATACTTAAGTCTAGCAATGGAAACCTTAAAATGGAAAATGAAACACTTAAGCTAGATAATCTTAGTTATGAATATGGTTTAAAGAACTTAGAAGAGAAGCTAGAATTTTATAAAAAGGTTGAAATTGAATACCTTGATCAGATCACTATCCTGAAAAATGAAATTATCAAGAAAGATGATGAGATTAAGGTACTTATGGAGAAAGTAGGAGAGGCTGAACAGGCTAGAGACTTAGCTAAGAGTGAGACTGAAAAACACATTGTTAGGGTGGAAAAACAACAATTTGCCACTGACATTCTCAGTAAACCATTAGGAAGACACTTTAATGGTATAGGATATAATGCTGTTGCTCACCCTACAAAGCTTAGTGCCAATGCCCCTCCTACTAGGACATTGACTTTCATATCTGAGTCTGGAGCCACACCTGTAGGTGAAACTAGTAAACCTGTAGTTGAAACTAGTGAAAAAGAAATAGAGTCACCTAAGGTTGAGGAAAAGAAGTATGAACAAGCACCCCTAATTGAAGATTGGGTGTCTGACAGTGATGATGATGAAGTAGAATCTGATTCAACCTCTAAGAACAAAAAGGAAGAAATTCCTACTGTTGTTGAATCAAAAGTACCTAGGGCTAAAAGGGTTGATTTTGTTAAGCCTAGGTTTGGTAAAGGTATCTCTAAGAAGATGGCTGAGTATGATAACACACCTAGAGTATATCCTAAAAGAACAAATAACTTGCCTAGGGGAAACCAGAGAAATTGGAACAACCTAGTTTCACACAAATTAGGTACTGATTTTCAATTACTTAAGAAGGCATGTTATTGTTGTGGTAGTTTTGAACATCTGCAAGATGAATGCTATAAGAAACCAGCTTGGAACCAATACACTAGGGTGAACCATAGAAACTTTGCTAGAAAGACTCACCCTCACCCCAAAAGAAACATGGTTCCCAAAGAAGTTTTGATGAGAGATGGTGTGTCTAGAGTTATCTCTCCTATTGCACCAAAAGGGCCCATACAGAAGGAAATAGTCAACTCTGCTGATAAGGCAAACTCTGCTGTTAAGGCAGACTCTGCTGTTTTGCCTAAAGTTGTTACTGATACTGTTGTGGGCAATCATTTTTATGCTGTTAAAGCCTCAGCTTGCTGGGTCTGGAAACCAAAAGTTAAAGTTTTAGATCATGTTCTCAGACACAGCAGTGCACCAATGCAGTTGAAGAAATTTGACTACTTTGATGCACAAGGTAGATCCAAGTCAGTAATGGCTTGGGTCCCAAAGAGAAACTAATTCTCTTACTTTTTGTGCAGGGCAATCTACAAAAGGAGCTAAAGGATAAATGCATTTTTGATAGTGGATGCTCTTCACACATGACTGGAGACCAAAGCAATTTGGAGAACTTTGAAGCTTTGGATGGTGGATATGTTGCCTTTGGAAAAGGCATGATCAGAACTGGAAAATTGGATTTTGAGAAAGTGTATTTGGTGAATGGTTTAAAGTTCAATCTTTTTAGTGTCTCACAAATGTGTGACAGAAAGAATTTTGTTCTTTTTACAGACACTGAATGTCTTGTCTTATCTCCCGACTTTAAGATACCTGATGATAAATTAGTACTTCTTAAAGTCCCTAGAAATGACAACATATACAGTGTGGACATAAAGAACATTATTCCCAAAAGAGATTTAACTTGTCTGTTTGCCAAAGCCACTATTGATGAATCCAAACTATGGCACAGAAGGCTTGGACATCTGAACTACAAGGCTATCAACAAGTTGGTGAAAGGGAACTTGGTCAGAGGATTACCTTCAAAGGTTTTTGAGAATCCTGAAGTATGTGTTGCTTGTCATATGGGAAAGCAACATAGAGCATCTTGTAAGTCCAAATTGGTGAATTCTATAACTGAACCTTTGTTTATGTTACACATGGACTTATTTGGACCTACTTATGTGCATAGTTTAAACAAAAAGATGTATGGCTTAGTGGTTACTGATGATTTTAGTAGGTTCACTTGGGTATTCTTCCTAGCAACTAAGAATGAGACTTCTGGTATTCTTAAGGCTTTTATTACTAGGATAGAAAATCTATTTAATCACAAGGTTAAGATCATCAGATGTGACAATGGAACTGAGTTTAAGAATCAAGTAATGAATCAGTTCTGTGAGGAAAAGGGTATAACTAGACAATTTAGTGTGGCTAGAACTCCTCAGCAAAATGGTGTGGCTGAGAGGAGAAATAGAACATTCATTGAAGCTGCTAGGACTATGTTGTCAGAGTCTAAGTTACCCACTATCTTTTGGGCTGAAGCAGTCAACACTGCTTGCTATGTGCAAAATAGAACTAAGATAGTTAAACCTCACAATAAGACCCCTTATGAGTTATTGCATGGTAGGAAACCACTGATTGATTTCTTTAGACCATTTGGGTGTCCTGTCACTATCTTAAACACCATTGACCACTTAGGTAAGTTTAGTGAGAAAGCAGACATAGGTTACTTTGTTGGATACTCTACTGAAAGTAAGGCTTTTAGGGTTTTCAATCAAAGGACTGGGCATGTGGTGGAAAATTTGCATGTTAGAATTAGAGAAACCTCACCTAATGTTGATGGAAAAGGTCCTGAGTGGATGTTTGATATTGATTCTTTAACCAAGAGTATGAATTATCAACCAGTCATTGCAGGTACTACTAACATGTCTGCAGGTACACAAACTAACCCTAATGCAGGTACACAAGCAAAGAAGGATGAGCCTGTAGAGGAGTTTGTTTTGATTGAAAGAAGCAAGCTTGATCAGTACTTCACACCAACAGATAAAGAGGGTAAAAGTTCAGATGATGCTGCTGTTCATAAGGAAGTTCCAAAGGTTAATGTAGAAGGTGATGATGAACCTTCTCATGATGTCAAGAATGATGATAAGGAATGGAATACAGAGTCAGATGTTGATGGGCAACAAGGAAATAAACATAGCAGCAGTTCTCTCAACTCTGCTGCCAAGCCAAAGCACTCTGCTGATAAGCCAAAGCACTCTGCTGTTAGGCCGAAACACTCTGCTGTTAGGTTTGGTAACTCTGCTGCTATGAACAAGGACTCTGCTGCTGTTAAAGATGGTGATTCTGATGATGATTCTGCTGATGAGATGCCTGAATTAGAAGAAGTGTATGTGGATACTGATGATGAAGTTGTTGATGTTTTTAGTGCTGAAGCTGATTTATCAAATTTGGAGACTGATATACCTGTTAGTCCCACTCCAACAACCAGAATCCACAGGAATCATCCAAAGGAGCAAATAATTGGTGATGTTCACTCTGCTGTTCAGACTAGAAGTAAATCAAAAGGGTTGAGTGATTTGCTTGATCAGGGATTGTTTGCCCAAACACTTAAGAAGAGGAATAGCCACAAGGATTTACAGAATTGCATGTTTGCCTGTTTCTTATCTCAAGAAGAACCTAAGACCATTCACAAGGCTTTGAAAGATGAAAGTTGGGTTGAAGCTATGCAAGAGGAGTTGCTGCAGTTCAAGCTTCAGGAGGTCTGGACATTAGTTGATTTGCCTAATGGAAAAAGGGCAATTGGTACAAAATGGGTGTTCAGATGTAAAAGAGATGAAAGAGGTATTGTCATCAGAAACAAGGCTAGATTGGTGGCTCAGGGATACACTCAGGAAGAAGGAATAGACTATGATGAGGTCTTTGCCCCAGTTGCAAGATTGGAGGCTATCAGACTTTTCTTGGCATATGCCTCATACAAGAATTTTCCTGTGTATCAAATGGATGTGAAAAGTGCTTTCTTGTATGGAAAGATACCTGAAGAGGTTTATGTGATGCAACCACCTGGGTTTGAAGATCCTAAGTATCCTAATAGGGTCTACAAGGTGAAGAAAGCACTGTATGGACTACATCAAGCTCCTAGAGCTTGGTATGACACCTTATCTCAGTATTTGTTGAATAATGGTTTTTACAGAGGAACCATTGATAAAACATTGTTCATTAAGAAAGACAAAAAGGATATCCTACTTGTTCAGGTTTATGTAGATGATATCATTTTTGGGTCTACAAATAAGGTGTTATGTGAAGGATTTGAGAAGCTAATGCACAGCAGGTTTGAGATGAGTTCTATGGGAGAACTGACTTTCTTTTTAGGACTACAAGTTAAGCAGAAGTCAGATGGGATTTTTATTAGCCAAGACAAGTATGTGGCTGATATGTTAAAGAAATTTGGTTTCAAAGATGTGAAGGCAGCCAAGACACCCATGGATAAAAATAAACCTTTGCTTAAGGATGAAGATGGAGTAGAGGTTGATGTGCATCTATACAGATCAATGATTGGCTCATTGATGTATCTGACTGCTTCAAGGCCAGATATCATGTTTTTTGTGTGTGCATGTGCTAGATTTCAAGTGTCCCCAAAAGTTTCACACTTGGAAGTAGTCAAAAGAATTTTTAGGTACCTAAAGGGTCAACCAAAATTGGGTCTTTGGTATCCTAATAATTCACCATTTGACTTGATAGCATACTCAGATAGTGACTATGCTGGAGCTACTATGGATAGAAAGTCAACCACTGGAGGCTGTCAGTACCTTGGTCATAGGTTAATCTCTTGGCAATGTAAGAAACAAACAGTGGTGGCTAATTCAACAACTGAAGCAGAATATGTTGCTGCTTCTAGCTGCTGTGGACAAGTGCTCTGGATTCAGAACCAATTGCTGGATTATGGGTACAATTTCATGAACACAAAAATTTTTATTGACAACAACAGCACAATGTGTATTATCAAAAATCCTGTTTTTCATTCTAAAACAAAACACATAGAGATAAGACATCATTTTATTAGAGATTGTTATGAGAAAAAGCTTATTCAAGTGGTTAAAATACATACTGACAATAATGTTGCTGATCTACTTACCAAAAGTTTTGATATAAGTAGGTTTCAATTTTTAGTTGCTAGTATTGGTATGATCAATCTTTAAATCTTAAACCATCTTATCTCTGTATGTTTTTGTAAAGTTTTGTAAGGATTTGTGCTGTTGATTAGTCATTATCTGGTGTTTAGTCAAAGTCTGCTGTTTAGTTGTTTAAGAAGTTGATAAAAAAAATCTTCCCCTATTTGATGATGACAAAACAAACAAAGTCGTGTACGAACTTCCCTAGACGAAGTAGCAGAAGTTGAGATGTAGTCATCTCCCTGAATGAAACAAATCTGTCTTCCCCTTAAACCATG
Organism: Artemisia tridentata subsp. tridentata; assembly: GCA_021014915.2. NCBI lineage: Eukaryota > Viridiplantae > Streptophyta > Magnoliopsida > Asterales > Asteraceae > Artemisia > Artemisia tridentata. Next base: position 462,640,680 of record CP139508.1, read on the forward strand.
CCATGCCACCACATTATTTCTTCCCCTTTTTGTTATCAACAAATAGAGAATGAATAAACCGTAAAAACTTCCCCTCGAGTGATGCATGTACATAAAATGATTCTTCAAATCAGTAGGCTGTATATATTGTTGAAGAAAAATATCATTACCAATTTGATGTTGAAGTAGAAGAAACCAACCTTGTATCTTATGCCTTGTACTAAATACGACTTCGAACATATACTCCACGTATAGGGAGACCGCAATCTCTTGACAACAACCACTGAGCACTACATTGTAACTCCTTCAAGTGTTTTGTCAATTCTTAGTCTCTTGAACGAACAAACAAGTTACCTCCACCTGAAAGGTATGCTAAGACACAACCTTGAAAAATTCAACCGCATCATCAAAGAAATAATAAATAATCCTCTCCTCCAATAAGAAAATTAATGCGAGCCTTTAAAACTTTAACGAGCATAAACAAATCCCTTGTGTGTGTGAACTTCCCCTGTGTGTGTGTAAACCAATAACCATACTTACTTCCCCTCACTGCTCGTAAATAATGCAACTATCAATCATGTAAACCCAGCAATAACGAAACAGCAGAGAGTAAGTCCAACCGCAGAGTCAATATGCATAACAGCAGAGTAAATTCACATCGAACAGCAGAGTCATATAACAATCAGCAGAGTTATATAACAAACAGCAGAGTGTATCAGACGTAGCAGCAGAGTAATATATTAATCAGCAGAGTCACATAACTATCCAGCAGAGTTATGTTTCTCGAATCAGCAGCATTTTAGACCCAACAATCCTCCCCTAAACTTGATATTTTTCTTCAAAAATCATCAAGTTTCCTTAAACCCAGATAACCACCAGGAGGATGCTTCCAAACACTTTACTGTTTTGAAACCTTTGATTCAAGAATCTTCTCATATTTTGTTATCAATTTATAAGCCTGAGTATCTGAAAAGAAACTATTCTGCAATGTCAACATACCAGGCTTTAACATCTGAGTAATCACTGCTGTATTGTTATTCAAAGGGTAATCCTTCTCCACAAGCATATAGACCTTAACACCCTTACAAACCAATTCATGTACTCCACAAGATTGATACAAATACCACCTATCAACTCTGGAGTTCAACAAATCTCTCCATTCAATATCTCTTTCATCAGGCTCAAATATGTTCTTTAAAAAGTAATAGTGAATTCTTTCATACATCACCTCTGGTCTAGTATCACCATACTTTTCTTTATATAACCTCCACATCTGCATCACATCATCTCTATCCATAAAATGTAGCATCTGAGAAAATCTAACAAATCCATAATACATATTATTAGACCTCTTAAACTCCCAGTAAGCTTCACTTCCATCCCTGACTGTATGTGCATAAGAGATGATTGAATATTTTGTATCTAAAGGAACTGCATTAACTATCTCTGGTTCCTCTTGTGTTACATGAACTGTGATATCCATTGTTCTTTTCATATCCTCAGCAGTCACTTCCTCAAAATGATGCTCATTACTTTCTTCTTTTTCAGAATCACTCTTTACCAATGACTCAGTCTTCCTCTTCTTTCTAGCCATCTGCTTTATTCTCTTACCTGTCCTCTTATAACCAATAACCTTCTTAACTTCTTCTCTCTCAAACTCCATGGTTTCCTTGTCATCTTGTTTCTTTGAAACACTTCCAGATGCTTTCACATTTTCAGATCCCATAACCTCTGGATTTCTCTTCTTCTCAGAAACTTTTCTTGGATTTAACTTAGCATAAGTTTCATAAAATTCCTTCTCAATTAAGTGATCTGACTTTCCTTTGAAATCCTTCATCTGATAGCCTCTTGCATTCTTCAAATAGTACTTCATGTCATTAACCAATGCTTTCCTTGAAGATGACTTTTGTTTGTAACCATGCTTCTGTGCATCTTTCATCCTCTTAACCAACTCTTCCCACTTAGCTAATCCATTCTTTTTAAGTATAAAATCAACAAGCTCTTTTGTCTTTTCACTTCCATCTAACTGCTCATCATTAGTTATCAAGAAAGCTTCTCCTCTAACAATCATATCAGAATCAACAAAATACTGCAATTGTTCATCAAATTCTTCTTGACTAATTTCTTTAAATGTAGAGCTGTCCATAAGTTCAAACTGATTTCCTTCTTCTTCAGCTGCAACTCTTCTTGCATATTCTTCATCCTGAGCAATTTGAGCTTGTTCATCAGCCAACTTTTGCATTCTTTCAAACTTTTCACCAGATTTAGCAGCAGGTTGTTGTGATTGTGTGGGTGTTTTAGCTTCTTTGTTCATGTTCAGCAGCACTTGAGCTAAAGTCATCTGTTCATCATCTGAATCAGCAGAGTCCTTTACTCCAGCAGAGTCCTTTACTCCTGCACTCTGCTCAGTATCATCAGCAGAAACCTTTAACCCATCAGCAGAATGTTCTGCATCAGCAGAGTCAACCTTTCCACTCTCATCACCAATATTTTCAACAAAGTCCTTTTCAACCTCCCCTGAACCCATTACACCTTCCTGATCCTGATCATTCACTTGAGCCTCCTGATCATTCCTCCCCTGTTTGGAAGCATCCTCTTCCAAACTTGGTTTGGAACTCTTCTTTAGCCTCCCCTCAAGGTGTGTAACCCTTAGCTTAAGCCTTCTTATTTCAGCACCTTGGGTGGCCTTGACTGTCTTCCCAAACACCATCACCTCCAAATATTAAGGTGACTCTATTTATTTCTCTACAAGTTTCTTCCTTTGTCATATTAAGTCCCTCTTGTTTCATTCTTGGTCGTTTTGTCTCATCAAATTAATAAACCCAACAATCTTCCTCGTGTGTGTGAACTTCCCCTGTGTGTGTGTAAATCAATAACTCCATATACTTCCCCTCACTGCTTGTAAATCATGCTACTATACCGAACCAAACACAATAAGCACAGCAGCAGAAAAATAATATACGTAACAGCAGAGTCAATACGTATCAGCAGAGTAAATTCACATCGAGCAGAATAAGAATAAGTGTAGCAGCACTGTGTAATCCCAATTAAATACCAAACAATAAACTTCATCCTATGATCTGACAACCTTTGACCCATGTGAAGAATTAAGAGCTATCCCATACCCCACTTTACTCGAATAAAATATACTCCATACTTCGATTACTTACATATGATGACTGACCCATACTCCTTTTGACCAATCAAATCTCGACCAATTAGCAGCAGTAAACTGTTTTCTTTTTCTTTCTTCTTGCGTCCAACATCAATTAAATCAGTACGAACCGATTCAACAAGTAAAAGTAATAGCCACCGACCAATTGTGAAACACAAGGACCCATGTAAGCACTGTTCGATCAGAAATTAAATAACACAATTTCTTTTATCGATATATTAATGCCTATGACCGCCTCACTTGTCCTAATTCTCTTTTAATAAATCAGTAAGCGACAAACCTCAAACAGCAAACGACAAACTTTGAATTAATTGTACGAAGTGTAAAACAATTCATTAATTCATTCCAACTTGTACACTGTTCTGCAGATCGATACCAAAGAAAAAGAATAAATCCGTTCATACCTTTTAAAAATCAAACCGTACCTTCATAACTGCTTCAAATATGCTCTTCATTCAACGATGAAAACTTTGTGAATCCCTAGGTAACGAGCTCCCCAAGCTCTGATACCACCTGTAGAAACTTAGAACGTCGTCATATAGTTTCTTGGATCGTTTTGAGCCTTAGGGTTCAACAATAACTATGAACAATATGCAGCGGAATTAAAACAATCAATTGTTATTAACAAGGTTTTTCTTCATTATCACAATCAGCCTCAATATGACACGGTTACTCAACAGTAAAAGGGATCAAAGATCCTTGAGGCTACGAACAAACTTTACAAACCCTAGGCGTTTACAAACCTATACGCCTAGGTTACACACACACACCCCTTTATGGACTACATTGTGAAAGACGTAATAATAAAACCTGTACCCTATGTCTCTTTATATAATAGAGACATTAGGGTTTACAAAGAATATCCCTAAAATATTAAAAGATTCGTAGAAATCTTTTCTTTCATTGAAGTTTCATCCTTTGTCATATTAAGTCCTTCATGTTTCATTCTTCTTGTTTTGTATCATCAAATCAATAAACCCAACAAGTTTGTTTTGAACGAAGGCGGTCCCTTTTTCGCCTAACTTGAGCTTCTTCTCATCCAACACATCAACAACCGGACTTTCAAGGTGGAGCTCCTTGAGTTCTTCGTCAAGGTTTTGAGTGGGAGGTGTTTCAACTATGTTGTTGACCAATTTGGATGTCATAACTTCTTGGTCATTTAGAACGACTTGGGTTTGTTTGAAACACGTGCTCATGGAATTGACCGAATAATATTGTGGACAAGAACTAGGAGACGAAACCGACGAGATGGCGTTGACGTTTAGTTTCGGGTTCTTGACCGTGTTGCTAGGGAGTGCTCCCATTTCTCGGTCATTGAGGGCTTTCAACAAAGTGTCAATCTTATTGGTCATCTCGCTTTGTTTTTGTTTGAAATCGGCTTCAAACTTGGCTAAACGAGCTTCTTGAGATGCCATAAATTGGGACATCAATCCTTCAAAGTTATTGGTACAACCATTGCCGGAAGGATTGTTGTTGAAAGTGCGGTTCGAGTTGGAACCGCTTGATTGGAAACGATTAGGTGGGTTGGAAGAATTGGTTTGTTGCGCGTTTTGGTTTTGTTTCCACCTAAGGTTCGGGTGATTTTTCCATGAGGGGTTGTATGTATCACCGTAGGGGTTTGGCTCGGGTTTGAAAGTGTACCACTTGTCTCCCGCTCCGTCGGTACGCGAGGATGCGTAGTCCGCAAAAGCTTGTTCGGGGAGTTCCATGCAATCATGAGTGTCGTGGGGACCACTACATAATTCACATGAAGAAGTGATTTTGTTCACTTGGCTTGAAGGTTTAGGAGCCTCGTAGGATTTCATGAGAAACTTGACTTGGTCTTCAAGTTCTATGATCCTACGGTCGGAAGTGCTTGAATTGTTCGAAGGCAAAGATATTGCCTTGACCGTTTTATTCAAATCACGGGGATCACTCCAACTTTCGTTGTCATAAAGAGCAAGATCCTCTAGGAGAGCCCATGATTGTTCCGCACTTAGATCACGTAGCTTACCACCGGCCGCTTGGTCAATGGTTTGCCTCGTGGAGAGATTGACATGGTCATAGAAGATTTGGACTTGGAGCCAAATTTCTAAGCCATGGTGAGGGACTTTTTGGAGTAAGTCCTTGAATCGAGTCCATGCCTCGTAGAGGGTTTCGCCTTGACGTTGTTGGAACATCAAGATATCATTCCTTAGCTTGGTAGTTCTTCCCGGTGGGAAAAACTGAGCAAGGAAACGAGTGGTGAGATCATCCCAAGAGGTGATGGATCCTGCGGGTTGACGCTCTAGCCATTGACTAGCTTGGTCCCGCAGAGAGAATTGAAAGAGACGCAATCGGGTCGTCTCTCGAGTGGCAACATCAAGGTCTATAGAATCAACAATTTTGAGAAAGTCCTTGAGATGTTGATTAGGATCTTCAGAACGAAGTCCATGGAATGCGCATCCGCTTTGCACCAACCGGATGGTGTCGGATCGCAAGGGAGTGACATTGGCTCCTTGAGTGAGCTCAATGGTGTTTCGATAGCCATGGTGGCTAGGACGGGAGTACTCTCCTAAAGTACGGGCTCTAGGAGGTGGTGGTGGTTGTTGTGGTGGTGGGTTGTTGGGATCAAGGATATTACCATCTTCCATGATGTCGAATGGTAATGGTTACGAACAAAGAAACGAAGAAAATAGATAGACTAAAGAAAACCTAGAAAAAGAAAATAAAAATCTCACTAGAAAGGAATCTAGTGAGTAGACCTATAAAATAAAAAATTCAACCTAAACAATAACTATTCCCCGGCAGCGGCGCCAAAAACTTGATGCGTGGTTTTGCAACCTTACAACAGGTTTTACCTCTCGAGGGATCTCAAGAGGCTTACAACCCCACCAGGCAGTGTACCTGACCGATGTAGTATAGTGTAGTGGTAAGTACGGGGGATTGATCGTTCTCCACAGGGAATAGTGTTCGTTAGGTATGAAAAACTACTCTAATAGGTCTAAGGGTGAGAGAAGATTCTTTTTTATGTTTTTATAATTTTATGAAAGCAAGTAAAATCTCGGGTTTGAAAGAGTGGGCGGAATTAGTTGCTAGTCAACTAACCCAAGTTACTACGAATGCAAATAAAATAAAATAACAGAAAATGAAAAGGTGGTAAAACTTATGTGGAGAGAAATGTGTTTACTTAGATTTCCTTACTCCCTAACTATCTTTTACCGGTTGATTAGTGTGTATTAATTGCCTGGATGACGGGTGTATTCCTTAATACCAATCGTGGGGTGGCGTACGTACTTCCCCAACTCTACAAGCTCCTACTTCACTCCTATGTCGAGCCGGCTAGGAAGCTCCTAACATGGGATCACTATAATTCGCTTGTGCATTAAATACAACCATAAAAACCTTAGTACGCATTGGTTCATGTTTCTTAAGACGTTCAAGCAAGTTACCGAATAGGAAGTTAGCCAGTTTTCTTAAGCCTAACATAGATGAACAATCATCCAATACAACTAATAACACACTAATAACCAATAATCAATAGCTAGGTTTCATTAGATCTAAGCAAACACAAGATAAATCTAGCCTAGCATGTTAAACAAAAGACAAGAACAAGATAGAATCAAACAACACATAGACATATTGAATGATTAATTTATAACTTATCTTCAATGTAACATGGAAGATCTCAAGGCAAAAAGCCTTGAAAAAGCTGCTAAAATCGTCTTAGGGTTTTCACCACAAAGTTCCCCAATAAGTTCCACACTAATGACAAAAAATTGCAAAACTATATATAGACTTTCAGATCTGACGGCGTCACGTTATGGAGTGTGACGCCGTCACCTCGCCGCTTTTAGGGTTCCCGGATGGCCTTCTTGACGCCGTCCCTCTTTAGCTCTCCAAAATCCGTTCTGGCTTATCAAGGCTTGACGCCGTCAGACTTAGGGGTGACGTCGTCCCTCTTTAAATTAAGCCGTGACGACCTTGATCACATTAAAGCGTGACGCCGTCAGAATTCCATGCAAATTTCTCTGGCTTATCATGAGTAATTTTCACATCCACCTATTTCTTGCCAAGCCATGACGCCGTCCAGTGATAATCCTGACGCCGTCAAGGGTAATTTTCAGCCGATTTTGAGACTTTGTCGTTTTCTTCACTTTTATGCTCCAAAAACGTCCAAAATGCTTCCTTTTTCAGATTTCTCCTCAAAAGTACCTAAAATGACAAAAGGAACGATTTAGGGCAATATTTGATCAAATAAATACGATTTAGGGCTTAAATGATCCCTTAAAAGCGGTACACTTTTCGCTTCATCAAATGTAGCCATCCATACTCCACCACCAACAATTACTCCAATAGTAACCACACCACCACCCGCTCCATCACAACCCGTTAGATCACTATCACTCCCAAACTCACCCAAACTCCAACCAATGGAGTTATTTAGGACTCCACCTACATCACCACATCCATATCTTGATGACTTGGAAGACCTTCCACCAAGGTCAACAAATCCTCCACCCATGACCTTTGAAGGTCAAGAACCTATGCTTTTTCATCCTCTTTATCATGATATCCACGGTCCTTTATACCGTGATGCACCACCACCTCAACCTCAAACACAAACTCTCTCACCCACATCCACACTAATTGCTATTGATGAAGCAATGTGGATAAATGAGCCACAAACCCAAGAAGAGATCAATGAGGAACTCACCCGCCTCCATGCTCTATCTAATATGGTGGGTTCCCGCATTGATAAAGCAATGGATCTCCAAACCATCTTGATGAACTCCATCCCAACTCCACCATCATCCAACCAACAACAACAACCACCATCCAACAACAACCTCCACCACCACCACAAAACAATGAGCCTACTCCTCCTCCCGGTTTTTCAAGTCATGATTGCTCGCATTGCGAGAGAACCGCTCATTTGGCCCAAAGGACCAACATTTTAGTCCATGAGCTCCAAAATGAAATGAGGTTCATTTTTAACCACATTCTCGAGCGTCTCAATACAATCTCTCATCCTCCTCAATTAGAGCTCTCTAGTTTCCTCTTATAGGAACTTTTTAGGATGTTGTTTTAACATTTTTCTTTAAGATTTATTTTCTTTGTTTAAATGTAACATTATTTTTTTCAAGTAATGAATGTTATGTTTTTATGCTTGTGGGTGATCAACACTTAGCATATTATCTTATTTTAGATTACTAACATCATAGTATGGTTGTTTTAAACTTCATACAATGCCTTGATCAATCATACTTAGGTACTTAATTTTGATCAGACACTTTATTTTGACTTTTTAAAGTCAAATGGGTTGACCTTTCTTGTTTGGTTGACCATTACATATGCATTTTGCTTCTTGATTGAAGTATTTCATTACTAACCTTTCTCTTATAGCATTTCATACTCTTGAAATGTATACATTGGTACTCTAGCAAAGGGGAGTATACATCAAGGGGGAGCATATCATATTCTAACCATTTATTTTGTAGGATCATACATCATATCCTTGTTACTCCATTTAAGGGGAGTATAAATCAAGGGGGAGCTTTAAAGTTCTCAAAATCGCATTTCGATTCACATATCTTCTTTTTGTTTCGATAAAAAGGGGGAGATAGGATTAAGTTTTCATCACTGTGAAACATCACAGTACATACTTTTTGCTTAAAATAAATTTTAAAAACTTGCATAAACTAACTTAATGTATATTTTTAAAAGACTCATCCTTTATTTAAGCTTTTTACTTAAAAATACACTTTATGTTTTGTCATCAACAAAAAGGGGGAGATTGTTAATACAAATATCGTCCTAAAAACGTTATTTATATTTTACGATCTTTGCTTAGTTTTGTTAATGACAAGTACAAAGTTTATCTTTAAGCAAAGCATAAATAAGATTAAGTCTTTTACATTTAAAGTGATAAGTCTTTTAAAAACACATTTTCACATTACAAAGTTTACTAGGAAGTACATACATACATTTTACAAGTTTATTTCTTAAATTAGAAACTTTATTATAAAATATTAGGATGACATCATGAACATATCTTGGAAAGATTTTGTGATATTTTGTTTATATCTTCAAGCCAAAGAGTTGACATTTGAAGATATGGAAAGATTGTGCAAGATTTGGAAAGATATGAAGATCTCTTAGCTGGCCTGACATGGCGGATCCAAAGCCATACAAAGGCGGATCCAATTTTTGGGATCCGCTAGATCCGCCAACTGTTGGATCAGTTTGCCTATAAATAGCAAGCTGATCATTTGGCCATTCTCATCACTCATATAGCTTAAATATATACTCATTCATTTACATATCACTAACCCATATCATTCTTTCATTTCATTGATCTTTCCTTTTGTAGCAAAGAAGATCACAGCATATAAGGATCAACATACTGTTGTTATCCTTTTAGTATAGAGTCTGTGTGATTTTGTATTAGTTCACACGTCATTGTTTGTATCATTCATTCTGTAGAGTTTGGTTAGTGTTTTAGTCCTTAAAACACAAAGAGTGTCGGGAGTGGTTGTACCCTTGTAAAGAACCAACGGGAGTGGTTGTACCCTTGTAAAGAACCCGATGTTTAGCTTAGTACCAGATACAGATTAAGCGACGTGCAAAGGTTTTCTCCGCCTAGAAGGGAGCTTGTTTCTTAGTGAAGAAAAACTCTCAAGTTAGAGGCTCGAGGAGTGGAGTAAGGCAAGGGAGAGAGTCCTTGTAGCCGAACCACTATAAATATCCGTGTTGTGTGGTTTGATCATTCCTTTCCTTACTTACTTATATTATATTGTTTGTTTGTGCATACTTACTTTGAAATCACGTTAAGTCACAAAGCGAATTAATTTTAAAACGGTAAAACTATTCAACCCCCCCCCTTCTAGTTTTCCAGAATATGTTCATCTTCCAACCATTTACATACTTTGGTTTTCCGCCATTGCAAACCAATTGACCATTATTGTGAACAAGAAAATTGAAAATGGTTTGCGCATACGGTATAGTAGGTTTAGGTTTTTTCTTGCACCCAAGTTTAAACCGGACACGCTCTTCACGTTTGTTTTTTCTCTGAACCATTTGATGTAGATACCGGACACGCTCTTCACGTTTTAATTTTGTTTCTTCTGAAATTACACCAGCAAATGATTCCTCAAAAGAACCGTCTTCTGGAATAAAAATTGTGCTTTGATCTATAGGATGCTCAGAAACAAAAATTTGTAGCTTCCCAGCAACTTTTGCGATGTCATACATAACATCAACATCATAATCGTTTTTAATTGCTTTCATACCCTCCAACGTGTTGTTTTGTGGCAATGCGTAATATAGACTGTGGACCCATGTTGGTAATTTTTTGTTTAGATAGGTAAGCATATCTTGAAAATCAATTTGTGAAACAATAATATATAAGTGATGTTGAATATATAATAACATATTAAACAAATAAACGCAGCGGATAACATCACCAACAACGGATCCATATAGCCATCTTATCAATTAATTATAAAAATAACAATTATATATACCTTTGTAGCGTGATTCGGGAGTCACTAGCAATCACCAACCCACGAATGAAATAAGGAACCCAAGTGATCAATGAGTTTGATCACTTCTATGATAGAAACACACTACACGTCACGGATAACCACCCGATGCTAGTCTTGATCACGTAACACTTGTTCTTGCAACAACCTATGATGGATTAAGTAAAGAAGGGATGAAAGAACACAAACCTTAAAAGGGTGTTGGTTTGTGTCGTGGGTTATCAAGAGGAAGAGGGAGAGGGGAGAGAGAAAAGTGGCATATGATTAATTATAATCAATCTCTTTAATGACAAAATCATTTAGGAGATAATTAAGGAAAAGTTACACTTAACCCCTTGATCTTTCTCTCTTGTTCTCCTCACATTGGCCGGCCATATGGAGCTTCAAATAGGCTTGCCCATTTGTTGGTCCAATCCAATAAACTAAGTACTAGCTTAGTTATTAGTAGCCCATTATCGATCCCAGGTTACGTAGTCATATATATAGTGTAAATACGGTAAATACAATATATAAAATGGTATCTCTGTGTATAAGTGTGTAACCCCATAGGATCACATATGTCTAGTCATATAATTATTTATTATGACACGAGCATACTCCAACATAATATTCATGTGTGAACCATCTTGATATGTTAGTGGGTTAAGTATAAAGCTACTGTTGTAGTTGATAGTGAAATCGAAAGTAGGGTTATTAGATATTTACATTTGGTGAATGAATGAAGGAACAATTGAATTTGATTCATTGAAACCACGTGGTATATATATATATATATATATATATATATATATATATATATATATATATATATATATATATATATATATATATATATATATATAATCTGATACCACAAAGGTGAGTAGTCATTTCATTGTCAGAATTGGTGAATGAGTAATCAATTCAATGTTTTTTATCATTAAAGCTAAAAACATATAAAGAGGATGATAAAATCGATACTTGGATAATAGAAAATGGAAAGCATAATACGACATTACAAGTGTGACAGACCTAGACTTAGTAACTAGTCAAATCGTGCCTTGGATAATAGAAAATGGAAAGCATTACAAGCAGAACAAACCCATACATACTAACTAGTCAAATAACTTTTTTGAACATGAAGGTTTATCTTGTATATTCTTCTTGGTACCCTCATTATTGCATTGATAAAGTTGGGTATACATTAATATACTTTCGCGGCCTTCAATAGCATCAACCAAAGGTATGAGCCTTGAATCAAGACTACAATTTGGTTTCTTTATATAAAAAAGGTTCGGAGTTTTCATCGTAACATAAACAATTGGTTAAGATTATTTTTAATTGATCGACTGAAAAAGTTTCAAACTCAACTAGATCTACGCAAGCAATTAAACCACCTACAAGCTTTCTTCCAGGTAGGGAAGTGAACTTTCCATAATGGTGAAGTAGGACTTTGAATGTCATTTCTTGAACTTTAGAAAGATTTAAAAAAAGAATTCAAAGGTTTTATTGAAATTGAAGTGCAACAATGTGGTTTATATAGTGTGACCTGGTCACGTTTGTATTATTTTCATCAAGGACACTGATTGTATTATCAAATCAATAGTGTCAATAAACAGTGTAAATGACGATATGCATACTCTTCTCTTGCAACGATTGTGTTATCAAATCAACAGTGTAAATGACCATCCTTTTCACCTAGTTGTCATTTCGACTATTTAAACACGGTTGCTGTGGAAATACATACTAGCATTACAAATGAAATTTATTACAAGATATATAACATATGTTACAAATTAACTACAATTACAGTAAAATGTATAACAAAAAAGAACTAACTTGTTACAAACCAAAGAAATTAAACAAACTATTATTAGATTGCTGAGTGTTTTGATCATTTAAATGTTGAGAGGCGTATGTTTGGGAGTCGTATTGTTCATAGCCCTGAGACGGGTTATGAAGAGTATTTTGTTCATGACTTGTTTGACCTTCGTCATATGGTAGCGTTGTGTATGTGTTACGTTCAAATACTTGCGTTGGATATGTTTCATAAGTAGGAAAGTTGTGATGGATATGTTTCATAAGTAGGAAAGTTGTGATTATGTGTTTAAGTCGGGTATGAGTCGAACGAAGGTGGAGTTTCATGTTGGTCGTTAACTCTTTTTTTTTTTGGTATTGTTTTCTTTTGTTTAACAGTGGATCAGGGATGAATGGTTTTTTGCATTGCCCACGTTGGTGGCCCGCTTCACCGCACCTACTACAATGTATTACTCTTGATTCCTCACCCTGAGATCGTATACGGTCAGTATTTTTTGGCCGACCAGGTTGTGGGTTGTCCATTCGTGGAGGATTGACGGGTTGTATATGCATTGGATACTCCTATTCGTGAAACTCTCAAACAAAATTAACCGACTCTACGTATGTCGCTTGGTATTTCGATTTTTTAAACCAATCTTGTACGAATTGCACACAATCTGTTAGACCTAAGAACCTAGTAACAACAATAACGTAACCACAAGGTATCCCGGAAAGCTGCCATTTGCGGCAGTCACATGACATGGTCGCTAAGTTCACTTCACGAAGAGGCGGGTTATAAAAACTCTATCAAAGTCAGAGCTGTGTCGGTACTTCGTAATGTTTAGGTGTTTACCCCAAAATCAACACCCCCTTGTCTTAACATTACATTGAGGAACATGGTTGAGGTTTTCGACAAAGAAACCGTTTTTATTGGCTGAATCTTTACATATTTATTTCTTACCTTTAGGTTTAATATTCTCTATGTAATGTTTATTTAAGTCAACGTCGTCTTTTTTCTTTGTTTTGTATCCTTCATGTAGTTAAATAAAAGTTTAAAAATTATATCAAATAAAAGGTAAACATGAAATATATAAAACTTCAACTATGATCTTAGTTAAACATATCCACACATACTAGTCTCTTCACAACGACAGTCGTAAAATATTTTAGCCATGCTATATCTAACATTGATGAAAAAGTCTACAGCATCATGAGCATTTCATTTTGGTGGAACCTACCCGTAACAAACTCATGTATGAGCCAACAAGTGATGACTCCACAATCTTGAAAATTTCCTAGTTGTGAGATCATATAATTTTGGTCGTTGTAGTGGAATTTGAAATTGTATTGTCGACGTTGTGTTCTTGTGAGATGTCTTAGCTCTTCTAAACAATTGTTAAGAACTCGAGTCCATTCTAGTACATATTTCCTAAGATCTTCACAAAGATCACTGTTATGCATAGAGTCGAGAACCAACAAACTGAATAACCTTAGGTCAATAATTACTGTGACCCAATGACTCCCTCCTGCATTCATCGGCATCATAACCTACATCGAAAATTTATTTAAATATATACAATTAAATAAAATAGTAGAGTGTAATTTTATACAAAGCTAATATACGTTGAAAGACATTTATTTACCCAACTTACATCATCCTATGACGGGTAAAGACGCGTGCTACCATCCAATGTTCCCCTAATGGAAGGAGCTACCTATGAATTTACTACCCATTAATCCAAAGGGTAAGATTTTGTTTTATTTTTAACTGCACAGTTACATGCTTTCTGGTATCGAACAAATTGGACGATACCAACCTACTAGACTAGGAATATAAGAAGGGCGAGCCAGCGTGGGTTATAAGTACCGGGGTCTATTTTTTAACCAAACCGGGTCTACATTTGTAGGCTTTTTTTATTTATTTTTTTTTTTATTTTTTTTTATTTTTATAATTTTGTTTATATCAAAAAGCTATAAACCTGAAAGTGCGGAACAGAAAATATAAAGTTTAATATGTCAAACGCTTAAAACTGTCAAAAATACGGAACAGAAACTGACAAAAACTGTGCTGTGCAGAAAAAAAAGGGGGGACAAAAAGTGGGGGACAAGGTCTGCCACCCTTGTCCCCCGGTACCGTTAGTATAAGAAAGGCGAGCCAGCTTTGTTTCTTTTTGTTGTTAATCTATAAAAATTAGGCTCATAAACCAAACAAATTATGCGTTCCATTTTATTTCTAAAGCTTCATCTTAAAGAAAATTATACCAAGTATGAACCAATCGTTTCATAATATTAATTGCCAAAAAGTAAAACTACTGCTATTATAAAATACGTTATATATATGACTAACTAAAACTACATATGCATGTTGCTCGAACATTTTTTGGAACATTTTCCATTAACACAATAGATCATTTTAATAAAAACTAGAACATCCGGTATAATGAAAGTATGTATTAATAGTAAAAAGAAACTTACAACTTTTTTATGAAGGTGGTCTAAACCACGTTGCAAACCAAAAACCTTTTTCAGGGTACTAGTGATATGTCGAGATGGATGATGACAGATTACCAACATCATACTTGTTGTATCTTCACAAGTTCGAGTCTCGAATGATAATTTAATATACAATGATAGCGATAAAAATCACTAGAGGCAAGTAGGAGACGTGTGGTAGTTAAGATGAGAGGTGTTGAGACAAAGATAGGAAATGGGTACTAAAAAAATACATTATATAAAACCCTAGTTAACTTCAAACGAAAAAAAAAATAAAATAAGGCAAAAACTCTATTAAAAAAGTTTTCAAGAGTTACAATATACTCCCTCCATCTTAATTTTATTGTCACTTATTTTTTTTTCGGACGTTTCAAAATTATTGTCACATACCCAAAATAGAAAGTGAATAGATAGTGAGTGGTGTTTGGTAAAGTTTACTATATTACCTTTGGTTGAAATTAATATTGCAAACTTTAAAGAAATGGTAATTAATTAGTTAAAGATAAACTTGTCATTTGACAAAAAAGTAAGAGAGAGAAAGTAGTGATAGTGACATTTTTTTAAAAGAATGTGATTTTTGTCGGGTGACAATAATTTTGAAACGGAAGAAGTACAAGTCAATATACAGGCCATGTATGATCACATCCAACAGTAAATGCACAACAAAATTTTTGATTTCCAAGACGTTCATTTACTTTCAGGATACACTATACCCACGGTCCCTAGTGGATTGGGACAAAGGTGGCAGACTTTTGTCTCCCCTTTGTCTCCCATTTTTTTTTCTGCACAGCACAGTTTTTGTCAGTTTTTGTTCCGTATTTTTGACAGTTTTAAGCGTTTGACATATTAAACTTTATATTTTCTGTTCCGCACTTTCAGGTTTATAGCTTTTTGATATAAACAAAATTATAAAAATAAAAAAAAAATAAAAAAAAATAAAAAAAAAAAAAAAAAGGGGGACCGTGGGGTTAAAAATTTGGGGGCCGTGCTTTTAACTCACCCCTTACTTTCACTATACTGATTTGAGTGATTTGACTACTGTTTAAGTACCTTTTCCAACTTCACACTTTTGTTGTGTAGTTCATTTTTGTTAGCTTTTCCAAAAAAAAAAATTACTAGACATCGGTAACACGCGATGTTGGCATTAAACGATTGTCGGTAAAAGTAAAAATAGTAGAGTACTTCCTCAGTATTATTTTCTTTATATTTGAAACAAACGAGTAAAATAGCCCGCGCGATGCTGCGGTGAGGCCTTTTTATTGCTATGTTTTCATTTAGTTAAAAGTTTATAACTTTGTTATGTATGTTTTTTTTTAGAGTGGTAACTTTTTTAAATGAAGCGACTGTATTAACAACTCATTAGATGCAGAATTGTAAAATCTGATAACCAAATAGTTGTCATAGAAGCAGTTTTGAATATATTAGATAACATAAGATATTTTTACATGCATAACTTGTTTGTATGTTTTACAAAAAGTCTGCTTATGTTTTGATGCACCCTTGTAACCTGTAGGCTTCAGCCTCATTCCTGCTTCTTCTTTACCGTATGCTGCAACTTAGATGACAAACCGATTCCACCAAACATCTTTCCAATTCCTAACTTTAAAACAGATTTATGCCCAAATAGATAAAAAAAAAAAAAAAAAAAAAAAAAAAAAATTCTTACACCAAATAGCTCTTTCAAATCTGCAGAAAAGTGGGCACATAATTTTGCACCAAACACATACAAATTACGTATCAAATCATGCTAGGATTATGCCACAAATTTGAAAGAAACACGTACCTTTATCACGCGGCGTGCCGGCGTACCTTGCTGATTAATCTTGTAACCTTGTAATGGCTTTGCAGCTTTGAGCATACCAACTTTTGGTGGCTGACTTTTCAAGGAACCCACATTGCGTTAAGCAGTGAGTCTACACTCTTTTAGTCTAGTTGAAGGGCAGACTGGCTTGAGATCTTGTAGTTTTGCCTACTCGGTGAACAGATGATACATATAATCACATACTTTGACCTACACATGTTCCAACCCCTAACGGTATTGACCCAATACCCAACCCGCAAAAATGACAATTTATAAAATACCTGAAGAGGATTAGAGGGGTCGAAACAAAACTCTCATTTTTTGCTCCATCTGTCAATGTTTACGGCTGCTTGCATTCTCAAACCTATTTGTTACATACAAAGCCGTGTCCTCGGGCCAAGGTCTACAACAATGTAAGTCAACAACTTGCATGATATTGGCCCCTGAAAAAAGAGAAACCTGAAAACAAATGAAACCCCGGAATAAGCTTTTCCACAAACAAACTTTTCACTTTTAATTAAGAGTGAATAAAATAAAAGAAATATTTACTTAGTGGAATCATATAATATTTAATCATGTTGGTTTCAAACGTAAAAGAACAGATAAATTAGAAGATATACATCACAAAGTATTTTATAACAAAATACTCATCAAACTACAAAAACGAACAGGTAAAATTATAATTATAATTACCTTGTCTGTTCCATATATGTAGTCACAGTAAGTAAACACAGATGCAAAGTTGCTTTGGCTTTGCCGTCCAACATAATGGTGATAGTCATGGTAATCCGCACCACCATAAAAAGGGATATATTTTGTAAATGCCCATGGAAAATCGTACCAGCATAATGCAAAATTTCAACATTAATTCAAGTTTTTTATTTTATGGTTTTGTTTAAAGGTTATGTGAGTAGTAAGAACTTTTACAGCCCATGATGTTCAATATCAGCAGACACACGAACTGGTATATGCCATCAATATAGGTTCCCACGCACCGTATATCATAGATAGTAAAACACGCACGCCACATACCGATTAGTTTATATCATGCAATAATTCATCAGAAGAATATAATGATGTTCAGCACAACAATGAATAATGGTGAACAAAAACCGTGACAACCCGGCTGACCCATAATTCTATGTGACCCGTTTTGACCTACAGATGTTCCAACCCCTAACGGGTATTGACCCAATACCCAACCCGCAAAAATGATGACTTATAAAATACCTGAAGAGGATCAGAGGGGTCGAAACAAAACTCTCATTTTTTGCTCCATCTGTCAATGTTTACAGCTGCTTGCATTCTCAAACCTATTTGTTACATACAAAGCCGTGTCCTTGGACCAACGTCTACAACAATGTAAGTCAACAATTTGCATGATATTGGCCCCTGGCAAAAGCGAAACACATTTGAAAAACTATTCTTGTTATGCATACTTTGTGGTAAATAACAGCAACATTTATATCATCAAGCGGCACCACATGACCACGTATCTAATGTAGTAGCATCATAGCCTTCATTGTGGAAAATTTTTGGGAATACTACCTGAAAATGAGAAGTGATATATCGGATATATACATGGTATCTTCTTATAGAAAAACTGTGTATACCTGCGGTTAGACGCCATTCGTTAGCGATAGAAATCGAACTAAAATTTGATAAAAACTATAAACTGAAATCAGTTAAGTCTATATAGCATTTCCATAAAACGTTTGGCCTCACCATATTGCCGGGTTTCTCATTGAAAAGCATCAGGCTTAATACCAAACCAACACAATATATAACAGAAGTTGGATCAGGGCATAAGTTAGGCTTAATAATGTTATGCAAACTGAAGTTTTAGTGGGCGTTTGGGGCTGTTATTTTAATTCGGTCAAAAGAACAACAAAACATGAAATATTTTGGCAAATCTCCCAAGGTTCATTCTTGCTATTGCATTTGCTGAAACGCATTTACTAAACTGCATTTGCAGTACTTAGCCGTTAATTGTTGTCGGGGTAACACGATGCAAAAATGGAGTTCTCAAATGAATAATATTCACGTAAGCTATTTGGAATAAATAATCTTGTGCTTATTCAAAACTTTTTAGCACCTAATCATTTACATGTACCAACGTACATATTGGAAACTGCTTATTTCACTTTACAACAGGCAAGGAGTCATTTTTTACCCCCTTCTTCTTCTAAACACCACACCGCAAGCTACTTATATGTGTTTAAGGGGTGTTTGGTTGAGCACTGTTCCCATCCGCTAATGAACAAACGGCATATTTTTATC
Organism: Artemisia tridentata subsp. tridentata; assembly: GCA_021014915.2. NCBI lineage: Eukaryota > Viridiplantae > Streptophyta > Magnoliopsida > Asterales > Asteraceae > Artemisia > Artemisia tridentata. The sequence goes on from CP139508.1 coordinate 462,659,686, forward strand.
ACAGAATGAAACACACAAAAGTCTAACTTAACCGAACAATCATAAACACAATCTTTAAAACACGAAGACATGAGGCATACAAAATATAGAATATGAAATACTCACCATTGAGGATACGTGAGTCTGACGATCTTGCAGTCCTTCTCTAGCAAGTCTCCCTTGCCGAACCAAAAAATACTTTTTCTTCCAAATGCCACCCATTTCTTTATGACTTAAAGCTCCAATGCTTTATAGTATCTGAAATATAATCACAAAAAATATAACCAACAATAAGTTTCTAATAATGAAATAATCTAATGCAGTGTATGACACCATAGTTATTAACGCAAAGAAGTATGCAACATGATAGACCTCCACCACAGATTTCGCAATAACTTCACAAACTCGTTTCTGGGAGACAAATTCTGTGAGCACCTCATCCGATCATAGGTATCCGATCCCTAGCTGTTCTTTCGAAGGCACGTTATCTTACATATCATTTGTTAAATGTAATACCTGTTTCTCCATAAATAAAAACAGAACACCAAGTTAAATACAAAAGCGAATCAAAATAAAAATTTGGTTTTAGGTATTAATTCACAAAGGCATAAAAACGAACACTTGGTACGCATAAATACTAAACATCATAATTAACACCTTAATTAATGAAATAAAATAACAAAATTAAAAACCTACTTCCCAAATCACAGTTGACAAAAGACTCCTAAATTCTAGTGTATAAGAATGAATTAAAATCAAGACAACATTTAAAAAAAAAAAAAAAAAAAAAAAAAAAATCAATAGAATTAAAACAAATAAAAGATCGTACCTTTGGAATAATTATTCTGTTGAAAACCATAATATGCATAAAGTATTCAAGTGTATACAGGTAGAAATGGCATAGTGTATAAAGTGTTAAGATGAAAACATACAGCTAATGAGAATCATGATACATGCATACATCAAAGCAGAATAGAAGAAAGGTTTTAGAAAACATACCTTCAGAAATATTTGCTCCTCAGATGTATTTCTTCCTGATTTTTTTTTTTTTTTTTTTTTTTTTTTTTTTTTTTTTTTTTTTTTTTTTTTGTGTGTGGTTTTTTCTTTGCTTCAAGAGGTTGATTTGTTTTAGCTGTAAAATGTGGTTGGTTGCAGTAGTGTATATCTTTTCAATCGTTCCAGAAAGTTAGCAAGAGTTATGTGTATGTTGAAGGTCAAGTAGAGCCATGCTTAAGTACAATGGTTGTTAACACATGGCAACTCAATATGAAGTTTTACAATGGTTAGGTCTGCTACATGTTATAATATTATTATAGTTACTAACTGCAATGAAGAATAGAGTATTAGTGGACATACAAAGTGCACAGTAAACTTCAAAATGTTTCATATCCAATCACATTTTTGCACCATAGCAACCGAAGACTGTTCCAGTGTTAATTTGGGTTTGTGAACCAATAGGGATGCGAATTAAAGAATGAACAAACAGAATCTTTGACCAAACCTTCTTTATTTGACATCATGAGAGGCTTTGTCTAATGTACTGCCGGCTCGATGATGTACACATATGATAAAGGGACATACTAATCATATGATAAATTAATCATCACTCACGAAAAAGCTACTGAATTAAATGACTCTCTATGATGTTAAATCAGAAGGGTTTGGTCAAAGATTCTGTTTGTCCTCTATTTGTTTTCAGTATAACACAATTTTTTGTCAGTTTCTGTTCCGTATTTATGACAGTTTTAAATGTTTTACTTATTAAACTTTATATTTTCTGTTCCGCACTTTCAGATTTATAGTTTTTTGATATAAACAAAATTAAAAAAATTAAAAAAAAAAATAATAATAATAATAAAAACAAAGGGGCGCCCTTTGTATTTTTTTGGGGGTTTGGATATCACGTCCCTTACATTGACTATGTCATTTTAGTAAGTTTAATTAATCAACCATATGGTTAAATAATTCAGAACTCATTATGTTTTATCTATTTTAGTAAATAATGATGATCTTGATTATAAATTGTTGAATTAAATAATCTGAAACATGCTCCTGTATAAAATGTTGAAACATAAACACACAGGGAGGCTTAGCAGAAGTGATGGTGGTATCGGTGGTTGAAGGCGATGGTGATGGTTGGTAAAGATGTCAAGGGTAATAAAATACTTTTTAGGAATTTGCTAAAAGATAATAGATATTTAGTGACAAAGATTTTAGTGACAACAAAATAAAGTAAAAAAATCATTGAATCTAACATTATAGTGACATGTTTTAAAATGTATGGGCAAAATAATATATTTTAGAGATTTAATAACACTTTTTATAAAGAAAATGTGTCACAAAAGGTAAAAAAGTTGTACTTACATTTTTTTTTCACTATAAATAGATTTTATATAAATTTTTTCAAGTGTTGGAAAAGCAAATTAAATTTTTGGTCAAAGCGGGCACAAGGTGTACCAGTTTTAGTTTTTATGTATCTAAAGTTTTGGTTTTTGTGGTTATTTCGTGGCTAAACTTGGTTTCTTACACTTGTTCTTAAAGCGTGTACAAGTTTTAAGGCTCTTTTCGTGTCTAGAGATCTAGTTACTAGTCAAAAGTTAAGTTCTTTTAAGTTTTTACACGTTTTATTCGTAGTTTTACTTGTTATGTTTCATCGAACTTTCACAAATTTTAGTTTACAACTTAAAGTTTGCTACTTTCCTGTTATTTAAGTAATTTTAAGAGTTTTAAGTAAAAAAAAAAAAAAAAAAAAAAAAAAAAAAAAAAAAAAAAAAAAAAAAAAACTCTCTAGCCGAACCACAAAAAGGCTTAGAAAACTTTACATATGGTACACGGCTTCTTGATCCATTATAGGGTCACGGGTAAGGTGTATGTTTTGTTGCACGTTTCATTTTGTTCTTGATTTAATCGAATAAAATGAGAGATTGAAACAACGTTGTTTTTGTTTCTCCTTTTAAAACATTCGGATATTAAAGGAGCGATGCTCTAAAGATCAATGATGATTTCCTTTTCGTGTGTATAATCTTTAAGATCTTTGGTTTTGTTTAACCACACGTCAAAGAGGCTGAGATGTTTTAATTCATTCGAGTCAAAGTTGGTTGGAGATGGATCTGCCTTTAGTTGTATGTTGAAGTTGACGTGAAGAGGTGTTGATGGGTTATAGGATTAGATTGAGTTGGTGTTGTTTGTTTCGATAGATGGTAGGCTGGTTTATGATCGATGATGTGTTGAGTTTGAGCATGCAATCCGTTTAAGGATTGGCATTAAAAGCTTGAGCCAAACTGATATCATTTTATGTATAATGGTTAACTGCTCTTCATCTCCTTCTTTTTTTTTCTTATTCTTGGCTCATAGATGTTAGACTGATGATGTTATACGAAACTGAAGTCCACACATAGAGTGTTAGGTATTTTTGTTGCAGTCAATGATCTGTCTTCATCTTCATCTTACATTTTTGTCACAAGTTCGATGACTTGTTTATACAAACAAGTTCGATGTTCTGTGTAGTCCATGTTCGACAAGTCAAAAGTTCGATGAGCTTGACTTTGTAAGTTCGATGACTTTGACCTTGCAAGTTTGATGTGATTGCAAGTTCGATGAGTGAATGTTCGATAAGTCAAAAGTTCGACAAAGGGGGTCTGTCGAACTTTCTTTACAAGAAATTTCGATGGATGAGGGTGTGTCGAACTTTCTTTACAAGAAAGTTCGATAAAAAAAAAGGTTTTGACTTGTTGACCATCTGTTCCGGCGTCTTTTCCTACCATCTTTACCGTTCACTTATTCCGACTACTTTTTAACCTCCTTTATGACCATTGATGATGTACCCTCCGAACGGGTCGAAGGACTCCCCTTCGAGCCTGTAGAAAGCCCTCCCTTCGGAGGCCCAGGTTAATCTCCTAACACGTTCCATTGGCGTAAAACCTTTCGGCTACGAAATGGTTACCATGTGGTAATCCGCCAATCGAAGCCTTAAGCCCTTCGGGGTATCTCCTACGAAGGAACTAGCACGAAGGACAATCCTGACCTGGTCAAACCCACGTCTCCTCTTTCCTTGGCTTTCCCGCCAAAAAAGAGATCGTGGGCTACAAAGCCCTAGCAGTTACCACAAATCATGGGAAGCCCCCATGATCTCCGAAACATGTGCAAACCGCCCACTAAGGCCTATTTCTCCCCTCAAAATAGCTTAGTCGGGCATGAACAATGTAAGTCAACTTCATTCTCGTCATTTACAACCTACATTACCCTTACACATTGTGGAAAACTAGAAGGGGGGGTTGAATAGTTTTACGTCCTTTTAAATTTTATTGTGAAAACTTTTGTTTACTTTTAAAGCTTCGATTCTATCTTATGTGAATTCAACTCTTGATCAATATGAACAAATATAAACAAATATAGAAAAGCAATGCAAGTAAAGTAAATATAATGAAATGAAAGATAGAGATGGAAATATCAAACCACAACACGGAGATTTATAGTGGTTCGGCTACAAGGACACCTTCCTTGCCCTACTCCACTCCTAGAGTCACCTACTCGAGAGTTTTCTTCACTATGTCAACAAACTCCCTTATGGCGGAGAAACCTTACACAACTTTAGCTTACACCGGTTTAACGACACAAAGTTAGATGTCGAGTTCTAATCGTAGCTAGAACCAATCTCACAACTTATACACAACTTCTACACAACTAGTTCACACCTTCTTCACGACGGCTTCACGACTTCTTCACGACTTCTTCTTCACGACTACTTCACGACTTCTTCTTCACGACTACTTCACGACTTCTACACTACTTCTTTACAAGCACAACTACTTACTTACACTTAGATCTACTTATCACAACTATACAACACTTTACACAACTACAAGAATGATATGAGTTATGCTATAATACTTCTTCTCTAGTTGAAGGAGTATTCTTCTTTTGCACTTTGATGGTGGAAGTTTGGATCACTTGGAAACCAATGCTTAAGAGAATATGATCAAAGGATTTTTGAGAGGATTTACAAGGATTAGAGAAGATTTAGAACAGAAGGTTTGGGGTGCAAAAGGTGAGGAAAAAGTCCAGAGAAAGTCCAGTATTTATAGGTAAATCTAGACAGCTGGAGGAGCGGGGCGGTCCCCTTAAATAGGGGGCCGGTCCCCTTAATTTTAAAGGGGCCGCCTAGTATAATTAAGGGGGCCGCCCCACTGAACCGTTGCCCAGATTTTTCTTTTTGTGGGGAAGGTTTTTCTGGAACATTTTTACCAATTTTGGTTGAAAATTTGAATTCATAAATTTATAATGAATTAAACCTTTTTATTTACTCCCCCGTCCCACTAAAAGTGTCCTACTTTGAATTTTCAAAGTCTTTGTTTTTCAACTTTGACTGTAAATATTTTTGTTTGTGTTATATGATACATGATGAAAGTTATATGAATTGATTTAGTTTTAGATGTGTTTTCATTGGGTATACTTTTCATCAAGTATTATATAACAAAAAAAATATATATTTAAGGTCAAAATTTAAAACAAGAGACTTTGAAAATTCAAAACAAGACACTTTGACTGGGACGGAGGGAGTATTACCAAAAATATTTTTCTAAAAGATATAAAATGTTTTGGACATTTTATAAAAAGTCTAGTGTTTAAGAAAATGTTCATTTGATCATATAATGCATTAAGCATTTGTTTATACATACCTTAAGTGATTGAGTTGTTAAAATAGATATTTACAACTAAATACTTGTTTACGTCATGATCTTTCGTTTAATGATTTTACATTTTGTGATTATCAAAACATAGAGATATCGAAGAATATTAATAATGTGTTTAGGCATTATTTATATCAACAATCTCCCCTTTTTTGATGATTACAAAATCTAAACTCGTTAAATTGAAAAATTAGTTTTTAATCAAGTATTTAGTGAGTTTATATCTACTTCTCCCCCTTTTTGTAGAATCAAAAAGGTTATGCCGACAAATATAAAATATTGTCGGGACGATGACTCCCCCTCGGTGTGTACTCCCCCTCGTTTGTGTGCATAAAGGAATCGATAAATGGAATTCTTGCAAGAAAAATATTAGAAGCACAAGCATATATATTGCAAAAATAAGCATGCATTTAAAAGAAAGACATTCATTAAAAATGTTGTGTAGAAATACACAAACATACAAGATTACATTCAATCCTACATAAGCTAGTAAGTAATGCAATCTACATAATCATTCTAGGAGTACATGATCTTCCATGGGGCTTGCACACAAAATGGTGTTAAAGATTATTTTTAATTAAGCATTGCATGTGCTTAATTGGGTGAAAATGGAGGTGGTAATGGTGTGGTGGGTGAAGATGGTGGAGGTGGTGGTGGAGGTGGGTTGGTAAGCATGTGTTCAAGGGATGAAAACATGTAGTGTATCTCATCTCTAAGACCGAATATGATGGTACGGTTATGAATGCAACAAAGACAATTGTCACCATGGGCTTCTAGTAATGCCCAAGGTATGGGAAAGAATGGTTGTGGGATTGGTGATGGTGAGAATTGAGCATCAAGAGGTGTGATGGGTGATAAGGAAATGGCAAGTTGGGTGGATGGATGTTCTTGAGTGGGAGGTGGTGATGATGCTCTTGGTGGTGATGATGGTAGGTGGGAGTTGATGTAGTCATTGATGGATGAAGTGGATGGTATGGAGGAAGATGATGTGCCATGAGTAGATGGTGTTTTTGATGGAGCATTTGGTGCACTTGGGGATGAACATTGAGGTGGTGGTGATGGAGTTTTGGTGTCATCTTGGGTTAAATCTATCAAGAGTTGTTTTGGTGGTATGATGACAAGTCTTTGCTTCCTTGGAGTCTTAGAGATGGAGGATTTTGGTGATAACATGGTGGTTTGGGATGGTGAAGGATGATGGAATGAGAAGTGATTGTTTGGAGGGAATTTATAATATGAAAATGTGGTTAGTTTAGGTAGATTTTTGAGGTTTTGTTGTAAGATTCCAATACCAGTTCGTTCATAAAGAGAAATGGTAGCTGGGGCTAGATAAAAGTGGTCACAAGATGCAAAAGAAAACAGTAAAATTTACTGTCCAGGTGGCCGGTCCCCTTAATTGTAGGGCGGCCCCCTTAAAATTAAGGGGACCGCCTAGCTAATTAAGGGGGCCGCCCATCTGGTGTTTTTTCAGGCGACCAGATTTGAAAATTTTCCAGAAAAGGGTCATTGTTAGGGTGTATTTGCAGCAAGCTCCATTTGAATCATGTACATCAAGAATGATTAAATAGTTGCATAAACATGTTTAAATAAGCATGTATACATTTAGGCTAAAATAATCATATTATAGAATAAGCATCTCATAGGCATATTTTATTAATTAAACTAGTTACTTAGTTCTAACATGAAAAAGGTTAAAAATCTAGCAAAAAAAATATCAAGGAAATAACACTACACATAATTGTTTTAAAAAAAAAACATAACATCAAAGTCCAATAAATCACCCATCAAATATATCTACTTCTTCTTTCCATGCATCTTCCTAAGAGTTTTTCCAATGGACTTGAAACCGCCTCGAACCTCCTGATGCATCTGCTGTGTGGTGTTGAGCAATGAGGTTTGTCTTTCGAATAGGAGTTGGTCGGTTTGTTCAGAACGAGAAGGAACTTGATAGTCGGTGTAATCAAGTTCCGGAAGATTTTCAACGAAGGTCCTAGGTGATGGAGTACTAACACGTGATGTGCTTTCCACCTCATCATCATCATCATCATCATCATCATCATCATCATCATCATCATCATCATCTCCTTGATGAGATGTAGAACCACGAGGTGGGAGTGAGAAAGAGCTACGAGATTTGCCCATTGTCACTTCGGGATCGACGAGGTTGGACACGAACAAGAGGACGAAGAACCAGTTGAACGAACTCATAAATATCACTCTCAAGATGAGGGTAATGTTCCATGACATGATAATAAAGTCGAGTAAGGAACATACCATAAGGAAGATTGGCATTACGAGTGTTTTTGGCGGATATGATACGATGAACAAAGAGATAGGCCAAATTGTATTGTTCTTCAGCAACAACACAATACAACATGTGAGCAATGCTCGCCGTGAGATGATCACGGTGACCACCTGTACCGAACGCATTCTCGCGAATGAGTTCTTCCCAACGCTTCATGTCGGGGCGTAACTCCTTGAGGAGGATTTGGTTTTCATGGATGTCAACATTTTTTGACTTGATCTTTCGGCTAGTCGTACCACGTTCTAGCCCAAGAAATTGACGAATGTCATCGAGAGATGGAATCTCAGAGTAGTAAGGACCATCTTGAGGTCGATGTTGCTCAAGAGAAGAAAGATTCCATTCATTTGAGAAAACGGCTTGACCGTTGTGTGGAATTTTGAGAATTTGACCGAATTGAGCGAGAGTAAGAGTGTTGAATTCGTTTTGGATCATAAAGGAGATGAGTATATAACCATTGTTATCGGTTTGCACCGTAACTTGGCTATAGAAGTCAAGAACAAAGCGAGGAACGATACGCTCATTGATTTTGTAAAGACAATCAAGACGAACATTGGAGAACATTCGTTCGATATAGTCGAATTGATAGAAGGATGGATCGACAATTCTCCCCTCATGAATGTTTCTATCTTCAATGGGACGATAGAGACATGCAATAGCGGTAGAAATGCCGGGAGTGGCAGAAACTTTTGAAATATATTGTTTTGTTTTGGAGACATCACCAACCGTAACTTTAGGCATTTTCACCTAAACAAGATAGCAACAAGAAAAATAAGATTAAGAAAAAAAAATGCATGTGTCATATACACTACTTATGTGGAACACAAACATACTTCGACTCTAAAAATTAAATCCTAAGAAGTAGTTTGCAATGTTCCTTAGTTTTAATTTTTTTTAACTCGCTTAAAATGTATTTTATGATGTAAAGAAGTAGTTATCATGATGTTTTGATAAAGAATCATAAATATTCAAACGCACCTTTATACATCATAAGCCATTTTGAAATGTGGCTAGATAAACATTAGATTGTATGTCTAGCTATTTCTTACGAGTATTCATGTTAAGAAACTTATGAAAGAGATGAAAACATAGATTTTGACTCGAAATTGTGTTTTAATTCATTATACCAAACGCTCTCTTTTTCTAGAAAAATAAAGACTCATATCTCAATATACATATGAATTATGTATCTTGATGACTCAAAATTACTAGTTGTATGTTTATAAGCTCGATAATTAGTTGTTAATTTTATTTCGACTTAGTTTCGGCTATTTTATGACCTAATCCAAACACCCTCTTATGTTTATAAAATCGTTTTTTCATGATAAAAATAAAAATATATTTTTAGGATTAAAAGTTGTGATACTATAATGTAGTTAGTTTTAACAAGTGTTTATGGCATTTTTCAACAATGTATAACAAATTTTGAATTAGAATGTTTGGTTTTTCAAAATTTTGGCATGAGGGTTTTAGATTACTTAGATTCTAGGTTAATAAAGTACTCTAATCCTATGGGAAGCATTTGGCAATGAGTATCCTAGACTTAATTTCAACATAAGTTCGAATTTAAAAATTTTAACTAAAATATCAAATTGTGATTAGACTCGAAATTTGATGAAATTAGATGAAATGTGTTTTGGAAAACTTATAATATATGTTGCTAATCAAGATATAGGTGTTTGTCCCTTTTTCTAAGTTATGTAGTTTAATTTTTAATTATAGTATTTCTTTTTCTAATTGGTTATTTTTATGTTTTAGTGATTTATTTTTACTCATTACTTTTTGACCTAGTTTGCATAATTTATTATATTCGCTATCAAAGTCTTTTTCATCTAATGATAAATATTCATCACTAAAGTATTCGGTTTCGGAATGTACCTCACTTGATATCTTAGCCATAAGACATTTCTCCTCCTTTGTGGTTTCTTTCTCGTCTTCGTCACTATCACTCCATGCTCCTTGATGCGCATGATGTGTCGTTGCGGTTTAGCAGTTTTAATGCCTACTCAAGTTTTAAATTTATATTTAGCCGACTTATCAATAACACACACACTTAACGAGCAGTGTACCCGGTCAGTATGAAGATAATGGTAAGTAGAGTGTCGATCACTAAGAGTGGAACGTATAATCTCGTTAATCTAATCAGTATTTTAATATCCTAACGCAAGGGGGTTTCAGCCTGAGAGACTGGCACAGTTTTGTTTGCAATTAAATAATAAAATAAACAAATAGGCACGAATCAGCAAGTAGCACACACGTACACAGATAGATACTAGAGACAATAAGAGGGCTGTCCTTATGATTAAGTAGATTGTCACTTGTTTTATTGATAGCTTTATATGAAGTGTATGTAATTAACCCTTTCTCGTTGGTCCTATTCTTATCGGCGAGTAAACCCTTAATGACGACTTATGTCTAAAAGTTATTCCTAAGTGATCAATTTAGAAACAACCGTGGGAGCCACACCTTGTCCCGCAGTCGGGTGCCCGCAAGCCACTAATAAACACAGAGGTGGTCAATGCACTAATAAGTAGTAACCAAAGACATCAACATATAAACTTTAATTGATGGGAAAGCAAGTATTAAAGGGAGTGCAATCTTTCCGTTGTCACATTACACAAGCCACCAATCCTGATGAATTAAAGTTTGCTAAAACAATAAAACAAAACTACTTAATGAATTAAATACATGCAGCACCTTCTTACAGCTCTTGTATCTTCGATTTGGGTGTGTCTTGTGCTGCCTCTTGACTGAATTCGTCCTTCTCTTCTGTTCGGTCTTTAGGTTTTCGAACTTCCGAATCTCCGAATCTCTTTAATGCGTCTGGTCTACGGGGTATTTATAGTTTGTGTCTGAGGAAAGATGCGGCGCATCTACTTAAGTAGATGCGGCGTATGTACGTAACTTCGCGTGGGGTCCAAGATTATAATATTCAGGAATATTCGTACACCGCCAGAAGATGCGGCGTAACTCTTTATTAGATGCGGCGCATGTCCTCTTGTATCTTGGATCGTATCTGGTGATATCTTGATAGAGATGCGGCGCATGTTGATAGTGAGATGCGGCGCATCTGGAGCAGAATTGACTTGATCTTGTCCATGTCAGTAGACTTCCACTTTATGTACGTTTTGCTCCATTATTAGTCCATAATCGCTAAGTTTCACCAAATGCTTGTTTTTACCTGAGAATTACAAAAGTAAACAATTAAGTATCAATCCTCATACATAATATAGTAAAACAAGTCAAATTAATAGGATAAATGATAGTAATAAAATGTACTTATTTGAGTTCATCAAATATCCCCCCACTTGAACTTTACTTGTCCCCAAGTAAACCTTAGATTAAATCTCATGAAAATGTATCCTAAAAGATGTTAGGATTTATTTTTATATTTAAGCATGTATTCGTTTATTTCGTAATCACACAACTAAACACTTAACGAATTAGAAGTAAAATAAAATAAGTTGATAAAAGCAAATCTAATCGTTTAACTGTCCAGTCGCGACGAATATTCTATCATAAGCTTGGCAAGTATACACATCTCCACCACTAAAGCTAAGGAATAACAAGTCTAAAGCGGTAAAAAGGGTTTTTAGGCTTAAGGGTTAATTATTCTCTTTTCACTATCGATCTCAAATTCCAGAAAAGGCGACAAAATCACAAATACATGATCGAATCCACGAACACGATACTTGCAATTGCTCAAATCCTTAACTCGAATAGGCTAAAGATAGGTCCAAACTTCACCAATAATAATATATCAAAAAGGGCGACAAAATCATAAATACATAGCCGAATCCACGACTACGATACTTAAGATTGCTCAAATCCCTAATCTCAATAAATCAAAGGTTTGGTTGGATAAAGAACAATACAGGGTATGGATAACATTTGGGATATAAATTGGTGTAAAAATAAAAATAAACAAAACAAATAAATTAAAATCCTAAGTGTGGTTAATCACTATCCCAACCATCCCATGAATAAGACTCATATCATTGAATAACTCACGCTTTAACACTTGAAACACACGCTTTAGGTAGACACGAATTATACTCAACAAAATCTTAATCAAAGAATAAACCTTAATTGGCGTTCCCATAACTGCCAATTCCCATTCAATCCATAGATATAGTACAACAAATAGTGGCCATATGAACCACTTACATAACTTTACATCGTTGGCTTAAAATAAACATCCAACTCTTTTTTCTTTCTTTTTCTTTTCTCATTTTTTCTAATTTTTTTTTTTTTTTTTTTTTTTTTTTTTTTTTTTTTTTTTTTTTTTAAACTTGAAACATAAACATAGATGTGTAAAATTTCACCACATCACTATAACTTTCTTTCCGGATAATTTTTTTCATACTTTTCATAACTTCAGAAATAATGGTAATAGTGAAAGTAGTAAACACACGAAAAATAAACTCTAAAATATACAATATTTACTTTCACTCCAATTGCATTGTGCAATTTCCCGACCTAACCATAGATAATGAATTACGCACGCGAACACAGGTAATGTAAGGAAACACACTCTGCCTATAGCAATTAACCAACCACGGATTCTAATCTACAGGGTAGGCTAAGGTTTAAGGTGTAACGAAACATTTTAAACATAGGTGTAAGAAACGAAAGGAATGGCTCTGAGGGTTTTTCTAGGGGTATCTTACTCTAAAAATGAGAGTAACAAAAGGGTTTATACGGGGGTTAACTAACCAGTTTAGCTAGTTAATAACACATAACATATAAAGGCTATTTGGTGTAATCCTAGAAATTTTACCAATTTAGACAAGTCATTCCAATTATATAAATAATACTCATTATGGTGGTCTCGAATAGTATACAAGCCAAGTTCTAAAGTTTACAAGTCACCGGCACACTCATAGATTTGTGAATTTTGGAAAAATCACAATTTTTGAAAATAACGTCATGTGTGCAGTTATGCAACTTAGATCTTAAACAAAAACATGCTAAAAAATTTTTAAGTTTGATATATTAAGCACATTTTAAGCATAATTTTTGAAAAAGTTTAGGACAAGTAAGTGTTAAGTGTTCTAATTCTCCTATCCCCCCACTTAAGTTAAACAACCTCCTCGTTGTTTGTATAAAAGGTTAAAAACTGGAAATAAAAGAATTAGAACGGAAAAACTCCCCTGAGATTTGCTCGGTATGATCCTCCATTTGTATATGAGCAAAAATCAACTTCTTGTGGATTAGAACGTTAAAGCTTCATACTTGATTTATCCACAGGAAATCCAGGAAACTATAATACCACCAACACTTTTAAAACACACCTAAGATAAGAAAGGTTCAACTTGCATAATACATTAGTAGTTAGGTAAAATAAAACTTAAAAAAAATCAAAACTGAAAATCATCAGGTCAGTCGATGCGCCGTATCTTATTGAAGAAGATACGCCGTATCGAGCCTGGAATAAATACGGATCAGAATAAAGATGCGCCGCATCCTTAACCAGGGATGCGCCGCATTAAAATAAACTGATAAATAGTTTTAGAGCCGAAAATTAAAATGCAGAAAAATAAAATAAGATATGACCATTGCAGGAGATGCGTCGCATCTCAGAATTGAGATGCGCCGTATCTTCGTGCGGTCTGACTGACTCGACACAAAATCAGAAAATAAAATAAAAGATAAGCATGGGTTGCCTCCCACGAAGCGCTTGTTTTTGTTCGAGTCACGAGCCTGACTCCACCCTTATTTACTGTGTAATAGGGTGTTGTTCCCCCCACTTGGGATCAAGTGCGGGTGATAATAGCAATAAACACGAAAAGAGTGTAAATTTGCTAGTAAAGATGGAAGAAATAAATAAAGATCATACCTTGGCAATATATGTACATCTTTCCTATTCATACCCGGTTTGGTTGATAAATTGGATGACTTGACCACTTCATCGGCAAGAGTAGTATGTTGAGGAAAAATGAGTCTCCTTTCTTCTTGAGGTGAGAAAGGGTCTTTGGCAAGTAAAAGTTCGAGTTCCTCTACATACTTCATAGGGTCGGAATCATCATCTTCATCAATCATAGCAATGTTTAAGAGCTCATCACCAAATTCTTCTTCGAGCTCCACCAAATACGGGTTGATCACAGGTGCTTCAATAGGTAGTGTAATAGATTTCACCTCATCATCTTTTTGTTTTGCAACCTGTTCAGGAAAACTAGCAAGATTATTAGTAACGGGATTAATAATATTAAATAAATTTGTACCACTTTTTGTTGTAAGTGACTCCAATTCATCTCGTGAGTCTCCATCTTCAACTAATGGTCTTGTAATTTCATCTTTATCCCGAATAGCCGCCTCAAATAAGTCATCCCACATTTCTTCAAAATCCTTTGTGGGGTCATAATCTGGCTCATCCGCTCCACACCTAAATATTTCCGTTTGTTGTGGTAATTGCGGTATGTTATCGTACACAATAGCATCAAACTTTTCAATATCAGAATACTTATTATCTCCATCCGAAGGGGTATTATCATGGTGTTTTTGATAGGATGAGAATATATTTCCCACCTCGGGTGGAAAATTACAAGTAATAGCACTATACACCATTGTCCCACATTCATCTTCATTTTCATCATAAGCACTTTCGGATGAATAAGCTTCTTTGTAAACAATTGCCGGATTATCATTCAAATCAAACACTTGTGACTCTTCTTCATCTTGGGCAACTTCCGGAGAAATATCATCATCAATAACTATTGCCGGAAACCTAATTGCACCAAAATCGTATGATTCTTCTTCCTCTTCATCAATTGATAAAGTCCAAGTGTGTCGAAATGGCAATTTGTTTCTCTCTCTCCCTGACTTTTTCTGCTTCAATAACAAGTATTCTTCCATCGTGGGTTCTTTATCCATGATGACCTGTGCACCATATCTTGCTCTTTCCCACTCGTATATCCCATTATTGCTCAAGGCTCTTTCCTCTTCAAGTCTGATATATTTTTCCATTGTAATATCCGGATCGTCCATCTTCCTGAAATAAAACTTACTCGTGCAAAAGAAGGGTGAAACAATCAAAGTAAAATAAAAGCTTCTGATATCTGCTGTTGATGCGCCGTATCCAATAAGTTGGATACGCCGTATCTTATAATCGTTAAAATTTAATCAGACTTTATCCAGAAAATAGATACGCCGCTTAGAATTTTGAATGCGCCGTATCGAATTAATTAATCAAAAATCAACTTATCTAATTAAAATTAAATGCGTCGTATTAACGAAAGTTAATGCGCCGTATTTTCGTTACGTTTAAAAATTAAAGATTTTTGATTTAGTAAGATGCGCCGTATCGACAGAGATCGATACGCCGTATCTGTTTAATAATTCGCAAACTGTTTTTAATTAAAATAATAGATACGCCGTATCTTCAAAAGAAGATGCGTCGTATGGCGTTAATGTTTTAGAAAAAAAATTTTTTATCAAAAACAGATACGCCGTATCTGCAAAAGCAGATGCGTCGTATTACTTTATCGCTTAGAAAAATTTTTTTTTGTTAAAAACAGATACGCCGTATCTTGGGGAAAAGACGCGTCGTATCGAATTAATTAAACGCGTTGTATATAAAAAAAATAAACGCAATACGCCGTATCTGAGAGATCAGATGCGCCGTATCGTTCGATTTAGCACAGTACAACGATAGCAGAACAGAAAAATACGAAAAATAAAAATTAAAAATTAAACACACGAAACAAAAATAAAACACACAAAAATAAAAACAAAAGCAAACAAATAACACACAATACAACAAATATGCAAAATAGTACAATGATGCAATTTAATCTAACAAAAAGAAAAACCTAATTAAAATACTAATCAAATTAACAGATAATAACAATTCACTCCCCGGCAGCGGCGCCAAAAACTTGATGCGCGTGATGTGTCGTTGCGGTTTAGCAGTTTTAATGCCTACTCAAGTTTTAAATTTATATTTAGCCGACTTATCAATAACACACACACTTAACGAGCAGTGTACCCGGTCAGTATGAAGATAATGGTAAGTAGAGTGTCGATCACTAAGAGTGGAACGTATAATCTCGTTAATCTAATCAGTATTTTAATATCCTAACGCAAGGGGGTTTCAGCCTGAGAGACTGGCACAGTTTTGTTTGCAATTAAATAATAAAATAAACAAATAGGCACGAATCAGCAAGTAGCACACACGTACACAGATAGATACTAGAGACAATAAGAGGGCTGTCCTTATGATTAAGTAGATTGTCACTTGTTTTATTGATAGCTTTATATGAAGTGTATGTAATTAACCCTTTCTCGTTGGTCCTATTCTTATCGGCGAGTAAACCCTTAATGACGACTTATGTCTAAAAGTTATTCCTAAGTGATCAATTTAGAAACAACCGTGGGAGCCACACCTTGTCCCGCAGTCGGGTGCCCGCAAGCCACTAATAAACACAGAGGTGGTCAATGCACTAATAAGTAGTAACCAAAGACATCAACATATAAACTTTAATTGATGGGAAAGCAAGTATTAAAGGGAGTGCAATCTTTCCGTTGTCACATTACACAAGCCACCAATCCTGATGAATTAAAGTTTGCTAAAACAATAAAACAAAACTACTTAATGAATTAAATACATGCAGCACCTTCTTACAGCTCTTGTATCTTCGATTTGGGTGTGTCTTGTGCTGCCTCTTGACTGAATTCGTCCTTCTCTTCTGTTCGGTCTTTAGGTTTTCGAACTTCCGAATCTCCGAATCTCTTTAATGCGTCTGGTCTACGGGGTATTTATAGTTTGTGTCTGAGGAAAGATGCGGCGCATCTACTTAAGTAGATGCGGCGTATGTACGTAACTTCGCGTGGGGTCCAAGATTATAATATTCAGGAATATTCGTACACCGCCAGAAGATGCGGCGTAACTCTTTATTAGATGCGGCGCATGTCCTCTTGTATCTTGGATCGTATCTGGTGATATCTTGATAGAGATGCGGCGCATGTTGATAGTGAGATGCGGCGCATCTGGAGCAGAATTGACTTGATCTTGTCCATGTCAGTAGACTTTCACTTTATGTACGTTTTGCTCCATTATTAGTCCATAATCGCTAAGTTTCACCAAATGCTTGTTTTTACCTGAGAATTACAAAAGTAAACAATTAAGTATCAATCCTCATACATAATATAGTAAAACAAGTCAAATTAATAGGATAAATGATAGTAATAAAATGTACTTATTTGAGTTCATCACTCCTCCAACGAACGCCTTTTGGTTTTGCTCCTTTGACATCATAGGACATCTTCCGATGAGATGATTTGGATCACCGCATTTGAAGCACTTCATCTCGCTCTTGCTACCTTTGTCGTCTTTGTTTCTTTGGAGTGCCTTTCTTTCGTCATGTGGTTGTCTAACGAATCTTTCTCGTCTTTTGAAAAACTTCTTGAAGTCTCTTACGGCCATGGCATATTCTTCGTCATCACTAACGGAGGTTGAGCTATCCTCGTCACTAGATACCTTCCTAGCTTTCAATGCAATTGACTTGCTTTGTTCTCTTTTTCCTTTGGCCATCTCGGAGTCTTTCTTTATTATTGCTTCATAGACTTTCAAGTTGCCTATCAACTCATCAAGTTGAAGCTAGAGTTGACAAGTTCTTCGATTCTTCAATCGCCGTAGCTTTAGCTCGCCATTTTGGATGAAGCGCCCTAAGAAATTTCCTAACAAAATTCTTACTAGAAAAACTCTCATCAAGTGCTTTTAAACTTGTGATGATTGTGTTAAATCTAGCAAAAGCATTATCAATTGATTCCTCTTCCGGAATCGTAAATTGTTCATATTGTTGAACAAGAAAATCTATTTTATTATCTTTGACTTGACTATTACCTTGGTGAGTTATTAGTAAAGTGTTTCAAATTTCTTTTGCGGTTTTACACATAAAGATCCTTTCGTATTCTTTACGTGGTAACGCATTATAAATAACCATTTTTGCCTCATTATTTTTAGAAAGCTTTCTTTTTAAATCATCACTTTGTTTTTCAAAAGGTACTATTTCATCCTTTTTAGTTTCAAGATTATGTTGAATAGGTAAAAAATCACCATTAGTAATAACATGCCAAAGATCTAGATCTTTTGATTTCACATAAGTTTCGAATCGATTTTTCCAATAAAGAAATCATCACTTTCAAATAGTGGTGGTCTTTGCATAGATTGCCCTTCTAAATATTTTTCAGATTCCATACATCGTTCCAAGTTTTAAAATACAGTTTATTTTAAAAATCTTGTTTGACGTGACTCTTGATACCAATTGTGGAAAACTAGAAGGGGGGGGGGTTGAATAGTTTTACGTCCTTTTAAATTTTATTGTGAAAACTTTTGTTTACTTTTAAAGCTTCGATTCTATCTTATGTGAATTCAACTCTTGATCAATATGAACAAATATAAACAAATATAGAAAAGCAATGCAAGTAAAGTAAATATAATGAAATGAAAGATAGAGATGGAAAGATCAAACCACAACACGGAGATTTATAGTGGTTCGGCTACAAGGACACCTTCCTTGCCCTACTCCACTCCTCGAGTCACCTACTCGAGAGTTTTCTTCACTATGTCAACAAACTCCCTTATGGCGGAGAAACCTTACACAACTTTAGCTTACACCGGTTTAACGACACAAAGCTAGATGTCGAGTTCTAATCGTAGCTAGAACCAATCTCACAACTTATACACAACTTCTACACAACTAGTTCACACCTTCTTCACGACGGCTTCACGACTTCTTCTTCACGACTACTTCACGACTTCTTCTTCACGACTTATCACAACTATACAACACTTTACACAACTACAAGAATGATATGAGTTAAGCTATAATACTTCTTCTCTAGTTGAAGGAGTATTCTTCTTTTGCACTTTGATGGTGGAAGCTTGGATCACTTGGAAACCAATGCTTAAGAGAATATGATCAAAGGATTTTAGAGAGGATTTACAAGGATTAGAGAAGATTTAGAACAGAAGGTTTGGGGTGCAAAAGGTGAGGAAAAAGTCCAGAGAAAGTCCAGTATTTATAGGCAAATCTGGACAGCTGGAGGAGCGGGGCGGTCCCCTTAAATAGGGGGCCGGTCCCCTTAATTTTAAGGGGGCCGCCTAGTATAATTAAGGGGGCCGCCCCACTGAACCATTGCCCAGATTTGTCTTTTTGTGGGGAAGGTTTTTCTGGAATATTTTTACCAATTTTGGTTAAAAATTTGAATTCATAAATTTATAATGAATTAAACCTTTTTATTTATTACAAAAAATATTTTTCTAAAAGATATAAAATGTTTTGGACATTTTATAAAAAGTCTAGTGTTTAAGAAAATGTTCATTTGATCATATAATGCATTAAGCATTTGTTTATACATACCTTAAGTGATTGAGTTGTTAAAATAGATATTTACAACTAAATACTTGTTTACGTCATGATCTTTCGTTTAATGATTTTACATTTTGTGATTATCAAAACATAGAGATATCAAAAGAATATTAATAACGTGTTTAGGCATTATTTATATCAACACACATACTTACTCGCACGCCGGAGGTGGTTCGCAGGGTCCAACCCCTGCGCAATCACTTAACGTAGTGTCTTCGTATTTCTTATTTCAGGTTAAGAACAAGCTTGGCGCAATCTCAACACCCCATTATTCCTTTGATCACCATCGAAGGCCTGGTAGTGCAATTTATTGTGCAATCAGTGGCGCCATCCGTGGGACCGCTACAATTGGTCTCGTTATTTCCAAGCTTATAACCAACCAACTACTTTCACTATATATCCGGCATGGATCAAGGAAGAGAAGATACTACCCACCGGGTTTCTCTACCTTAGCACCAATACCAATCAACGACTCTAACAACCTTCCTCCAATAACCGCTTCCACGTTCACAACACGTTCTCACCCAGAAACAACACCCAACCATCATGCTTCGACATCAGCCAATCCGGAGCCCATTATTAGCCCAGCCTTTGTCGAAGCCAACCACGAAGTGTTGGAATCCCTCCTAAGGGCTCGTAAGAGGCAAGTCAGGAATGCTGAGATGCGAAGGGAGTTGGAATACTCAAGTGATGAGTATAATGAAGAAATGGAGATGGAACCAAGGCCTCCGACCCAAGGAGCAACTCTATCAGCCTTAAGGATTGGGTCTCCAGTCAGTCGAAGGCTAAACAGAAGGTCCGTTGGTTTCGAAGGAGTTCCCGAGAGGGCTCCGACAAGGAAAGAAGGGGCGGTTACCGAAGGCTCTAACGGTAGGAGCCAACGAAGGGAAGAAGTGTGGGTGACTTTGCCTCCATTGCTAGCAGCTCATCTTGGAAGGACTAAAGCTGGGGTTCCGTTGCAGCCTTCTCACGCATCAGGCGTAGAAGGCAATCCGCCTACAATTAATATGGGAGGAAATCTTCCTCCCAATGGTATGTACCCCTCGTTCCAAACTCAATCTTATCCTCAAAATTTATATCCTCCAGTAAATGAACAGCCTAATAACCCAAGCCTCCCTCAAACTTATGGGAGCATACCCTTCGGGCATCCTATGGCGTACCCTCTGTATGCCATGGGGAACGATTATCCGTTTGCCATGAATACACCTTATCTGTCCTACCCAAGTCAAACTCCTATGGGAATGCCCCCAAACAATAATCCCTATAATACTGTTCCCACGTATGCACCACCTTACAATTGTCTATACTCAGACCCTATGGGTTCAGCTACACCCTTCGTTAGGTGGATAGAAGATTACCCATTGCCTGATGGGTTGAAAATGCCTTCGCACATTGGGACTTATGATGGGAAGGGGGATCCGGACAATTTCTTACACTTGTTTGAAGGGGCTATCAAAATGAAAAAATGGTTTATGCCGGTGGCCTGTCATATGTTTACATACACCCTACGGGATTCTGCTCGTATTTGGTGGAATGGGCAAAAGCCCGGTAGCATCGTCAATCTTGATGATCTTAAGGCTAAGTTCCGGTCACATTTCAGTCAGCAAAAGAAGTTTACAAGGACTCATTTAACGGTGCACAACATCAAACAAAAGGAAAACGAAAGCACAAGGGCCTTCGTTACTAGGTACACCGATGATACTTTGCAGATTTTGGGTCTTCATGAAGATCAGCATATTTCGGGTTTCGTACATGGTCTTCGAAATCGGAGTTTGGTGGAATTCTTTTCCACTGACCTTCCGACAACTTACAAAGGGTTAATGGAAAAGACGTATACTTGGATCGAAGCGAAAGAGGTATCCACTAATGGGGCTCCGATAGACAGAGACAGCAACAACAAGTTTTCGAAGCATTCTTCATGGGAAGGGTCAAAGAACAAGAACAAGAACAGAGACAGGTTTTCTCCGTACAACAAAGGTCCCAACCACGGTTTGTTAAGCAGTCTAACCAAGTCCTCAAGGGAAATACTCGCTACGGAGAGGGCTGCTAAGGCCTTCGAAGCACCCCCTCGTATGACAAGTAAGGGCAAAAATAGGGATACCAGCAAGTATTGTCACTTTCACGAAGATTATGGTCATGATACGAACAGTTGTAGAGAGTTAAAGAAACAGATAGAAGAAGCTGTGAAGTCCGGGCAATTGGCACACTTGGTGAAGGGTATAAAGAAGGGAAAGGAAAAAATAACCGACACTCAATTGGCTAAAGATACTACTCCTCTCGAAGCCCCAATACTCATGGTTCGTTGGGGCGAAGCCAGCTTGAAAAGAAACGTAACAGAGCAGGAGGGTAATGCAATAGGGGAAGTAACTTTTCCTCCTCTCACGGGCCAAGTTCCTTCAAATGATCCAGTAGTCATCAAAGTCCTCATTTCCAACCGAGAAGTGAATAAAGCCTATATGGACTGTGGAAGCTCCTGCGAAATCATTTATGAGCATTGTTTTCTCAAGCTCAAGCCTTCGATCAGATCGCAGCGGGTTGATTCGAAGATACCTTTGGTGGGATTTTCTGGTGAGCATTCGTGGCCTCTGGGAGAAGTTCCGTTGGAAATAACAATCGGAGAAGGCAAGCTCGCAAGGACAGAAACCATCATGTTCACTATTGTAAGGTCCAACTCTCCTTACAACTTGCTGATAGGAAGGACCGCCATGCAAAAGATGGGTATCGTAGTTTCCAGTATACATGCAGCAGTAAAGTTCCATACACCTTATGGGATAGGAACCGTGTTCTCCAGTTACAGTCAAGGGCAAGTGGGAGACAGTGGCAAAAAGATTAGAGAAAGTCCGGAGGAGCCTCCGAAGGCTATCCTTAGTTGTACGGATGCCGAAGAACGTATTGTGATAAATGAGCTCTATCCAGAGCAAACGGTGGTAATCGGAAAGCAACTCCCTGCTAACTTCAAAGAAGACCTGGAGAAGCTACTCAAAGCCAACAAAGATGTGTTCGCATGGACATATTCAGACATGACAGGAGTTCCCAAGACTCTCATGATCGATGGCAAGCCCTTCGGTACAGAACATAAGCTTAACGAGTTCAAACACATTGAACCAATTAAGCAGAAGCGACGAAGCCTGGCACCAGAAAGAAATGTAGCTGCTTGCAAAGAGGTGGATGAGCTTGTGCGAGCAGGAATTCTCAGGGAAGTGAAATACCAAACTTGGGTTACCAACCCAGTCATGGTAAAGAAAAGTGACGGAGGGTGGCGTATGTGCGTTGACTTCACCGACATCAATAAAGCTTGCCCAAAGGACTGCTGCCCTCTACCAGAAATGGATTGGAAGGTCGAATCTCTCTCAGGGTTCCGTCTGAAATGTTTTCTGGACGCCTACAAAGGGTATCACCAAATACAAATGGCGGAGGAAGATGAAGAAAAGACAGCCTTCTACACAGGAAAGGGTGTCTATTGCTACAAGAAAATGCCTTTCGGTCTGAAGAACGCATGGGCAACTTACCAACGGTTAGTAGATAAAGCCTTCCACAAGAAAATCGGGAGGAATTTGGAGGCCTACGTTGATGACATTGTAATAAAAAGCAGAACCGAAGAGGACCTCCTCTCCGACATCCAAGAGACCTTCGATCAATTACGGGCAATCAATATGAAGCTTAACCCTAAGAAGTGTTCCTTCGGGGTGGAGGAAGGACAATTCTTGGGGCACCTGATCCCTCAACAAGGGATTAAAGCCAACCCTTCGAAGGTAAAAGCCATCACTGACCTTCAAGCTCCGAAGTCACTAAAAGAAGTTCAAAGCCTCAATGGGAAGCTTGCGGCACTTAGTAGGTTCCTGTCGAAAGGGGCAGATCGGTCTTTATGATTGTGGCTGAACAGTCAACTTAAATCAACCACGGATGTGGTCAAACAAAGTCAAACTATCAAGGACACAATGCAATAATCCAAGGAGTATAGTTTTATCCCCGGGTCGTTTAAGTCCCAGCGAGATGTGAAATTGTGCTTAAAAACGGATCGTGATCAAGTGTTTATGAACAAAAAAGGGATTAT
This sequence comes from Artemisia tridentata subsp. tridentata, assembly GCA_021014915.2. Classification (NCBI taxonomy): domain Eukaryota; kingdom Viridiplantae; phylum Streptophyta; class Magnoliopsida; order Asterales; family Asteraceae; genus Artemisia; species Artemisia tridentata. The sequence goes on from CP139508.1 coordinate 462,683,080, forward strand.
GGATTTTGATTACACTAATGAGATAAGAAAATAGCTTTAACCAAGCTATATAAACAAGAATGGAAAAACAAGTTACTTAAAAACGTTTAAAACTAAAAGACGTACGTTTAAATTTAAATAAACGTAAACGTACGAAATAAAACGTGAGTTTTAAGAAATAAAAAGCCTACGAATATGAAAATTATATTTTTACAATCCTAATAATAAAAGAAAATTATTGGAAAAAGAAAATTATTTATTTGACTTATTAATTATTATTAATTAAAAACTATTTAATAATTTTTTAAACTAATTAAAATTCTAATAAATACTAAAAGATCAAAGAAAAATCTGAAATTTTTTTCTATAAATACTTTAAAGTGACAAGAAGATAAGAAAATTATAAAAATGAAATCTACTTAATTAAAATTTAAAAAGATAAATTCTATTAAATAGAAGCTATCACTTTATTTCTATTTTTGATTTTCTTATGACCTAAAAATATTTATATATTTTTCCTAGATTAAAAATGACAAAAGAAAATTATGAAAATTGGAATTATATTTTTCTGATTATTTTTCTATTTATTATGATTTAATTACTACTAAGAACTAATAAAAATGATTAAAAATAGTAAATGACTTAGGAAAATTATGAAAAATTACAGATAATGCTAAAATATTATAAGGAAGCTGGGAAAAATAAAAGGAAAAGTTAGCTAAGCCTACAAAGCAGATTTGGGCTAACAAGCAGTTGGCTAATAAGCCCAAAATAAGCAAATAAGCATGAAAATTGACCAAATGATCAGGACAAGCTAAATACACTAAAATAAGCTTAAAACAACTTATAAACACCAAAAAGCACTATGGAATAAGCAATTAAGCACCTATGGTCAGCTGAGAGTCTATGCAGAAAATGTAAAAATGGAGCAGACTTGCAGACAGCTTAAAGCTGATAAATAAGCAATAAGGACTAGATATTATGGGGCAAAACTTAGGTTATACTACTGGCTATCAAAAAATTATAAAAGCCCCATCAGAAACACACTAATTGAGGTCTGATTTGGTGCAAGATCAGCACCTTACAGCAACTGGGTCTGCTGTTTGACTTTGTGCAGAAAAGCACTAAAGTTGACTTCTATGAGATTCTACTGGATCCTAATGATTAAATTAGATGTGATAAGATGAAATAAGACTAAATTAAGTAACAACAACAAGTTTTGAACACAAAATGATGATTATGGAATCTAAAATCCTAACAGTTGAGAGTATCAATGAGATACAAGTGATTTTTGACTTTTGTGAACTTTGGGCTTAATCTACTTACTGAAATGGATGTTATAAGATATAATATAACTGAATTAAACAATATTAACAACTAACACACCTATAAGATTGATTAAGCAACCTAAATTCCTAACTGTGAAAGCTGAAATCAAAAGTGAGACTGATTTTGACTATTACTGATTAGGCACTGGTTTTTAATGTTGAAATGAGCCAATTTGAACTAATATGACATGTCTAGACCAAAACTAACAACAAACAACAATCAAAACACAGTCAATCAAGCAAATCCAAACACCCCTTATCAAGGCTGATTTTGCAATTTACACTATAACCTACTGATTTAAGCAACAATGAATCCTAAACTCTGATTATCTAAGTCACTTACAATCTATGGATCAGAAAAATACAAGGAAATAAGCAGAAAAATAGGCTGAACACACAAAAGCAGGAAATAAGCTAAAAAGTAGAACTAGGAACTCACAACTGAGATTGGCTGAAAATGAATGAAACAAGGAACAAGTCACAACCAAGCTTATCCAATAAGCTAGAAATTACCCAAATAAGCTTGTCACCTCAGCTTATTCTTCAAAAACTGCTTACTTGACCAAATGTTGACTTTGGTTGACTTTGTTGAAATTTTAGAATGGAACTGAGTAAAGCTATTATAAGCTCACCAAAAGTTATAAGGAACTTCTATGAGCTTATAGAAAGGGTGAGGGAAACTTGTGAACTATCTTTAACTACTGTGAAATTTAATACAAATTAAGGAAACTTGAACTTTTTATTTAAATGAAAGCTGAATACATCACTTGATACATAAAGATAACAGTCTTTAATTAAACTTGAATTACAATAACAACTGAAAGTAAAGCTGAAACAAACATTAACATAAATTTTACACTACAAAGTGGTCTAAAACTGGTGACACTTTATTCTTGGCTTCTTCCTTTCTTTTTATACATCCCAAAAGCTTCATCTCTCTCCTATGATCAAATCCCACCTATCCATGTGTCATGAATTGATCCCAATCGTTCAATCTAATTTTGGCGGGAAAATGGGTGAGGTGGTTTTTAGCTTCTTCTGAGCAAGTGGGGGTGTAAGGGTGTGAGGATAAGAGGAGGGGAAACGTGTTTCAGTGGAATAGCCAGCTGGGGGGTGGATTGGTGGTATTGCAGAGGTGAGGTGGGGAGTTGTGGTTTTGGCGGGGTGGTTTTGGAGAAGACGGGTCAAACTTTGTTTGACCCTGGGATATTTTAGTTAGGGTGTGGGCCGGGTTTATTTTTAAGGGATTTGGGCCTAGTGGTTTTGGGTTTAGTGTTTGGATTGGGTTTATTTTAGGATTTGGATTTTGGGTTATGTATAATAAAACAAGGGTCCGGTTGGTTTAGTTAGGATTTGGCTTTTTTGGATTTTGGTTTAGATAAATCATAGGGACCATAGTTGTAATTTGCTGAAATGTGAAGGGCCAAACCTGTAAATATCACAATGTTAACACAAGGACCATATTTGCCATAGATGAATAGTACAAGGGTTATAATTATTAATTTTCCATTTTAAATAACCCAGGGACCATTTTTGACACTTTTCAAAGTTGAGGGACCAAAGTTGTAAATTTGTAATTTTTAACTTCAAAGGATTTTTCTAACAACTTATGAATCCCCAAGGACCTAAAATGATATTTGTACAAGTTTTTAGTGATCAGGGACTAGATTTGACAACTTTTAAAATTTGAGGGACTGAAACTGCCAATTATGCAAACTTTGTTCGTTTTTCAACTGTTTTTTAAACATTTTGCATCTGAAACATATAAAACACAATTCTGGGATAATTTCAGTATTATGATGCATTTCTGAGTGTTTTTGAGAGTTTTGGCAGCTCAGATTAGGTAAAAATGATGAGTATTTAGACACTCATCAATCCCCCACACTAAACTATTGCTAGTCCCTAGCAATATTTTATGAAGATTTAATGGATTTGAAAGACTCTTTACCAAAAGCCATTACTTCTGGAGTAGCCAATTGTTTCAGTTCAAGTAAGAACTTTGGTACAAATGATAACCAAATGATTTTGAGCAAACCATCAGCTGTCAACGGTTTTGATTTGTCTTTACCAAAAGCCGTTTGCTTCTGGACTAGCCAACTCTTAGATAAATTACAACTATTATCTTTGGTGAGCTGATTACCAATCATGGATTTTCACTGCCTTAACCACAAGCCATAACCTTGCGGGCTAGCCAACTCTTCACTTATGAAGATATGGTGAGTCGAATACCATACAATTTTCGGCAAATTGTAAGCCATAAACGGATTTGATATATCTTTACCTGCAGCCGTTTGCTCAGGATTAGCCAGTCCTTATGTGGGTTAGACATGGTGGACTGATAACCATTTATTGAGTTCTAAGTGAGAAAAAATTTTAAAATTTTGGCCAAAATGGGGGTACTGGGGCACTAAAAGGTACATATGTGAACAAATTCGCGAGAATTCCCCCCCACACTTAGAACTGAATATTGCCCTCAATATTCAAAGAACCGGTTGTTAAACCAACACTTAGAACGTGAAAGGGAAATATTAATAGCCTTTTATTTTATTTTTATTTAATTTGCATTTAAGCCGTTAAGGCATGCAAATTCCCTTTTTTTTTTTTTTTTTTTTTTTTTTTTTTTTTTTTTTTTTTTTTTAAGGAACAAATATACAACATGTGGGGCATCTCCCCCACACTTGGGTGTTAGAAACGAGAAAGAAGTCAGAAATATGGGTGAAAACCCATATGGTGAGCTAATTTTTTTTTGTTCACCGAGTCACTAGCTTGACTCGACCCCGCATTCATTTGTTCTTGGGGAAGCATGTGGAACAAAAAATCTCCATCGGACTTTCGTTCAAAATGTTTGGATAAACACTGAAGTATTTGAAAGTTCCACTCCGATGAGATATACACAGATCCGGCTCACAAATGATAAATGAAAATGCCGGGATCAAAGATAGTGTCTTCATTCCCGAAGGAGTGAAGAACAGGAGAAGTCACCGTGTAGGTGAAGAAAAGAAAGAAAGTCATGATAAAAATCATGACTAACTCCTCATTATCAGAAGAAGGAGAATTCATGCTTTCAGTATCATGAATCTCATCATTTAAGCTCAGAAGATCAAGACATATTCTGGGTGGGAGGGATGGGATTTTGATAACAATCAAATTCTCAGTTTTGAGAACATCTCCCTCCGAAACACAAAGATTTTCTTTGTCAAGATCAAAGTGGAAGTTATCATACTCCAGCGGAGATATGATATGAGTGAGTTCACTGGAGAACTCCTCAAAGGTGAATGAATCATATTCGGATTTGATGTGAGTGAGTTCATCAGCGAACTCCTCAAATGGAAATGATTCATAATCGGGGAGAGAATTATGAGAATGAAAAGTGGTGTTGCCACTAATTTTCTCTCCCATCTGATCAAAACAAAAGGCTTCCATTTCCGGAATAGAATCATCGGAAAATATGTCACTATCCTTTATGGGGATAGGAGATGAAATGGATTTTTCTTTGAAAGCCTCGATTTTAGAAACGAGAAGACTGACATTCAATAATGTTGCTCGAAGAGCTTCATCTTTGATTTCAGTGTCAATTTCTTCATCATTCTCTTCTTCTAAGCTGACTGGCTCAGAAGGAAATTCTTCCACATAAATGATGTCTCCACAAGATAACGAATCGTCATCATTAGAATCTGAGAACATCTCAACATGATCACTTGGGAAGACAAGAGGAGGAGGGATATCACACATTTGATCAAAAGTTCCCTGTGACTCACTTGGGATTGAGACAAGGTTCTCAACACTAGACTTTATGAATTCGTCCGATTCCTTTGCAGGAACAGTGTCAAGATGCTCGTCTCCCATGCTTAGAGAGTTAGTGGGAACCTCGGGTGTGATAACAACAGACTGAGTTTCAACTGATGAACTTGATGAATCATCATCAAAGATATCTTCATCATCACTGTCATCAGGAATGAAACGGAATCGAGAGCTAGATCTGGCTGCTTTTTGTATTTTAATTAATTCCCTAATAGAATTTTCACTGGCAATCTGGGAATCTAATTTAGCAACCTGCTCTTCAGTTAACAATTCTACCATGTATTTCTCATGTGAATTTTTAATGACGGGACATTGTGGGAGTGGGGAGTTGTCAAAACCGGAAGGTTGACATTGATAATCATCATGAGGACCCCCACAATATACACAAGAAAAACTGGGAGCATTCTGAAATGTTTTTTTATTAAACTCCTCAGCTCTTTTCACTAAATCTAGAAGCTCTAGATAAGTGTCTTGCTGGGTTTGCTGAGGAGTTTGAGTTATTTGGCACTGTGGAGGTTGGTCGTGATATGGATCGTCGTAATTGTTACAAGGAAATGGATTCCCTGTTTGACAATCAGAGCTGAAGTGTGGACCTCCACAATACTCACAGGAAAAGTTTGGTGTATTTTGATACGATGCATCATTGAGATTTGGACAATATGATACTTGCTCGTATGAATGTGATGGGTAATTGGAGAAATTTGAAGAGTCGTTGAATGAGTTCGGATCAGGATCATAAGAAAATGAATTCCTCGAACCACAAAACAAACAACTTCCGTCTCGACTATCATTACCACATTGTTCACATGTACACCAACGACATGGTAGGCCAAAAAGCGACTCACCACAACCGACACAAGGAATAAAATCCGGAGGTGGGACAAGTGGAGTGCTCTGAGAGCTAGGAATTTCCACCACTTCCGTTATGGACTCTGGTTCTTGTTTTTGATAAACGTGAAAATTAGGCAAGTCGTTCTTTTTAGTCACTGTTCTAAGTTCTGTACGTTTGCTTGACAAACTTTTAACCGTAAACCCTGAAAGGTTAGGATCGATTCTCGACGGTTTGTCATTAATAGCACGTATCTCGGGCTGTGAAGGGTGGTAGGAAGGACTTTGAGAATCCTTGAGAGACTCTTTAGTGGATAATTCACACCAATAACAAGATTCACGATCCTTTGGTGCATGCTTTCCACACCGCTCACACGCACACTTAGAACAACGATGGCTATCAATCAACGGGCTTTTACAATCAAAACATTTGTACCCGAGAGACGCCATAGAAGAAAGGTATAAGAAGTTTAGAATCAAATAGATAGAGGGTAAAGGGATAAAGAATCAAAAAGGTTTAGAGGGTAAAGATGAATATTTTTGGGTTTTTGGTTTTTTCAAATTTTTTTTTATTTTTTTTTTTTTATATATATATATATATATATATATATATATATATATATATATATATATATATATTTTTTAACAAGATCAAAGCACAACACAAGGAACTTAAACCTTAAATCAACCAGCGTACGGTAGCTCTCTGACTGACAAACGCACAGAGTGGCGGAGAAGCAAAGGTGGGCAGTTACGCTCCTTAAAAACCCGCTTCTTTCAGTCCGACAATTTAATGTCAGACTATCCTAGAACCTCCGTTAGAGTTTGTTTATCAATTAAAGGTGAGCCGATATTCGCAAGTGATACAAAGGCAAGTTTTTATCTTAGGTTTGGGAACTTATTATGGCCGCACCCCCAGTTAGGTAGTGCTCAGTCTTGGTTCTCGATGGTTAATTTTTATTTATTGTTTATTATTTAACACAGAAAATGGAAAATATTTTTGATGTTTTTATTTTTTATATGATAATGTATATAGAAAAGAAAAGAAAATATTTTTGTTTTTTATATGGCTTATGGGAAATAAGAATACGATATTTTTGGTGCTTGATCCGTTAAATGAGTTAACTTCACAAGCGTTTTGCTTTATATATGATAAATATACAAGAGAGAGAAGATATTCACAGATTGGGGTTCAAAGACACGATACTGCAAAACGTTTAGAACACGCAGCACACCTCCCCGGCAGCGGCGCCAAAATTTGATTGTGGCTGAACAGTCAACTTAAATCAACCACGGATGTGGTCAAACAAAGTCAAACTATCAAGGACACAATGCAATAATCCAAGGAGTATAGTTTTATCCCCGGGTCGTTTAAGTCCCAGCGAGATGCGAAATTGTGCTTAAAAACGGATCGTGATCAAGTGTTTATGAACAGAAAAGGGATTATGGATTTTGATTACACTAATGAGATAAGAAAATAGCTTTAACCAAGCTATATAAACAAGAATGGAAAAACAAGTTACTTAAAAACGTTTAAAACTAAAAGACGTACGTTTAAATTTAAATAAACGTAAACGTACGAAATAAAACGTGAGTTTTAAGAAATAAAAAGCCTACGAATATGAAAATTATATTTTTACAATCCTAATAATAAAAGAAAATTATTGGAAAAAGAAAATTATTTATTTGACTTATTAATTATTATTAATTAAAAACTATTTAATAATTTTTTAAACTAATTAAAATTCTAATAAATACTAAAAGATCAAAGAAAAATCTGAATTTTTTTTCTATAAATACTTTAAAGTGACAAGAAGATAAGAAAATTATAAAAATGAAATCTACTTAATTAAAATTTAAAAAGATAAATTCTATTAAATAGAAGCTATCACTTTATTTCTATTTTTGATTTTCTTATGACCTAAAAATATTTATATATTTTTCCTAGATTAAAAATGACAAAAGAAAATTATGAAAATTGGAATTATATTTTTCTGATTATTTTTCTATTTATTATGATTTAATTACTACTAAGAACTAATAAAAATGATTAAAAATAGTAAATGACTTAGGAAAATTATGAAAAATTACAGATAATGCTAAAATATTATAAGGAAGCTGGGAAAAATAAAAGGAAAAGTTAGATAAGCCTACAAAGCAGATTTGGGCTAACAAGCAGTTGGCTAATAAGCCCAAAATAAGCAAATAAGCATGAAAATTGACCAAATGATCAGGACAAGCTAAATACACTAAAATAAGCTTAAAACAACTTATAAACACCAAAAAGCACTATGGAATAAGCAATTAAGCACCTATGGTCAGCTGAGAGTCTATGCAGAAAATGTAAAAATGGAGCAGACTTGCAGACAGCTTAAAGCTGGTAAATAAGCAATAAGGACTAGATATTATGGGGGCAAAACTTAGGTTATACTACTGGCTATCAAAAAATTATAAAAGCCCCATCAGAAACACACTAATTGAGGTCTGATTTGGTGCAAGATCAGCACCTTACAGCAACTGGGTCTGCTGTTTGACTTTGTGCAGAAAAGCACTAAAGTTGACTTCTATGAGATTCTACTGGATCCTAATGATTAAATTAGATGTGATAAGATGAAATAAGACTAAATTAAGTAACAACAACAAGTTTTGAACACAAAATGATGATTATGGAATCTAAAATCCTAACAGTTGAGAGTATCAATGAGATACAAGTGATTTTTGACTTTTGTGAACTTTGGGCTTAATCTACTTACTGAAATGGATGTTATAAGATATAATATAACTGAATTAAACAATATTAACAACTAACACACCTATAAGATTGATTAAGCAACCTAAATTCCTAACTGTGAAAGCTGAAATCAAAAGTGAGACTGATTTTGACTATTACTGATTAGGCACTGGTTTTTAATGTTGAAATGAGCCAATTTGAACTAATATGACATGTCTAGACCAAAACTAACAACAAACAACAATCAAAACACAGTCAATCAAGCAAATCCAAACACCCCTTATCAAGGCTGATTTTGCAATTTACACTATAACCTACTGATTTAAGCAACAATGAATCCTAAACTCTGATTATCTAAGTCACTTACAATCTATGGATCAGAAAAATACAAGGAAATAAGCAGAAAAATAGGCTGAACACACAAAAGCAGGAAATAAGCTAAAAAGTAGAACTAGGAACTCACAACTGAGATTGGCTGAAAATGAATGAAACAAGGAACAAGTCACAATCAAGCTTATCCAATAAGCTAGAAATTACCCAAATAAGCTTGTCACCTCAGCTTATTCTTCAAAAACTGCTTACTTGACCAAATGTTGACTTTGGTTGACTTTGTTGAAATTTTAGAATGGAACTGAGTAAAGCTATTATAAGCTCACCAAAAGTTATAAGGAACTTCTATGAGCTTATAGAAAGGGTGAGGGAAACTTGTGAACTATCTTTAACTACTGTGAAATTTAATACAGATTAAGGAAACTTGAACTTTTTATTTAAATGAAAGCTGAATACATCACTTGATACATAAAGATAACAGTCTTTAATTAAACTTGAATTACAATAACAACTGAAAGTAAAGCTGAAACAAACATTAACATAAATTTTACACTACAAAGTGGTCTAAAACTGGTGACACTTTATTCTTGGCTTCTTCCTTTCTTTTTATACATCCCAAAAGCTTCATCTCTCTCCTCTGATCAAATCCCACCTATCCATGTGTCATGAATTGATCCCAATCGTTCAATCTAATTTTGGCGGGAAAATGGGTGAGGTGGTTTTTAGCTTCTTCTGAGCAAGTGGGGGTGTAAGGGTGTGAGGATAAGAGGAGGGGAAACGTGTTTCAGTGGAATAGCCAGCTGGGGGGGTGGATTGGTGGTATTGCAGAGGTGAGGTGGGGAGTTGTGGTTTTGGCGGGGTGGTTTTGGAGAAGACGGGTCAAACTTTGTTTGACCCTGGGATATTTTAGTTAGGGTGTGGGCCGGGTTTATTTTTAAGGGATTTGGGCCTAGTGGTTTTGGGTTTAGTGTTTGGATTGGGTTTATTTTAGGATTTGGATTTTGGGTTATGTATAATAAAACAAGGGTCCGGTTGGTTTAGTTAGGATTTGGCTTTTTTGGATTTTGGTTTAGATAAATCATAGGGACCATAGTTGTAATTTGCTGAAATGTGAAGGGCCAAACCTGTAAATATCACAATGTTAACACAAGGACCATATTTGCCATAGATGAATAGTACAACGGTTATAATTATTAATTTTCCATTTTAAATAACCCAGGGACCATTTTTGACACTTTTCAAAGTTGAGGGACCAAAGTTGTAAATTTGTAATTTTTAACTTCAAAGGATTTTTCTAACAACTTATGAATCCCCAAGGACCTAAAATGATATTTGTACAAGTTTTTAGTGATCAGGGACTAGATTTGACAACTTTTAAAAGTTGAGGGACTGAAACTGCCAATTATGCAAACTTTGTTCGTTTTTCAACTGTTTTTTAAACATTTTGCATCTGAAACATATAAAACACAATTCTGGGATAATTTCAGTATTATGATGCATTTCTGAGTGTTTTTGAGAGTTTTGGCAGCTCAGATTAGGTAAAAATGATGAGTATTTAGACACTCATCAGGCAGATCGGTCTTTACCATTCTTCAAAACACTCAAGGGGTGTACAGATAAAAAGACTTTCCAATGGAGTTGTGAGGCGCAAGCAGCCTTCGAAAAGCTAAAGGAATTTATGGAAATCTTACAAACACTTACGGCCCCAATCAAAGGCGAAGTGTTGTTCATGTACATTGCGGCGTCATTCGAAAGCATCAGTCCGGTGCTCCTAGCCGAAAGGGAGAAGAAACAAGCCCCTATATACTTCGTTAGCAGGGTCCTGCAAGGAGCTGAATTAAACTATCCGGAGTTGGAAAAGCTAATCCTAGCCTTGGTTTATGCTGCAAGACGCCTTCGAAGATACTTTCAAGCTCATCCCATCACGGTATTGACTGACAAGCCTATTAGGCAGATATTGTCGAAGCCTAAGAAATTAGGAAGGGTAGCTAAATGGGCTATCGAATTGGGAGAACATGAGATAGAATACAAGGGTCGAAACTCCGTCAAAGGTCAGATACTTGCAGACTTTCTCGCTGAAACACCCTCCGGACCTAGCCAAGATAAAGAAATTCATAAGGATAAGCCCCAAAAGACGAAGGAGGGGTGGAAATTGTACACAGATGGAGCATCAAGTTCTGATGGTTCAGGAGCAGGTTTAATGCTAGTTAGTCCGGAAGAAAAGGAATACACTTACGCATTGCGTTTTGAGTTCGGAGCTACCAACAATGAAGCCGAGTATGAAGCTTTGTTAGCCGGTCTTCGACTTGCAAAGGACATGGAGGTTCGTAACCTCTCCGTTTTTGTAGACTCGCAGTTAGTCACCAACCAAATTAAAGGCTCCTACGAAGCAAGGCAGCCCACCATCAAGCAATATTTGGAAAAAGCTAAAGAACTCCTTCAAGGCTTCGAAACATATGATATAGCACATGTTCGCAGAAATCAAAACAAGAAAGCAGATGCCTTAAGCAAATTGGCTTCAATGGAATTTGCTCATTTAACGAAGGAAGTCTTGGTAGAAGTATTGACTGATAGGTCAATTAAACGAGGCGAAGTTTCTGACATCATACTCGAGGAAGGCACCAATTGGATGACTTCGATTAGGGAGTATTTGATCAGTGGTATTCTGCCGGAGGATCCTAAGCTTGCTCGAAAGGTGAGGATCAAAGCTCCCCAATATAGGCTCATTGGGGATAACCTTTATAGAAGATCCTTCCTATCTCCCTGGCTTCGTTGTGTGGGACCAAAACAGGCTTCAAACATCATCTATGAGGTTCACGAAGGATCTTGCGGGTTGCATGCAGTACCTCGCTCCATTGTTTCAAAAGTAATTAAGCTAGGGTATTATTAGCCATCTATGCATAGAGACGCAATAGAGATAATGCAAAAATGCGAAGCTTGTCAGATCCACTCCAAAGTTTCAAGAATGCCTAAGCAAGACATGACATCTGTCGCCTCAGCATGGCCCTTCTGTCAATGGGGAATCGATATAGTCGGACCCCTACCAGTAGCTCCGGGAGGGGTAAAGTTCTTGGTCGTAGCCATAGACTACTTCACCAAGTGGGTCGAGGCCAAACCTTTAGCGTCGGTAACAGGAAGGCATATGGAGAAGTTTGTATGGGAACACATAATCTGCCGATTTGGTGTTCCACACATTATCATCTCCGACAACGGGAAGCAATTCGCCGAAGGAGTATTCCCAAATTTTTGTGAAGGCCTAAAAATCAAGCAATCGTTCACTTCCGTATACCATCCTCAGGGCAACGGACAAGTTGAAGTCACGAACAGGGACATCATCGATGGTATCGAAAAGAGACTCGGACGAAGTCATCATGGGTGGGTAGATGAGTTACCCCAAGTTCTGTGGGCACATAGGACACACCCCAAGTCAAGCCTTTCGTCATTTGTCATACCCTCCGAAATCAGCATCGAAACAGAACGCATTGTGAACTTTGAAGAAAAAACAAATGACGAAAGGCTTCGTGAAAACCTTGACCTCCTGGAAGAAAGAAGAGAAATAGCTTCGATCAGGGAGGCTATTCACAAACAGAAGTTTGAAAAGTACTACAACAACCGAGTCCGACCCTCCACATTCAAGCCAGGTGAATATGTACTTCGTTTAAACAGCGCAAGCAAAGCCGAATACGAAGGGAAACTAGGACCCACATGGGAAGGACCCTACGTGGTATCCGAGGCCTACGGCAATGGAGCATACAAGCTAGCAACGATGAAGGGAGAGGTCATGGAAAGGACTTGGAACGGTACCAACCTTCGTAAGTTTTACATATAAGACTTACCACTTTTAAGAACACTCAGTTTGTTTTTCAATTTCATGTAACGCATTCTTCTCATTTGGGAAAAAAACATTAACGGTAGGCGTCTTAGTGTTCATTTTTAGAATGATGTAATCCTCCCTACCCACTTAATGATATAAATTATTTCCCTCAAAATCTCTTGTTTCGTTCTTTACAAAAAAGATTTGTTCAGCCAAGTACTTTACAAGTTTCAATGTCGAAGGATGAAGCATGACACAAGTCTTGTATACAAATAGCATCCATTACAATTCACATTAACTTTTCCTATATAGTCTTAGGGTATTCTAAGCCCTTCGTATCTTCAGGATAAAGACGGAGTGGGTCGCGACCCTCTGTCGCAGTCAAATTATACGATTGCGGAAAATCTTGGTTCAAAATACACACAATAAGGTTATAACCTTAGGTTGTATATGTACGTTTATAATAAGCGTACGAGAAGAAAAGCATGACATTCATAGCGGATTATTATCCCTACTTAACATTGATAAGACCAACAATGGTCAAAGCAAAAATAGTTTAAACAATTGTCTAACGCATGGGTCGAAGCCCATACAGCAACAAAGATAAATTGTCTTAAACAAATGAACATTAAACACGTTGGGGCATTATGCATAGAGATCCTTTCAAGGCAGAACAGAAGCAGATTTCTTTGTTGAAGACGGAGGGTGGACCTTCATTGGCTTCTTCGCCAAAAGTTCTTCTATGGGAGCCAACGAATCTTTGGTTACCTCAGCTAGGAAAGGGTACTCTGTTGACGTAAACGCATCGCCAGCCTCATTAAATTCTTGCTCAGAATCAGAGCGATAGTATGGTACCTCCGACAAAACCACAGGCTTCTTTGTCTGAGCAATTTCTACCAAAGCGGTACAGGTACCATAAAAGATGGATGCGTTCACTAGTTTCCCAATAACTTCCCCCACCTCATCGCTACGATACAATTCCATTGCCACATGAGAAACAACCTTCGAAACTACCTCAGCTCGGTCTTTCTTCAAATTTTGACACTGGAATTTCAGACTATCAATTTTCTCGCAATGCTTGACCTCCTGCTCAATCAGCCTAGACCTTTCGCCTTCCAGACTTGTACATTTGGATTTGAGCATTTCCATTTGGGCTCTATAAATGGACACCTTAGACTCCTCAACCTTCAACCTATCACACCTTGTTTGGGATTCCTTCAATTGCCTCTCGAGTCTGTCAATCTTGGCTCGCATATCTTGTACAAAAGGATTCTTCTCAAAGTTCTCCAACACTTCTTTGCACTTAGCCTCCAATTTATCATATTCATGATCTCTAGCTTTTTCTTTGGCTAAGATAGCATCCATTTTCACTCTCACATTCAACACCGTTTGCACCAATTCCCTTGTCCTAGAATTAAGATGATTATCCAAAACAGCCTGCCTAGCATAACTTTTGGAATGAAAATTGCAAAGCTCTTCCATAGACATGTTATCCAAGATTCCCCTCCATTTAGCAGGTGTTAAGGGGTATAAGTTGTAAAAAAAAAAAAAAAAAATCACTTCTGCCCCCTCGTTATGTCCTTTTCAAACCGTTTAATTTATATAACTTTTCATTTTAGCCCCCTATATTTTTCACACCTCCACAACTCAATACACTATATATTACACTATCTTCTTCAACCTTCCACCAAAAAAAAAATGTCCGAGTTCAACCTAAACGATGACGGGAGCGATACGTTCTTTAACCTCTTAAACACCGGGTGGAATAACCCCAACACCGGCTCATCTTCGGCGAATCTTCAATCCCGAACCTACTTGGTGTGTCGAGCCAAGAAGCTTACGAACAATATCAACAAGCGCTAGTTTTCGAACAACAACAACAAGCGAACCTAAACACCAATTTCGCCAATCTCCACTTCAACCAACAATCACAACAATCCCAAACCTCAACACATGATGTTCCCGACACTCCAACGTCTCCTCCAAAGAAAACCAAGACCGGGCGTATCAAACGAAAGGCTAGAAAATCAAGAAACCCCGAACCTTTGGAAGATGATGATGAAGAAAACGTTCCCAACCTCATCAAACGTTGGAACCCGCAAGAGGAAAAATTACTTGCACGGTGTTATGTTGCAGCGACGGAAGATGCACAAGTGGGGAAAAATCAAAGCAGGGATACGTTTTGGCAACGAGTGCAAAATGAGTTTAATAGACTCAATTACCAACAAAGAAACAAGGATATGATCCAAAGCAAATGGAAAACGTTGAACCGTGATTGCACAAAGTTCAACGCGTACTACAGACGTTCCAAACTCCAAGAAAGAAGTGGGGAAAGTGAATTGGATATCCTGAAACGTGCCCGAGAAATGTATCGGGACGAGCACAAAACCGCTCCTTTTAGCAACGAGAAGGCTTGGGAGGTTTTACGGGGGCTTGTGAAATGGGACGCGCCGGAAGGAATTGATTTAACCGGCGATGAACAACCAAGCGAAACAAATGAGGCGTTGTTTAGTCGTGATGAACAACCAAGGCCAATGGGAAGGCGTGCTGCAAAGAAAGCTCGATCCGAGAGCACGGTAGGAACGAGTACGGGAGGAACGAGCTCGTCATTGCAATTCGTGAACAATATGACATCAGAGTACCGTCACAAAAGGGAAATGGCCAAAGCCGCGTATCGGGCAACCAAAGAAAAAGAGGAGGCGATAACGAGGCTAGAGGAAATGAAATTTTTGATGAAGAACACCGACGGGCAGCCTCCGAACGTGGTGTGGTATATCAACCAAGAAAAAGCTCGAATTGTGAAAAAATACAACCTCCCAGATCCTCCACAGTAGATTTAGGATTGTCTTTATTTTTATGATGTAATTTTTAATTTCGTTGTTATTTTTATTTATTTTTTTAATTTCGTTGTAAGTTTTTATTTATTTAAGTATGTAATGTTATGTTGTTTAATGAATGAAAGTTATGTTTTTAAAAAAATGAAGTAATTTATAAGTTAGGGGTTGAATTTGAAAATATTTGAGTTAAGGTGTGTTAAAGCTGAGTTAAGTTAAGGTGTGTTAAAACTGACGTAACAGTGCCTTAAAATTTAAGGCTGAGTTATTGTTGGAAGTGGCATTATCAAGCGTACATGTATAAGTGCTTTTATAATAAAAATAAATAAATTTGAAATGATGGATATAATCGACAGGATTACTCTGTAGGGGATGGTGAAGTGTTTTCTATCAATGATATGAGTAAGTTTTATAAAGGGCATGTTGAATAGCTAAGACATTTTCATCAAAAGAAAATTGTATGTTTACTTTATTTGTAAAATTAAAGATATCATTTTATTTGAGCACATATAGCAGTGATAAATGTAGCATCAAAGTGCAAGATATCTTTGTGTTAAGAGCACTCCCAATTGTAACACTGGGTTAAACTTTAACACATTGGCATGTCAGCGCCACATCAACTTTAACCTTTTCACCTTTAACTCAAAAAAACACCATCAATCATAACTCACCTTTAAATCAAATATTTTCAAACTCAACCCCTAAACTTATAATATTACTTCATTTATTAAAAACTTAATATTTATTAAAAACATACTACATTATATACTTAATAATAAAAAAAATACAACGAAATAAAAATAAAATAACGAAAAAAAAAAAAACACAATCCTAAATCTAGTTACGAGGTTGGATGTTGTATTTTTTGATGATTCGATCTTTTTCATCATTGATTCAACCAACAACGTTTGGATCCAAACCGGAGGTGTCCGTCATCAAAAATTTCATTTTCACCAACCTTGTTATCGTCTCGTCTTTTATTTGGGTCGCCCGATACGTGGCTTGGGCGGTTTCCCGTTTCAAACGATACTTGGATGTCATAGCCTCCCCGAATTGGCTAGACGAGCCCGTTCCTCCCGTACTCGCTCCGGTGCTCGTTCCTCCCGTGCTCTCGGATCTAGCTTTCTTTGATGCACGCTTTGTTCTCATTGGCCGTGGTTGTTCATCACGACCAAACAACGCCTCGTTTGTTTCGCTTGAGAAATAGCTGGTTAAATCAACCCCTTCCGGTGCGTCCCATTTCATATGAGCCCGCAAAACCTCCCAAGCCTCCTCGTTGTTATAAGGAGCGGTTCTGTGCTCGTCCCGATACATTTGTTTGGCGCGTTTAAGGATATCCATTTCACTTTCCCCACTTTTTTGTTGGCGTTGGGAACGTTTGTAGTAGGCGTTGAACTTTGTGCAATCAAGGTTCAACGTTTTCCATTTTCCTTGAATCATATCCTTGTTTCGCTTTTGAAAATTGAGTCTATTAAACTCATTTTTCACCCGTTGCCAAAATGTATCCTTGCTTTGATTTCGACCCACTTGTGAATCCTCCGTCGCGGCAACATAACACGATGCAAGTAATTTTTCCTCGTGTGGGTTCCAACGTTTGATGAAGTCGGTGTTTTCTTCATCCTCCTCCAAAGGTTCGGGGTCCTTTTTTTTTTTTTTTTTTGCCTTTTGTTGTGAATGTTGTGTGAATTGAAGATTGGAGAAATTGGTGTTTAGGTCCGATTGTTGTTGTTGTTGTTGTTCGTAATATAGCATTTGTTGATGTTGTTCGTAAAGTTGTTGGCTCGACAAGCCAAGTGGGTTGTCGATTGGGTTGTTGGTTGATGGTGCGTTCGGGTTTGAAGATGACCCGGCGTTTGGGTTATTCCACCCGGTGTTTAGGAGATTAATGAAACTATCGTCGTCGTTTAGGTTAAATCCGGACATTTTTTTTTTTTGTGGAAGTTTGAAGATGGAAGTATATGATGTATTAGATTGATATGTGGAAGTGTGAAAAAAATGTGGTATTAATTGGGTATTTATAAGGGAGTGAAAATGGTTTTGAATTTTTTTTTTTTTTTTTTTTTGGATATAGCCGTTTGAATAACGGATATAATGGAAGTTTTTTTTTTTTTTTTTAAACACTTATAGCCCTTAACGCTGCGTTAACGCGTTAAAGGGTTAACGCAGCCCTTTAACGTTGCGTTAACGCACCCCCCATTCATTGGTTAACTCAACTTTAACGCATCGGGTTAAAGTTTAATGCACCTTATGCGTTACCCGTTGAATGTGCTCTAAGGTAGCTCACTAGGTATGTGAGTTGAATTTTGTCTTTTTCGTTTAGACACGACAAAGCACTCAAGTCAAGACAATCCAAATTAAGAGGCCAAAGAGACTTCTTTATAAAAAACGTGAACCCGTGAAATATCAAAAACTTACCTTTTTTAACGCGTATCTATTTTTTTTCTTCCATTCAGACATGTATTACATCACTAGAAGATAAACTTCGACTACCTTGGATCGTGCTTTGCACGGCTTGAAAAACGTCACTAATTAACCAACATATATGTTAGTACTAAAGTGTTTGACTAGTTATGAGAATCTCTCATAGGTTGAATTTGGTTCTCTTATTATATTTTTATAGAAAATGAAATAAAAGTTAGATTGTTGGAGGTTGAAGATGAGCTAACACTAAATAACATAAGTACTCTTATTGCAGAGACTTAATGTAGAAACACTAACAGCTGTTTGGTCAAAGGACCGGTTAATTACAAAAAGGTAAAGTACATGAATCACTGGTGTAATTATTTAAGTTACGAGAGGTGAAAATGTGTGTAACCCATAGAAACTATTTATATAATGATCTAAGATCATTTGAGGACAAAAGATCTCTCACATACAAAGGGACCAATCCCAACCTTCCATTCATTTTGATCTAATGGCTGAAATTAAATTGATTATTTACACTTGAGGGTATTTTTGTACTATATAAATATAATTTTTTACAGCCTATCTCAACTAATTCCTCATTTTTTTCACACACACAAAGTGTGTTTCTTTCTTCTCTCTCATCAATTCATCAATACATCTTCTTCTTCATCCCGTTTATCTCGTAACTCTAATTCATCAATAAACCCTAATTTTTGCTGCTTAATTCATCCCGTACATCTCTCATCAATTCATCAATACATCTTAATTTTTGTTCACCTTCTTCATCCCGTACATCTCCTAACCCTAATTTTTTATCGTTTAATTTTTGTTCAATTCTAAGCTTAATTTTAAGTTATCTGAGAGAATAAGCTCAATTATAAGCTAACTGATTCAATTTTTTCATCTGATATGCAGGTTTTATGGATTCGATTCAAAGTTCTACTATTTCTAGTTCTTCTGAAGAGATCGTTGTTAATGATTCTTCTACTATTCCTGAAAGAATTGTTCTTGATGATGATGTTTCTGCTAAGTATGTTGAGGAGATTGTTGCTTATGAACATGGTGATGAATCCGAAGCTATTAAGAGTAAGTTTTTTGATTATTTTAATTTTTAGTGTAATTCGTGTGTCAGTGTGAATAAGTTATGTTGTTAAGGTGTTATAAGGTCTGAATAAGCTATTAGTTAGGTTTTGATTGAATTAAGCAGTTTTTAATATGTGAATAAGTAGGTTTAAGCTTTGAATAAGGTATCTTAGTAGCTGATAATAATAAGCAGTTTTTGGTTATATCACATGTGATAATAATAAGCAGTTTTTGCTTATATCATATCTTAGTAGTTGTTTTTTTTAATTTTTGGTAGTATATCACCTGTGATAACATTTTTCAATTTTTATTGATAAGTAGTATATCACATGTGATATATACATGTTATATGTATCACTGGTGATATAACACACATAAAAACAGTTGTAGTGGTTTTATTTTATTTTTGGTAGTATATTAGTTGTTATAATGATGTATCACATGTGATATATCATATATGATATATGATATATCAGTGTAATATTACATGTGATATATCGTATATGATATATGATATATGCTATATCATATATCACCTGTGATAACATTTATCACCTGTGATAACATTTTTCAATTTTTACTGATAAGTAGTATATCACCTGTGATATATACAGGTTATATGTATCACTGGTGATATAACACACATAAAAACAGTTGTAGTGGTTTTATTTTATTTTTGGTAGTATATTAGTTGTTATAATGATGTATCACATGTGATATATCATACATGATTTATGATATATCAGTGTAATATTACATGTGATATATCATATATGATATATGATATATGCTATATCATATATGTTTATGTGATTTCATTTTTAGTTTATCATTGTTTTTATTTTTATTTTTTTCAGATTTGAATGCTTTGAAAACTCCTGAATCGTTTGCTACTCACTCTAATTTTGATACTCCTGGGGGAACTGTTTATTATATTCCTAAAGTTCCTGTGGACGTTTTACTAGTTAAGGGGAAAGTTTATAATTCGATGGATGAGTGCATTACTGCCTATATGAAATATGCTGCTAAAGCAGGGTTTGTGGTTAGGAAATCATGCCAGAAAAGATTGAGGAATGGTATTGTGAAACGAAAGTATTTAGTGTGTAATAGGGAAGGTTGTCCTAAGGGAATACATGTGGATACTTTAGACTTAGTGAATAGTGACAAGCAGATTAGAAGTTCGAACTTGCATATCACATGCTGCAAAGCACGTGTTATTTTTGATTTGATTCCTGGTACTAGTAAGTACAAGTTGAGTGTTTTTGATAGTATTCATAATCATGAGCTTCAACGTGAAGAGTATAAGCATTTGTCAAAGACTGAGAGGCAGTTAACCTATGCTGAGCAGTTGTTTATTGTTAAAGCTGCTAGTGTAAATATAGGTGCAACGAGAGCTCATCACATTTTAACCGGTTTGAAGGGTTCTTATTTGCTTGTTCATGGTACAACTGTTGATTTCAAGAACTTTTTTAGGGGTGTGAACTGTTATATAGGCGATAGTGATGCGCATATGCTTATTTCTAAGATGGAGAATAGGAAGAAGCATGTGGCAGATTTTTCATTTGATTATATGGTTGAAAATGCTGAGCTTACTGCAATTTTTTGGGCTGATGAAGTTTCCAAGTACAATTACAAAGAGTTTTGTGATGTTGTTTCGTTTGATGCTACCTACAGAACAAACAAGTAAGTATTTGTATGTTAAATATGACATTTTGATTATATGATTTGGCATTTTTTTTATTATTTTTTTATTTGACAATTTTTTTTTTAAATTTTTTTTCAGGTACAAAATGGTGTTTGTTCCCTTTACATGCATAGATAATCATCGGAGGTGTGTTACTGTTGCTGCAGGGTTGCTGAAAAACGAAACTACAGCTTCTTATATATGGTTGCTGAAAGCGTTCATAAAAGCGTTTGGTAAGGCTCCAAATATTGTTGTTACTGATCAGGATGGTGCTATGAGAAATGCTATTGAATCTGAATTTGCTGGTTCGAAACACAGACTATGCATGTGGCATATTACGCAAAAGCTTCCTGGAAAGGTATTTTTTCTGTCTTCTTGTATTTTTCGTTTGATTATTCCTGCGTTTTGATTACTGCTGAGTTTTTATCACCTGTGATACATACAAAATTACTTATAATGTTGGTGCTTGTTGAAAAGAGTTTGTACTGTTTTGGCTTAAGTTATTAGGTATCACCTGTGATACAAAATAACATATTAGGTATCACATGTGATAAAAAATAACATGTTCTTGTTCATTTATCACATATGATTATGCATATATATATTTTTTTTCAAATCATTTGTTAAATTAGATGTGATATATTGTTTTCAGATATGTTCAAAAATCTATGATCACACTGACTTTAAAAAGAAGTTCAATCAAATTGTATGGAATATGTATATTGGTCCGGAGGAATTTGAGGATAAATGGGCTAAGTTATTGGACGAGTTCAGTTTGCAGAGTCATAAGTGGTTAACAAAGATGTTTCGTATACGTTCATCTTGGATTCCTGCTTATTTTATTGATTCCCCGTTGTGTGGTTTGATGAGGACGACATCTAGGTCTGAGAGTGAGAACGCCTTTTTCTCTCATTTTACGAATTCAGGTTCTACTCTTATGAATTTTATGAATTGTTTTGAGACGGCTATGGAAAAGCAGAGGCATATACAAGAGAGGTTAGATCATAAGACTATTGATTCTGTTCCAAAGTTTAGAACCTATCTTAAGATTGAACATCATGCATCGAAGGTTTATACTCGTCGTTTGCTCGAGTTAGTTCAAGCAGAGATATTTGCAGGCACATGGTATTGTCAAATAGATGCGAAAAATTTGGTTGAAGGATCTGAGGTTTCTATTATTAAAGAGACGAAATTTGTTGATGAATTTATGGAGAGTAAGAAAGCTAAGAAGAAAGCGAAAGCTAAGAAGAAAGTTAAGGATAATGGTAAGGATAATGATAAAGATGAAGAAGAAGAAGAGCCACCAAACTTGTTTCGTAGAGTAGATGGACTGTATAAGGTATGTTAGTTTCTTAAAAATAGTGTTCTTTTTTTTTTCTTTGTATTATCACCTGTGATTTTTACCTAACTTATTACTTTTTGTCCATGTAGGTCTTGCGAAACCAAGAAGATGGATCAGTTGTATGTTCGTGTCAACTTTTTGTTCGAGTTGGAATATTATGTAGACACATTTTCTGTGTCTTTAAGAACGCTAACATTGAAATTATCCCAAATCAATACATATTGAGGCGTTGGACTAAGAATCTTATACCTGCTGCTTTAAGGAACAAAAGGAACATATATGGTGAGAAGGATGTGATTGTTTAGAATTATGCAAATGAGGCAAGTTCTATTGTTGATCATTGTGTGCATTTGTTGAGTAAAGACGAGGCTAGGTTGTCTGGTTTTGTCGAGAAATTGAGGTTGCTAAAGATTGATGTTGAAGCTGATTGTCCAAATCCTCCATCTAAGAACAAGCTTGATAATTTGGAGGAACTTGTTGGAGTCCCCAAGCCGGCTGTAAAAACTGTTAACAATCCATCTCTTTGTAACCCCAAAGGCCGTAAGAAGCGTATAAACGGAGGTAAAGAGCAAGCTTTTGATAAGAATTCGAAGAACAAGAATATATGTTCACTATGTGGAGCAATAGATGGTCACAACAAGAGGACGTGCCCGAAAAAGTATTCAGGAGAGGGTGACTTGAATCAAGCAGAGATTACAAGTGAAGAATGTGATTTGGTTGAACCAGAGATTACAAGAAAAGAGGGTGTCTTGGATCAACGAGAGATTACAAGAGAAGAAGTTGACTTGGATGATCCAAAGATTACAAGAGATGAGGACCACATGGATCAACCAGAGATTACAATAAAAGAGGGTGAGTTGAATCAATCGGAAATTACAAGAGATGAGGAGCTCTTTGTTCAAGCATAAATTAGATCATAAGTCGTTTGTTTGTTTTTTTATTTTCTTTTGTTGATTTTAAATTTTCCAGATTGTTTTGATGATATTTGAATAACAGATTTATACATGATTGTTTGATTATTAATGTGTTTTCATTATTACTGAGTTTTTATCACCTGTGATACAAAATAACTTATTAGTTATCACCTGTGATAAAAAAATTACTTATAAGATATCACCTGTGATTCATTCAAAATGATACATTGGTTATTACTGCTAGTTGGTTTTAATGCTTTTCAATGTCATCATCATCAAATTTATCTTCTTCTTTTATTCTGAAGACTTCACATATAATTTATTTTGGTCAAATATAATTACAATATCACTGGTGATATTTCAGAATATCACTGGTGATATTTCAGAATATCACTGGTGATATTTCAGAATATCACTGGTGATATTTCAGAATATCACTTGTGATATTTCAGAATATCACTGGTGATATTTCAGAATATCACTTGTGATATTTAGAATATCACTGGTGATATTTCAGAATATCATTGGTGATACTAGTCTATAATTCACAGGTGATACTTTTCATTATTTTCATTTGTCAAAAGGACTATATTTTCATTATTTTCATTAAGCACAAATTACTTTTTTTTATTTTGTTTGTGTATATATGAAGTATCACCTGTGATATATGTAGTATCACAGGTGATACTTTTCATTATTTTCATTTGTCAAAAGAACTATATGAAGTATCACAGGTGATATAAAAACATAAAAAAGTTTACACATAAATCAATTAAGCTAATAATATCACTAGTATTTGTAGTCCTATTTTTCCTTTTGCTAGTATGTGTCAAAAAAAATTTCAAAAAAGCCAAGGGGTGATTAAAAAAAAAAAAAAAAAAGAGAGACACCTTTTGAGTTTAAAAAAAAAGGGAGGGACCACTTTTGCCGATTTAGGAAACTTACCCCACTAACCCCACCAACCCCACGTTCGGCCTTTCATTATCAACAAATATTCTCTAGGTCATTTTCTCTCTCTAACCATCATTAAAAAAACTACCAAAAAAACTATCAAAACTAACCGTTTTTACCGTTAAAATCATAAATACAACACAAAAATGGAAGTATCATCGATTGCACAAGCAGATCCAGAAAAAAAAAATGATTGAAAATGAACCTAGTCAGTCTGGAAATGAAGGTACGTTGCTTTCGACTAATTAGTTAGTTGTTTTAATAGTATTTCTAGTGATTTTCTACTTATTTATGAATTTTATTGCTTCATATGAAATTTTTTGCGTATTTTTTTGTTTATTTTTTTTGTGATACTGTAATGCATGTGATGAATATGTACTTGTTTTCGGTTTTATTTGTAGAATGAGAGATTGTGATGTATGTTGTGTTTTTGTTCAGTTTTTGGTAGAATATGACTTTTGATTAGCACTTGAACTGATAAGTAGTATAACAGTTCTAGGTATCTTATTCTATTTTTGGTAGTATAAGATATGTTATTATGAACAGTTGTAGTTGTTTTTTACAATTATGAGCACTTGAACTTATAAGTATCACCTGTGATATAACACAGGTTATTTGTATCACCTGTGATAAGTAGTAGTTTTATTCAATTTTTAGTAGTATATCACTTGAGATAATGAGCACTTATACTGATAACTTGTATATGTGATGTGATTTTTAGTTTATATTTTTTTATTTAACGTGATAGATTTAATTTTTGCTTTTTTGAAAATAAAGGAGATGCAAGTAGCGAAGGGGAACTGGATACAAGTGCAGCTTTAAACGGTTAGTTTATTTTAATAAAGCTTTACATATAAAATTTGCATACATTGTCTAACTATCTAAAAAAAAAATTGTATATGCAGTTGTGAAGACAAGTGAATTTTTGAAACTATCTCCAGAGGTTGATAAAACTAAAGGTATATTGTAACATATACATTTGTTTGCTTTAGAAGAATTAACTTTGATGAAAACGTGAATGTATGCGTGGTACCAGATTTAACATTTATCTTTTGTGATATATCACCAGTTATACAATGTCTATTTATTTATCATATATGATATTCGTAAAATTTAATTCGGATTTGTTTTTTGCAGGTTTAAGTTACAGAACAAAAAAGCAAGGGAAAGAAATGAAAAGCAAAAAGAGTGTCATAAAAAAGAAAAAAACTGATACAACCGAAACATCAACACCCTCTTCAACACCAACAAGTGTGAACCCATCAACACCGTCAACACAAACATCACCCACAAAATTCACAAAGACAACTGTAAGAAGATTCTCTCATGAGACAATACCAGAAGAAACAATACCTGAAATATCCTCTTCGATTCCAGCAAGATACATTACACCTTTAAGTCAAGCACCACCTGTGCAAACAACAACTGAAACAACACCAACATCAACACCAACAACAGTTGATGACATACCTTTGTTATCACCAGAAACAGCAATGGTTGTTTATACACAGGATCAAACAAATGTGTATGAACCATCATTTGTGCGACGAAGAAAAAAGACTGTTGCAAAAAAGAAGGATGTTAAGGAGGGAAAAGGAATGAATGAAGAAAAAGAGGCTTCAGGAAAGAAGATAAAAGGATGTGTGCAGAAGGATGAAAAGAAGAAAAGAACGGCAAAAGAATCACCAAGTGCTATAACAAGAAGTGCTGCGAAGAAGCAACGATTAGAAGAGAATGTAAAAGAGAAAAAGAAAAACAATAAGGAAAATGTAAAGAAAAATGAACAGATGGAAGGAGCGGTTGTTGGAAAAAGAAAAAGGGTTGAAAAGGAGAAGAGTTTTGTTAAGAAGAAAGTTGAAAAAAAGAAGAATGAGGATGAAATGGATGATGTTGAAACGGTTGTTGAAAAAAAAAGAAGGTTGTTAAGAATAAAGTTGAAAAAAAGAAGGAGGAGGTTGAAAATGTTGTTGAAAAAAAGAAGTATAAGGATAAGGGGAAAAAATAATTGAAGATGAAGAAGATGAAGAAAGAGAAATATATTTCAAGTCGTTGAGAGCCAAGACGACTGTACAACCATTTTTTGATGTTTCGGTTAAACTTAGCCCAGAGAGAAGGGAAAGGGTCAGACAAATGGGCTTTGGAACGTTGCTTGATTTCCCATTCACAAGAGTCCCTTCAAAGCTACCATACTTCATTTTAACGCATTTGGATGTTAGTACAATGGAGATCACATTGCCTAATGGTGGTGTTATCAAAATAACTCCGAAAAAGATAAGAGAAGTATTGGGAATTCCAATGGGGCCTAGACCATTCTATGTTGAGAGACGGAGGTTGAAACAAGACACAGTTTACTGCAAATTTATGGCACAGCTTCCGGGTAACAAAAGGAGGAGGACAACATCAACGTTGTCTGGTATAATTCAATCGACAGAAGGAACAGACTTCTTGTTTGATTTGAACTATTTGATGCTTTTTGGAAACTGTTTGGGAATGTGTGATAACTCCTCTATGTTGAAGTATCATGTGCTGGAAAATGTAATGTCAGCAGAAGAGATTCCCAACATAGATTGGTGCAGCTTCATTTGGAATTGCATAAAAGGTAGCAAGGATCACTGGGATGACAGAACAAATGAAAATTGGTACTATGGACCTCATTTGACATTCACTGTAAGTAACAATTTACTTTAAATATATCGTTTCTATAAAATTTGATGTAGGGTATCACCAGTGATAATTCAGTTTTTGGTTATCTTATTTGATTTTTTGTAATGTATCACCTGTGATATAAAAATAGTTGTAGTGATTTTATTCAATTTTAGGTAGTATATCTGCTTTGATAATGAGTTCTTTTACTGATAAAACAGTTGTGGTTATCTTATTTGATTTTTGGTAGCATAATGTCGTTTATTATGAACAGTTACAGTTCTTTTTTTGTAGTATATCACCTGTGATATAACACAGGTCATATGTATCACAGGTGATATAACATACATAAAAATAGTGGTTTTATTGAATTTTTGGTAGTATATCTGCTGTGATAATGAGTACTTGTACTTATAACTAGTATATGTAATGTTATTTTTATTCATTTAATAAAAGTTTATTTTGATTGAAAACAGCTCATTTACTTGCGTTACACAAAATTTGAACAAATGAATGTTCCTCGCAAATGGCCAACAATTAAGAACTGGAACACAAAGCTTTTGGAAGAAAGGCAAGAGATGGAAATGAGAAGAGAAGAGTTTGGGTCAGTTATAATCATTGAAGAAGATGATGACGATCTAGAAAAAGAGAATCAAAAGCAGAGACAGGTTAGATATCACTATTGTTAAATTAAAAGAATAATAGATATCACTATTTTTAAATGCTTATCTGTTTTTTGTTTTAAAAAAAAATAACAGATGGTATATGATACAATTGAAGAAAACTTTGATAGAGTTTTAAGACAGAAAAGAGAATTAGAAACTAGTATCAAAGTTAGCATGGAGATATACCCACGGGATGAAACAATTATGATGTTTTTTGAAAGATACAATGCTGAATTCAGATTAGGAATGAAAACCGATGAATTTGGAAGAGTGGTTGATGATGAGACAGGAACTAGTAAAAAAGGTAATGGAAATGATGATGATGAAGAGGTTAGTGATGGAGAAGATGATGATAATGATGGAAATGATGATGATGGAGGAAATGATGATGATGGAGGAAATGATGGAGTAGATGAAGGTAAAAAAGTTGATGATGATGATGGAAATGATGATGATGGAGGAAATGATGATGGAGTAGATGAAGGTAAAAAAGAAGCAAGCAACATGGAAGGAGAAAAGTTGGATGAAGAACAAGAAAGCGAAGAACTAAAGAAGAAACAGGATGCTGAAAAGGTAAGATATTAGTGATTTTAAAATAGTTATATCACAAGTGATAAAATGCTTATATATTATGTAATAAAGTGCTTATATGTATTTAATTTTTTTAATTTTTTAATTTAAAAAACAGGCTAAAGAAGTAGAATCTGGGAAAGAAACATATGAGGCAGCAACTGAAGCTGCTGCAAAAGAAAAGGAACAAAATGAAAAAGATAAAGCAGCAAAAGAAAAAAATATTACAAGTTATCCAACAACAAAAAGAAGCTGCTGAAAAAGAAGACAAGATGAAATGAGAGCAAAATTGAAGGAACAAAAGGTAATAAAACAAAAATAGTAATATGACAAATGGTAATATCTCAAATGATACAATCTAATAGTTTTTAATTCTTTAATAAAATAGGCTTCGGAAGAAGCTGCTGAGAAAGAGGCTGCAAAACAAAAAGAAGCTGCTAAGCAAGAGGCTGAAAAGAAAGCAGCTGAGAAAAGAAAAGCAGCTTTAAAGGAGCTTAATGAAAAAAGAGCAAAAGAAAAGGTTAGTTACTTTTGACTTTAAATTATCATTTTAAAGTAATATAAGATATCACATGTGATACTTAACATATCACATGTGATACCTAATTTTTTATTTTGTATAACAGGTGATATTTCATTAGAATATTAAGTATCACCTGTGATACAAAAT
Organism: Artemisia tridentata subsp. tridentata; assembly: GCA_021014915.2. Lineage (NCBI taxonomy): Eukaryota > Viridiplantae > Streptophyta > Magnoliopsida > Asterales > Asteraceae > Artemisia > Artemisia tridentata. The sequence continues at coordinate 462,711,653 of CP139508.1, forward strand.
AACATATTAGGTATCACGTTTGATACATATCAGTTATCGTCTGTAATATATTTGTTAACATGAATTGTTAACATGAAAAGAAAGCAGCTGAGAAAAGAAAAGCAGCTGCAAACGAGCTTAACGAAAAAAGAGCAAAAGAAAAGGTAGATGAAGCTGCATTGGTTGATGAGCCTGCAGTGGAGGAGGCTGCAGTGGATTATACTAAGCTTTATACCCCTCCACTCAAGAATGCATCAGAAGAAGAAGCTTATTTCTGGGACACATTTGAGACCCCTCAAGTGAAGAAGACACAATCGGAAACGAATGTTGCTGAGATTGAAAAACAATTCACACAGGAAAACAAACCATCAACAGAAGAAAGCAAGGAAGTGCAGGAAGATATTCTTGAAAAAAGAGTCCGAAAGCCTTCAAGATTTCTTGTTTCACCATATATGAACAAGAAAACTGATGTAAGAAAGCAAACACATCCTGATGAATTGATGGTGACACATGAACTGTTTTCGATGCTGGGAGACCCGATGTAAGTATCTTTTAGTTTATTGGATAATCATATGACATTAGAAAAAAGGGTAATTGTGCTTATAATTTCAAAATATATTTTGTATAGGGAATTTGTGTTTGAAACAAGCTCAGGAGTTGTTTCGATTAGAGATAATATGCAGACCTTAGCTCCATCTCTTAAGATCGAAGCAAATGTCATCGACAGCTTTGCTGAAGTTCTAAACTATGAAGAAAATCTGAATAACAAAGGAGTGAGAATGAAGCACTATTTCCACACATCTATGATTGTAAGTATATAATAACATATTAGATGTAATTCCCAAACATATCACATGTGATACTTAACATATCACATGTGATACTTAACATATCACATGTGATATTTCACTAGAATATTTAAGTATCACCTGTGATACAAAATAACATATTAGGTATCACCTGTGATACAGAATAACATATTAGGTATCACCTGTGATACATATTAGTTATCACCTGTAATATTTTTGTTTACAATATTGTTTGTTCATTTTTTTAAAAACAGTCGAAAGATATGATTGAAGGGAAGATGAAAAACGAAAAGAAGCAAATTCAAGCATTCCATGAAAGCATGGAAAGTGTATTTAAAAAGAATGAAGCTGATATGGCAATGCAACACATTGAATTGGTAATATATTATTTCAAATATTATTGATAATTGATTTGTTATCTTTGCTATAGAACTAAAATTCAGTTTCTTTTTTTTTTAAATAGGCATTCTTTCCGATCGTTGCTCATGAGCACTACTACTTGGTAGTATTCAATCTCTTTAAAGGAACATCAGTTATCATCGACAACTCAAACTCTGGAAAAAGTTATGATTCAAAGTACAAGCATGTCTGTGATCTTTTGGTAAGTAATGAAATCTTAAACATTACATGTGATAACCTTAGTTATATTTCATTTAATAAGGAATAATAATATCAATTTGAAAAATTTGTTTATACAGAAAAAGCTGTTTTCAAAACACTTAGAGAGATACAAACATCCAAGAGCGTCAGATGTGATGAAAAAAAAGACTACCATCATGAAGCTAAAGTGGGGAACTAAGAATAACGTAATTGATTGTGGCGTTTTCTTGATGATGCATATGGAAAATTACAATGGAGAAGCAGCCTTAAAATGGAACTTTGGTTTCCCAACTGAAGCAGAAGGCCAAACAATGGAGCTCATCAAGATGAGAGTTAAGTATGCAACAAAAATGTTGATGCATGAAATAAACGTGCATAGAGAAATGATGAGTGAATACGCACACCAGTTTGCAAGAGAAAACACAGACAAGGAAAAAAGACAACAGATGTACAAAGAGAACATCAAGAAGAAGAAAGCTGAACAAGACGCAATTCATGTTCCAAGTGCAGTTTAGAAACTGATGCAGTTTACGGTGGAGCGTAGTCAAGTAGTTCCGTAAAGCAGTTTAAAAACAATGTTGTTTCTATTTTACTATGTTTAGACTATTTGCTACATTTTCGTATGTAAGGTCGGTTATTGCAAAAGCCATTTGGTAGTACTGCCGGGCCACGGAATGTGACGGATAGTATCCAAGTTTGGGGTTACCTAAAAATGATGGTGCTCTATTAGGTCCCGAACCACATTCCCAGGTGCCGGAGATTGTACTCTGTCTTGTTATGGCTTTATGCTTAAACTAACTGTTAGGCATTACACTGATGAATGTAATATGAATTTGAAAATACTTTTTGGTTAAACTGAATATAACTTCTTTTTATATATTTCCAGCGTGTGATTTTTTATGTATCACAAGTGATAACAAATATGATTTTTTGTATCACAGGATTTAATTTACTTTGTATCACAGGTGATACTTACATATATGATACTTAACATATCACATGTAATACTTAATATATATGATACTTAAATATCACTGGTGATACAATAAATATCACTGGTGATAAAGTAACTAGGTGATAAAGTTTTGTATCACAATATATCACATATATGATACTTAACATATATGATATTTAAATATCACTGGTGATATGTATCACCAGTGATATTTATTAATAATAATTCATTTTTACATTTAACTAACCTTGTTACTTTATCACCAGTGATATTTATTGTATCACCAGTGATATTTAAGTATCATATATGTGATATATTGTGATACAAAACTTTATCACCTAGTTATTTTATCAGCAGTGATATTTATCGTATCACATGTGATATGTTAAGTATCATATATGTTAAGTATCACATGTGATATGTTAAGTTTTGTTTGAAAATCGCCTGTGACATGTTAAATAACGCCTATATGTGTGTAATGGAAATAATTTATTTTGTATCACATGAGATACCTATTATGTTATTTTTTATCACAGGTGATACCCCATAATGTCAGTAGGAAACTACAGTCTACACAAACTCTTTGGGCTGGTCATTAAGCCCAAATTATTTTTCTTTATTGGGCTAGCTTAAAAGTCTATATATAAACCAATTAAAATAATAATTTTACAAGTGATATAAAAAGATATTAAAAAAAATAATTAAAAATAATAATAATAATAATAATAATAATAATAATAATAATAATAATAATAATAATAAAATAACACATGCAAGGGTATAACCGTCAATAATATTGACACTATCTACCCTCTAAAGTCCCGCTACTCACATAACTTAAATTAATTCTCTCACCTATAACACACACTCAAAAAACACACAAACTCACAAAAACCGATCAAATTTATAGATAACCGTGCCATAGATTTCAAAAACACTAGAAAAGCAATAAAAATGAAGGATAAAGGCGTCGAGGACATTGTAATGAGTCAATACATGAGGAACATGGAGACAGAGGAACATGATGAGGAAAGTCCGACCAAAAAACTGACTAAAAAAACGATAAAAAAATCGTTTTCAGGTATAATAATCAACTTTTTTTCCATTTACATCTTTTTTTACTTGCCATTACTGCTTTCTATAGAGTTTATGATGCAGATATTTTGATAAATAGTTAGATTTCTATATTTAATGAGTTTTTGTTCATGTTTTTTATTTTATTGAAAAAACTGTGATTAGAAGTTAGGTTTTCATTATTCATAAACTTTTTGTTGATGTTAACAAATTAAAACATTTGAATAACAGATTTATACATGATTGTTTGATTATTAGTGAGTTTTTATCACCTGTGATACAAAATAACTTATAAGATATCACCTGTGATACAATAATTTATTAGTTATCACCTGTGATACAAAATAACTTATAAGATATCACCTGTGATTCATTCAAAATCACAAATTGGTTATTACTGCTAATTGGTTTTAATGCTTTTCAATGTAACTGCAGAAGCTGAAAACGCTAGGAAAGCGGCAGAAGAATCAAAAAAAGCCGAAGAAGAAGCAAATAAAGTTGCTGAACAAGAACAAAAGCCAGACATCAAAGGCAAAAGAAAACTTGGAACTGTAAGGAAGATGCAAGGAAGAAGAAAAAAGATGCCAAAGTTAACAGTTGATGATTCACAAAAAAGAGTAACAAGAAGTGCTTCTCTGAAATCAAATCTAGATGAAGATGAGAAGAATGAGATGACAGATTCCCACAAAAAACCACAAAAAGAAGTCAAGAAAACCACCTTACGTACATTCAGGACAAGGTCTTCCGCCAAGCCATTGTTTGATGCAATGAGAAACTTGTCTAATGAAAGAAAGAGGTGTTTAAAGGAAATGGGGTTTGAAACAATGATAAACTTCCCATTGAACGGACTTCCAGGTACTTTAGGATTTTATGTGGGTGAAAATTTCTATCCAAACAGTATGGAACTAAGAATGGAAAGAGGTTCAGTAAAGATAACAAGAGAAAAAATTTATGACATGTTTGGAGTTCCAATGGGAAGGAGAAAGTTGGATGAAATGGAATCAAGAGAATCGGATGATGATTTCATTAGGATATGGAAACAACAGTATGCTTATCTTGGGGGAAAGGTGACACCAGCTGCTATAGCAAATGAAATTAACAGCACAGAAAATGCAGATTTCATGTTCAAAATAAATTTCCTTATGCTATTTGCAAGCACAATGGCCACACTTGAGAGTGGTGGAAAGTGTGCTTATATCGTTATAAGAAATGTGAAAGAGGAAGATGATATAGCCGACATTGACTGGTGTGGCTACATACTTGATTGCTTGCAGGCAAGTAAGCATAACTGGGATGAAGTGAAGAAAGGGACTAACTACTATTATGGTCCACTGACGTTCCTCTATGTAAGTTATGTTCTATGTTTCTAAAGATTTATTTAGTTTATCATATGTGATTATTACAAACAAAGAATAAAAACTTACACAATTTCTTATTGTTATGTACAAAAGCTGCTGTACTTGGATTCTACACACTTTCCAGCATTAAAAGTGATGCGACATAGACCAGCACTCAGAAGCTGGAACACAACAGTGATGAGAAAGAGAATCGATCTTGAAATGAATCTAGGATGTTTGGGAAAGCTTGAGCTTCATGGTGAATTTAATCCAGATGAAGATCAAACTGGATGTCTAAATCTATACAAAGGGGCTGATATATACTTTGAACAAGAAGATGAGAAAGAGACAAAACCAGTGGCAAAACGAGTAAAATAAACTAAACTTGGATAACTGAATTCAAATGTTTTTATACATATACTCAATATCACATGTGATATTTCACTAAAATATTAAAAATGTTTTTATTTGTTATACTTGTTTTGTAGGATTTTTATCGGTCGATTGAAGCATCATTGATAAGAATTTCGGAAGAAAGGAAAAAATTGGTTGAAAATCTGAATGAGGGTTGTAGCAAGTATAATGAAGATAGATTCATGTACAAGTTATCTAAACGATACATGAAGATGTTCAATGTTAAAGACTTGCTTTTAACAGTTTCAGCCTCAGATTACGACAATTATGATGAAAATGAGAATGAAGAATCAGAAGTTGAGAAGGGTGGGAACGAAGATAGAACAATTGAAACAGATGTTGAGATGGATGACGAGATGGAAAGAGAAAATTCTGAGAAGGAAATAAATGATGATTATATAATGGAACAGAATGACAAGAATGGTGAGAAAGAAAAAGAAGCAGCGGAAAAAGAGGCTGCAGTGGAGAAGCTTGGTGTAGATGAGGTTGCATTCGTTGATGATGATGCAGTGAAGAAGCCTGCATCGATTGAGGAGCTTAAAGTGCAGGTTCCTGCATTGGTTGAGGAGCCTGGTCCAAGCATTGAAAAAGACATGAAATCAGACATACCACCAACCACACTGATGCGTGGTTTTGCAACCTTACAACAGGTTTTACCTCTCGAGGGATCTCAAGAGGCTTACAACCCCACCAGGCAGTGTACCTGACCGATGTAGTATAGTGTAGTGGTAAGTACGGGGGATTGATCGTTCTCCACAAGGAATAGTGTTCGTTAGGTATGAAAAACTACTCTAATAGGTCTAAGGGTGAGATAAGATTCTTTTTATGTTTTTATAATTTTATGAAAGCAAGTAAAATCTCGGGTTTGAAAGAGTGGGCGGAATTAGTTGCTAATCAACTAACCCAAATAGCTACGAATGCAAATAAAATGAAATAACTGAAAATGAAAAGGTGGTGAAACTTATGTGGAGAGGAATGTGTTTACTTAGATTTCCTTACTCCCTAACTATCTTTTACCGGTTAATTAGTGTGCATTAATCGCGTGGATGACGGGTGTATTCCTTAATATCAATCGTGGGGTGGCGTACGTACTTCCCCAACTCTACAAGCTCCTACTTCACTCCTATGTCGAGCCGGCTAGGAAGCTCCTAACATGGGATCACTAGAATTCGCTTGTGCATTAAATACAACCATAAAAACCTTTAGTACGCATTGGTTCATGTTTCTTAAGACGTTCAAGCAAGTTACCGAATAGGAAGTTAGCCAGTTTTCTTAAGCCTAACATAGATGAACAATCATCCAATACAACTAATAACACACTAATAACCAATAATCAATAGCTAGGTTTCATTAGATCTAAGCAAACACAAGATAAATCTAGCCTAGCATGTTAAACAAAAGACAAGAACAAGATAGAATCAAACAACACATAGACATATTGAATGATTAATTGATAACTTATCTTCAATGTAACATGGAAGATCTCAAGGCAAAAAGCCTTGAAAAAGCTGCTAAAATCGTCTAGGGTTCTTACACACAAAGTTCCTCAATAAGTTCCACACTAATGACAAAAAATTGCAAAACTATATATAGACTTTCAGATCTGACAGCGTCACGTTATGGAGTGTGACGCCGTCACCTTGCCGCTTTTAGGGTTCCCGGATGGCCTTCTTGACGCCGTCCCTCTTTAGCTCTCAAAAATCCGTTCTGGCTTATCAAGGCTTGACGCCGTCAGACTTAGGGGTGACGCCGTCCCTCTTTAAATTAAGCCGTGACGACCTTGATCACATTAAAGCGTGACGCCGTCAGAATTCCATGCAAATTTCTCTGGCTTATCATGAGTAATTTTCACATCCACCACTTTTGCCAAGCCATGACGCCGTCCAGAACAAATCCTGACGCCGTCAAAGGTAATTTCCAGCACAATTTTGAGACTTTGTCGTTTTCTTCACTTTTATGCTCCAAAAACGTCCAAAATGCCTCCTTTTCCAGATTTCTCCTCAAAAGTACCTAAAATGACAAAAGGAACGATTTAGGGCAATATTTGATCAAATAAATACGATTTAGGGCTTAAATGACCCCTTAAAAGCGGTACACTTTTCGCTTCATCAAATACCCTTACACTTGAGATTTACTTGTCCTCAAGCAAATGCGCTTTTATTCTAATCAAAATACAAGTTAGGGGTCATTTAATGCTAACATAAAAGTAATTGCAACAAATAGTCGTTCCATTTTAATCATAATAAGCACGGAGATTATAAACTAGCACCTCACAAGTAGTGTTTAGATACTCACATCTCTCAAGTGTCATCAAAATAAATCTCATAAATGAAAACGGATAATATCTCTCACTACCTGTCATAGCAAATAGATTACCATAGGCTTGGGAAAGGATCGAAAACCTCCTCCACTAGGCGTAAGCACCTAAGATAAACTATCAAAGAGGGCTTTTAAATGGGTTATAACGTTAGGTGTAGGGAAATGGAAAACACGGTTTTGTTGGATAAGCGATATTTTACTGGTGGCGAGTTAAAGATCTTGATTAATTACATGTACTATACAATGTTGCTAAGCCAAGACTCGACTCAATTTAAGCTAAAAACAAAATAACAAAAACATAAAATGAAACGGGATGGTAGTCCGTATGTTTTTTCTACTTTTCTTTTTCTCATTTTTTTTTTTTTTTTTTGGCATACACTCTTGCCCTACCATCCAAAATAATACATCATAGGGGCATTGCATTCCCCTTACACTTGAACTTTTACATAACTTTACAAATAACTATTCTAATGACTCGAATTAAGATAATTAAAAAACTTGGAGTACTTTAAAATATTTACGTACATATGGGGGTAATAAATGATGTTCTTCCCCATTACTCCATTACACTAGTACTTTACCCATGAGTCCCAATCGTCCCAAAACAATATGTACAAGGATATGACTCGACTTAGCAACCATGTAATCAATTAGATAATTAACTTGGGTTTAAACAAATGTTGTCACAATAATGCACTAAAAATGAGTGCATACAAGGTAGGCTAAGGCGATTTGGGTTTACATTTTAGTGGGGTGTAACAAATTCTTCCTTTAAGTAAAATGCTTAAAGGTCGAAACGAAAAGATAGGCTCTGAGGGGTGTACTAGGGGTATCGTGTACTAAAAATGCGTACAACGCAAAGGGTGTGGGAGAATTACTTGACCAATGTAGCCAATGTAATTATAACAAAATCACAGGTGTAAAACAATGGGTTAATCCTAATGCCTCTTATCATGTAGTAAATCTAACTACACGAATGTAGTCTCACTTGTGGCCTCGGAATGGTCCTAACGCAAGTTCTAGAATCTAAGTGCTACCGGTACACACATCATAGCATAAATGCTTTTCCTACCAATTCTAGGGGCGAACCTCACATATTTGGGGGTGGAAAATTTTTTTAGTGGTACGGTTTTTTGTGCTAGTCATATAACTCCTATCCGTGAGACGCTTATTAGAACTAAAGTTTCACTCCTATATGTTGTAAAAAAATTTAAATTTGGCACTAAAATTACCCTAACAGGTATTTATCTCAGTTTTATTACACATCTACTATTAAACAAACAAAAATCAAGCGTAATAGCATTCTCTAATCGTACTTTTACCCCCCTTACACTTAAGATGAACATTGTCCCCAATGTTCAAATAACAAGATGTAAAAGCATAAAGTAAAAGAATGAAATCAAATACTCCCCTGATTCGTTCGGTGGATAATGAAGTAACATGGTTAGATCTTCTTCCAAAGTAATGTTGAAGCTCCATGACTAATGCATCGCCATAAGCTTGATCAACAAACATTTCCTTGTCCAAAATAACCTGTTAATCCTGAGAAAACAAACAAGAAAAACCAAAGCATCAAACCGAACAAAGACAACTCACAACTAGGTGTAATTCCAGACTTAGAAATAAAACAATTGAAGATATAATGCTTGCGGAATGAATGTTTTGCAAATTCCTGGAGTTTATAAGTTAGAGTTTTAATAAAAACTTTTTATGATTCCGGTAGAAAAACAAAACTTTCAAAAATTTCAGAAAATTAAAATCTGACGCCGTCATGTTGTAAGGCCTGACGCCGTCAGAAATGATCTGATAGAATTCTCATGTTAAGTTTCCGGAAAATTTCTGGAAAAAACCTATACCTTACTTCCTGGAATTCCTGCAAAACTTCATTATGACTCGATACAAGCATTTGACTCAAACAAATACTAATATGCATGCTTATATCTCATTGTTATCGTTCATGTTCAATCTTGTTCTTTAAAACAGATTTAAATTTCCCTTACACTTATCTTTTGCAAAATACCTTTATATGTAGTTAAGACGAAGTTAAAAACAAAATAAAGCATTTTCACAATTTATATTTGAGACATGAACAGTAAACAAAAAGAATAAGAAATGCATACGGAAACAAATAAAATTAAATAAACAAACAATCAAACAAATAAAGCAAATAAAGCTTGGGTTGCCTCCCAATAAGCGCTTGTTTTTGTTCGAGTCACGAGCCTGACTCTACCCTTATTTAAAAAAAATAGGGGAGGTTTTCCCTACACTTAGGATTAAGTGCGGGTGAAAGTAGCGATAAACACCCTTAGGGTGTGAATATGCCACGTGAGGTGAAGGGGGTGAGTGAATGGCTTCCTTCATCCTAAAACTACCCGGATAATTTTGGTTGACGGGTGGGTCGGTTCCTCTGTTTTCTCCTAGATGTAAATCTAAGGATGAAAAGTTCTGTAAAGGTTGAGGTTCCAATTCATCAACACTAGGAAATTCCCTAGAACTATGAGTAAGGTCATCACTAAAAGTGTGCAAACCTATATCCTCTAGTTGTGCTTGGTCCAAGGGTTCTACCTCCATCGGGATTCCTAAAGTCTCTTCTACTTCTTCCGGGTAAGTCACGGGCGGTGTGGGTGCCTCAAATGATGGTTGAGTATTTTGTGGGCTTATGGTGTTTACCTCATCATTCCACGTGTCAAGATCACCTATATCCTCGTCAATTATTTTCTTAGGTAGTGATAATAACAAACCTAGTGCTTCATCCAACTTATGGTTTATTGATACGGCTCTATCCACAATTCCTTGGCAAACTAGGTCGCTTTTCCTATTAGCCTCACTAAAACAAGATCCTAAACATGCAGGTTGTTCATAAGAATCTATCCTAGGTGAAGGCTCATATGATTCATAAGTGTCTCTAAATGAGGTATTTTGAACTTCTTGGTGTTCTAGCCACTCAACCATATCTTGCAATCTTAGAAATCTAAGTGAAGAGTCCATTTGAAGCAAATTACAAACAAAATCACAAAGAAAAGATAGACTACGAGAAAGCTACAAAATAAAAAATAAAAAAATCTCACTTGATAGGAATCTTGTGAGTAGACCTAATAAAAATAAAATTTCAACCTAAGCAATAACTACTCCCCGGCAGCGGCGCCAAAAACTTGATGCGTGGTTTTGCAACCTTACAACAGGTTTTACCTCTCGAGGGATCTCAAGAGGCTTACAACCCCACCAGGCAGTGTACCTGACCGATGTAGTATAGTGTAGTGGTAAGTACGGGGGATTGATCGTTCTCCACAGGGAATAGTGTTCGTTAGGTATGAAAAACTACTCTAATAGGTCTAAGGGTGAGATAAGATTCTTTTTATGTTTTTATAATTTTATGAAAGCAAGTAAAATCTCGGGTTTGAAAGAGTGGGCGGAATTAGTTGCTAATCAACTAACCCAAATAGCTACGAATGCAAATAAAATAAAATAACTGAAAATGAAAAGGTGGTGAAACTTATGTGGAGAGGAATGTGTTTACTTAGATTTCCTTACTCCCTAACTATCTTTTACCGGTTAATTAGTGTGCATTAATCGCGTGGATGACGGGTGTATTCCTTAATATCAATCGTGGGGTGGCGTACGTACTTCCCCAACTCTACAAGCTCCTACTTCACTCCTATGTCGAGCCGGCTAGGAAGCTCCTAACATGGGATCACTAGAATTCGCTTGTGCATTAAATACAACCATAAAAACCTTTAGTACGCATTGGTTCATGTTTCTTAAGACGTTCAAGCAAGTTACCGAATAGGAAGTTAGCCAGTTTTCTTAAGCCTAACATAGATGAACAATCATCCAATACAACTAATAACACACTAATAACCAATAATCAATAGCTAGGTTTCATTAGATCTAAGCAAACACAAGATAAATCTAGCCTAGCATGTTAAACAAAAGACAAGAACAAGATAGAATCAAACAACACATAGACATATTGAATGATTAATTGATAACTTATCTTCAATGTAACATGGAAGATCTCAAGGCAAAAAGCCTTGAAAAAGCTGCTAAAATCGTCTAGGGTTCTTACACACAAAGTTCCTCAATAAGTTCCACACTAATGACAAAAAATTGCAAAACTATATATAGACTTTCAGATCTGACGGCGTCACGTTATGGAGTGTGACGCCGTCACCTTGCCGCTTTTAGGGTTCCCGGATGGCCTTCTTGACGCCGTCCCTCTTTAGCTCTCCAAAATCCGTTCTGGCTTATCAAGGCTTGACGCCGTCAGACTTAGGGGTGACGCCATCCCTCTTTAAATTAAGCCGTGACGACCTTGATCACATTAAAGCGTGACGCCGTCAGAATTCCATGCAAATTTCTCTGGCTTATCATGAGTAATTTTCACATCCACCACTTTTGCCAAGCCATGACGCCGTCCAGAACAAATCCTGACGCCGTCAAAGGTAATTTCCAGCACAATTTTGAGACTTTGTTGTTTTCTTCACTTTTATGCTCCAAAAACGTCCAAAATGCCTCCTTTTCCAGATTTCTCCTCAAAAGTACCTAAAATGACAAAAGGAACGATTTAGGGCAATATTTGATCAAATAAATACGATTTAGGGCTTAAATGACCCCTTAAAAGCGGTACACTTTTCGCTTCATCAAGACATGAAATCAGACATACCACCAACCACACAAATGTTAACAAAGAAAACAGCAAGAAAAAAAGTTGCAACACGAACTATGGAAAAGATAACAAGGGAATTGGACACGAACCCAGTTGCTGATATTGAAAAACAATCCACACAGGAAAACAAACTATCAACAGATGAAATGATGGTGACAGATGAACTGTTTTCAATGCTGGGAGACCCAATGTAAGTATCTTTTAGTTTATTAGATAATCATATGGCATTGGAAAAAAAGGGTTATTGTGCTTATAATTTCAAAATATATATTGTATAGGGAATTCGTGTTTGAAACAAGCTTAGGAGTTGTTACAATTAGAGATAATATGCAAACCTTAGCTCCAACTCTTAAGATTGAAGCGAATGTCATCGACAGCTTTGCTTCAGTTCTAAACTATGAGGAAAATCTGAATAACAAAGGAGTGAGAATGAAGCACTATTTCCACACAGCAATGATTGTAAGTATATAATAACATATTAGATGTAATTTCCATACATATGACATGTGTACTTAACATATCACATGTGATAATTCACTAGAATATTAAGTATCACCTGTGATACAAAATAACATATTAAGTATCACCTGTGATACATATTATTTATCACCTGTAATATATTTGTTAACAATATTGTTTGTTTATTTTTTAAAAACAGTCGAAAGATATGATTGAAGGGAAGATGAAAAACGAAAAGAAGCAAATTCAAGCATTCCATGAAAGCATGGAAAGTGTATTTAAAAAGAATGAAGTTGATATGGCAATGCAACACATTGAATTGGTAATATATTATTTCAAATATTATTGATTATTGATTTGTTATCTTTGCTATTGATGCGTGGTTTTGTAACCTTACAACAGGTTTTACCTCTCGAGGGATCTCAAGAGGCTTACAACCCCACCAGGCAGTGTACCTGACCGATGTAGTATAGTGTAGTGGTAAGTACGGGGGATTGATCGTTCTCCACAGGGAATAGTGTTTGTTAGGTATGAAAAACTACTCTAATAGGTCTAAAGGTTGAGGAAGATTCTTTTTATGTTTTTATAATTTTTTATGAAAGCAAGTAAAATCTCGGTTTTGAAGGAGTGGGCGGAATTAGTTGCTAGTCAACTAACCCAAATAACTACAAATGCAAATAAAGTAAATAACTGAAAATAAAATGTTGGTGAGAAACTTATGTGTAGAAAAATGTGTTTACTTAGATTTCCTTACTCCCTAACTATCTTTTACCGGTTGATTAGTGTGTATTAGTCGCGTGGATGACGGGTGTATTCCTTAATATCAATCGTGGGGTGGCGTACGTACTTCCCCAACTCTACAAGCTCCTACTTCACTCCTATGTCGAGCCGGCTAGGAAGCTCCTAACATGGGATCACTAGAATTCGCTTGTGCATTAAATACAACCATAAAAACCTTTAGTACGCATTTGGTTCATGTTTCTTAAGACGTTCAAGCAAGTTACCGAATAGGAAGTTAGCCAGTTTTCTTAAGCCTAACATAGATAAACAATCATCCAATACAACTAATAACACACTAATAACCAATAATCAATAGCTAGGTTTCATTAGATCTAAGCAAACACAAGATAAATCTAGCCTAACATGTTAAACAAAAGACAAGAACAAGATAAAATCAAACAACACATAGACATATTGAATGATTAATTGATAACTTATCTTTCAATGTAACATGGAAGATCTCAAGGCAAAAAGCCTTGAAAAATATGCTAAAATCGTCCTAGGGTTTTCTCCCAAAAATTCCACACTAAGCTCTCCCTTAATGACAAAGAATTAGAAAACTATATATAGATTTTTAGATCTGACGGCGTCACCTTATGGAGTGTGACGCCGTCACCTCGCCGCTTCTAGGGTTCCCGGATGACCTTCTTGACGCCGTCCCTCTTTAGCTCTCCAAAATCCGTTCTGGCTTATCAAGGCTTGACGCCGTCAGCTATTGAACGTGACGCCGTCCCTCTTTGATTTAAGCCGTGACGCCCTTGATCAGGTTAAAGCGTGACGCCGTCAGAATTCACATGCTATTTTCACTGGCTTATCATGAGTAAATTTCACGTCCACCTTTTCTTGCCAAGCCATGACGCCGTCCAGAGTAAAATGTGACGCCGTCAAAGGTAACTTTCAGCACAATTTTGAGACTTTGTCGTTTTCTTCACTTTTATGCTCCAAAAACGTCCAAAATGCCTCCTTTTCCAGATTTCTCCTCAAAAGTACCTAAAATGACAAAAGGAACGATTTAGGGCAATATTTGATCAAATAAATACGATTTAGGGCTTAAATGACCCCTTAAAAGCGGTACACTTTTCGCTTCATCAAATACCCTTACACTTGAGATTTGCTTGTCCTCAAGCAAATGCGCTTTTATTCTAATCAAAATACAAGTTAGGGGTCATTTAATGCTAACATAAAAGTAATTACAACAAATAATCGTTCCACTTCAATCATAATAAGCACGGAGATTATAAACTAGCACCTCACAAGTAGTGTTTAGATACTCACATCTCTCAAGTGTCATCAAAATAAATCTCATAAATGAAAACGGATAATATCTCTCACTACCTGTCATAGCAAATAGATTACCATAGGCTTGGGAAAGGATCGAAAACCTCCTCCACTAGGCGTAAGCACCTAAGATAAACTATCAAAGAGGGCTTTTAAATGGGTTATAACGTTAGGTGTAGGGAAAAGGAAAACACGGTTTTGTTGGATAAAGGATATTTTACTGGTGGCGAGTTAAAGATCTTGATTAATTACATGTACTATACAATGTTGCTAAGCCAAGACTCGACTCAATCTTAAGCTAGAAACAAAATAAAAAAATAACAAAAACATAAAAATAAACATAAAATGAAACGGGATGGTAGTCCGTATGTTTTTTCTATTTTTCTTTTTCTCATTTTTTTTGTATTTTTCTTGATTTTTTTTTTTTTTTTTTTTGCATACACTTTTGCCCTACCATCCAAAATAATACATCATAGGGGCATTGCATCCCCCTTACACTTGAACTTTTACATAACTTTACAAATACTAATCTAATGACTCGAATTAAGATAATTGAAAAACTTGGAGTACTTTTTAAAACATTTAGCACATATGGGGGTAATAATGTTGTTCTTCCCCATTACTCCATTACACTAGTACTTTACCCATGAGTCCCAATCGTCCCAAAACAATATGTACAAGGATATGACTCAACTTAGCAACCATGTAATCAATTAGATAATTAACTTGGGTTTAAACAAATGTTGACACAATAATGCACTAAAAATGAGTGCATACAAGGTAGGCTAAGGCGATTTGGGTGTACATTTAAGTGGGGTGTAAACAAATTCTTCCTTTAAGTAAAATGCTTAAAGGTCGAAACGAAAAGATAGGCTCTGAGGGGTGTACTAGGGGTATCGTGTACTAAAAATGAGTACAACGCAAAGGGTGTGGGAGAATTACTTGACCAATGTAGCCAACGTAATTATAACAAAAACACAGGTGTAAAACAATGGGTTAATCCTAATGCCTCTTATCATGTAGTAAATCTAACTACACGAATGTAGTCTCACTTGTGGCCTCGGAATGGTCCTAACGCAAGTTCTAGAATCTAAGTGCTACCGGTACACACATCATAGCATAAATGCTTTTCCTACCAATTCTAGGGGTGAACCTCACATATTTGGGGGTGGAAAATTTTTTAGTGGTACGGTTTTTGTGCTAGTCATATAACTCCTATCCGTGAGACGCTCATTAAGATCAAAGTTTCACTCCTATATGTTGTAAAAAATTTTAAATTTGGCACTAAAATTACCTTAACAAGTATTTCTCTCAGTTTTATTACACATCTACTATCAAACAAACAAAAATCAAGCGTAATAGTATTCTCTAAAATCGTACTTTTACCCTCCCCTTACACTTAAGATGAACATTGTCCCCAATGTTCAAATAACAAGATGTAAAAGAAAAAAGTAAAAGAATGAAATCAAATACTCCCCTGATTCGCTCGGTGGATAATGAAATAACACGGTTAAATCTTCTTCCAAAGAGAATGTAAAAGCTCCATGACTAATGCATCGCCATAAGCTTGATTCAAAACATTTCCTTGTCCAAAATAACCTGTTAAACCTGAGAAAACAAACACGAAAACCTGCATAACATCGGCGGGATAAAATCTATATATAAGGATATAATGCTTGTGGAATGATAACTTTGCAGATTCCTGGAGATTATAAGTTGGAGATTTTAATAAAAACTTTTTTTTTAAAAACAAAACTTTCAAAAATTTCTGAAAATTAAATCTGACGCCATCAGGTTATAAACCCTGACGCCGTCAGAAATGACCTGACAAAAATTTTCATTTTATGTTTCCGGAAAATTTCTGGAAAAACCTTTACCTTACTTCCTGGAAATCCTGCAAAACATCATTATGACTCGATACAAGCATTTGACTCAAACAAATACTAATATGTATGTTAATTTATTATTATTATGATTCATGTTAATTTGTGTTCTAATAAACCGATTTAGATTTCCCTTACACTTAACTTTTGCAAAATACCTTTATATGTAGTTAAGACGAAGTTAAAAACAAAATAAAGCATTTTCACAATTTTAGTTTTGGACATGAATCAATAGGAATAAAAATTAAACATACATACGGAAACAAATAAAAACAAACAAACAAACAAATAAACACACAAAGCAAATAAAGATTGGGTTGCCTCCCAAGAAGCGCTTTTCTTTATTAACGAGTCTTGTAGCTAGACTCAAAGTTACGTACATTACGTGACTTCTTCATCAAAAGTTATATCTTCCTCATTGATCATCTCATTACCATTCTCTTGATAATGCTTGACTCGTTGTATATTTACAGTGAATTCTCTATCTTCGTCGTCAATCAACACAACGGCTCCGGTTTTAGAGGAGCTTCTTACGGTAAAGGGTCCATACCATCTAGATTTAAGTTTTCCAGGAAATAGTCTTAAGCGAGAATTATATAGTAAGACCTTGTCTCCTTCTGAAAACTCCTTTGGTCTCTTAATCCGTTGGTCATGCCATCTTTTTGCCCTTTCTTTGTATGTAATGGAAGATTCATAAGCCTCTAGTCTCAATTCATCGAGCTCTTGGAGCTGTAAGAATCTATTTGTTCCCGCGACCGTATAATCCAAATTGCAAGCCTTAAGTGCCCAATATGCCTTGTGTTCCAGTTCTACTGGAAGGTGGCATGCCTTGCCATATACCATACGGAACGGGGTTGTCCCGATTGGCGTCTTATAAGCGGTTCGAAATGCCCACAAAGCTTCATCGAGCTTAAAAGACCAATCTTTTCGGTTTTGATTAACCGTTTTCTCCAATATTCTCTTTATGGCTCTATTAGTGTTTTCGACTTGACCGTTGGTTTGAGGATGGTAAGCGGTGGAGAATCGGTGAGAGACTCCATATCTTTTCATAACTTTCTCCATTTGCGAATTGCAAAAATGGGTTCCCCTGTCACTAATAAGAGCCTTCGGAATTCCGAACCTAGCGAACAATTTTTTTAAGAAATGAATTACTACCCTAGCATCGTTAGTCCTAAGGGCTTGTGCTTCCACCCATTTCGAAACATAATCGATGGCCACTAAGATGTATTCATTCCCACCTGAAGATGGGAAGGGTCCCATGAAATCAATTCCCCAAACATCGAAAACCTCACAAACTTGTATATAATTCTGTGGGGCTTCATCCCTCCTAGAGATATTCCCAGCTCTTTGACATGCGTCACAGGTTTGTATCATTCCCTTCACATCACGAAATATTGTAGGCCAATAGAACCCTGCGTCGAAGACCTTTCGTGCAGTAGTGTTCATTCCGTGATGTCCTCCCGATGGACCGGCATGACACTCTTTCATAATTCTGACAGCCTCTCTTTCCGAAACACAACACCTGACTACCTGATCCGGACATCTTCGGAATAAGAAGGGTTCATCCCAAAAGTAGTACTTTAATTGATTAAAGAACCTCCTTTTTTCATGCCTGCTCATATGCTCAGGAATGACTCTACTCGCCAGGTAGTTAGCATAATCCGCATACCAAGGTTCAGAATCATTTATTGACATGAGATGCTCTTCAGGAAATGTTTCCCGAATCTCACTCTTGTCAGATTCAGCGAGGCTGGGGTTTTCGAGACGAGAGAGATGATCAGCCGCAAGATTCTCTGCTCCTTTCTTATCACGAATTTCAACATCGAACTCTTGCAATAGTAGGATCCAACGAAGTAACCGTGGTTTAGCATCTTGTTTAGCAAAAAGATATCGAATGGCTGAATGATCCGTAAAAACAACCGTTTTAGAAAGGACCAGATACTGGCGAAATTTATCAAAAGCGAATACCACGGCTAGTAATTCCTTTTCAGTGGTAGTGTAGTTTTCTTGAGCAGGATTCATGGTTTTGCTAGCGTAGTATATTGGCTGAAAGTGTTTGTTAAGCCTTTGGCCTAATACTGCTCCAACAGCATAATCACTAGCATCGCACATGATTTCAAAGGGTAACTCCCAGTTAGGGGTAACCATAATTGGAGCTTGGGTAAGTTCCTGCTTCAATAGATCGAATGCGTCCTTGCACTCTTGAGAGAAGTCGAACGGGGCATCTTTCATGAGCAACTGAGTCATTGGTTTAGCTACCTTTGAGAAGTCTTTAATGAATCTCCTATAGAAGCCAGCATGACCTAAAAAGCTACGGATTGCTTTGACAGTCGTCGGATAGGGAAGTTTGGATATAGCTTCAATTTTTGCCCGATCTACTTCAATTCCACTTCCTGAAATTTTGTGCCCTAGCACAATCCCCTCTTTTACCATAAAGTGGCACTTTTCCCAGTTTAGAACCAAGTTGGTCTCCTCACAACGTTTGAGCATTTTCTCAAGGTTAGCAAGACAGCGATCAAAAGAGTTTCCAAAGACTGAAAAATCATCCATGAAGACCTCCATGCTGTCTTCCATTAACTCATGGAAGATTGCCGTCATGCAGCGCTGGAAAGTGGCGGGGGCGTTACATAGTCCAAAGGGCATTCGCTTGTAGGCGAAGGTGCCATAAGGGCATGTAAACGTAGTCTTTTCTTGGTCCTCAGGAGCGATAGGGATTTGGAAATACCCTGAGAACCCATCTAGGAAGCAGTAGTACTCATGCCCTGCTAGCCTTTCCAACATTTGGTCGATAAATGGGAGAGGGAAATGATCCTTTCGGGTTGCATCATTTAACTTCCTATAATCAATGCATACACGCCATCCAGTTACCGTTCGTTGAGGCACTAACTCGTCCTTATCGTTCTTCACCACCGTCATTCCTCCCTTTTTTGGTACAACCTGTACAGGACTTACCCATGGATTGTCCGAAATCGGGTAAATTAGCCCTGCATCTAGGAGCTTAATGACTTCCTTCTTTACGACTTCCTTTATGTTGGGATTTACTCGCCTTTGAGGTTGCACGGAGGGTTTATAATCCTCCTCAATGAGGATTTTATGCGTGCAAAAGGTAGAGTCAATCCCCTTGATATCGGCTACACTCCATGCTATAACTCCTTTATATTTTTTTAAAACTCCTAAGAGTTTATCCTTTTGTTCACTTTTCAAAGAAGAGCTTACGATTACCGGAAGTTGATCTTTTCCTTGAAGGAAGGCATATTCAAGGTTGTTCGGGAGTTCCTTGAGTTCTAACGTGGGTGGTTCGATGATGGAAGGTTTAAGTTTGTTCTCGGGTTTACGAAGCTCAAGCTGTTCGATTTCTTGTCTGGGATAGAAGGAGACTGCATTCACATCCATAGTCTTCTCCTCATCTAGGATGGGTAAGAAAGCTTCATCTCGTAACCAACCAGCTTCCACCTGTTCATCTACACAATTGTCAATCTCGTCGGATAGTTCATTGATTTCTCCGATGAAATATAACTGATTATCTGCCTCGAGAGAAAGATTCATTGTGTCTTTGATGTCGACGGTTAAGCTATCGGCCCCTACTCGTAAGGTTAGTTTGCCGTCATGAACATCAATAACAGCACGAGCAGTTGCAAGGAATGGTCTTCCTAGAATGATGGGCACAAGATCGTCTTCTTCCATTTCTAGGATGACGAAGTCAACTGGAAATTTGAACTTCCCTACCTTAACCAGCACATTCTCGCATATTCCTAAGGGGTATTTGACTGATCTATCGGCGAGTTGGATGCTCATACGGGTTGGTTTCAACCCAGAATACCCTAGCTTGAGGAACATGGAATGCGGCATAAGATTGATGCTTGCTCCTAAGTCGGCTAAAGCATTTTTGACTGAAAGAAATCCAATTGAACAGGGCAAGGTGAAACTACCTGGAACGTCCACCTTCTTTGGTAGCCCTCGTTGAGTCACCACAGAACATTCCTCTCCTAAGGTTACAAGACCCTCGAGCCCTTTTCTGTTGGTTAGCAACTTCTTGAAGTATGTACTATATTTGGGCATATGGTAACATGCATCAAGAAGGGGTATTGTGACGACCGAATTCCTCAAATATGACAAGAATCTTTTATTATCGTTTTCGACCTTTTGATTCTTGAGACGGGACGGGTATGGGACTTTAATGGGCTGTTTGGTTGGAGTAGGTGGAGAGGGAGTTACCGGAGGGGTTTGTTCGGGATTCTCATCGTTCACATTATCTTCCTCCTCATGAGGGGTGTTGGGCTCCATGACGTTAGATGGTTGAGCTGGGTAGGGTGGATCCTTAGTAGTTGTTCCAGCACGAGTGGTGATGGCGAGTAAGGGATCTCTTTGAGGTTCGCCAAGGCTGTCGAGAGTGGCGTTGAGCTCTGCGAAATTGGCCCTCACGTCGTTTTGTTGGCTAATGATAAGGTTGTCGAGACCATTTAGTTGCAGATTCTTTTCAAACGTGAAATGCCCGAGATCATCCTCAAAGGTGCTCCTGACCTTATAGTCAGGATATTCTCCTCCTCCCTCTTCTGATGAGTATGTAAATACTCATCATTTCTTTCACATTTAAGCTACAGAAACAGTCAAAAATACTTTAAAAAGTCTAAAAATGTATAAAAATATCATCTGACTGTGTTTTTATAAGTTTCAGGGAAAAAACAAACAATAAATGGCATAAATTGCATTTTAGTCCCTGAACTTTCAGAATTTGGCAAATCTAGTCCCTAGAATCTAAAAAAATGGAATTTATCATTCAAGGTCCCTAAAATAATCTTAATTGTCAAATTTGGTCCTTGAATGATTGTTTGGGCAAAAATTACAAAAAGGTCCCTCAACTTTGAAAAAATGTCAAAAATGGTCCCTGGGTTATTTAAAATGGAAAATAAATAATTATAACCCTTGTATTATTTATCTTGGCAAAATTGGTACCTTGTGATGCTTTTGGAAAATTACAATTTCAGTCCCTAAAAATCCAAGAATTACAAGAATGGTCCTTGTTACTAAAACTAAATCCAAATCCGGACCCTAAACTAATCCTAAGCCCAACACCCTAACTGTTATCTAAATCCTAAACCCAAAACACACCCAACCCAATCCTAAACACTAACCCATCACCACACAAGCCCAATCCCCAAAATACTAAACCCGGCCCACCTTTTTAGTTTAAACCCAGGGTCAAACCTTTGTTTGACCCGTCTCTTTCCCTGAAAACCGCCAAACCATCCAGTCACCATCCCACCTCACCAAAACCACCATCCACCTCATCCCCCTCCTCCAACACTCCACCTAACACTCCAAAAACAATTAATGCATCCTCCCCACTCTCCACTAGCAAAATCAGAGATAATTAGCAAAAATCCACCTTTCCCGCCAAAAGTGCCAAATGGTCGAATGTGATGAATTCTTGGAAATCAATGGCTCAGATGAAGTGGGAAAGGCTCAGAGGTCGACAAGGGATGCTTTAAAGGTCAATAGGGAAGCAATGGAGGATGTATGTAGCATAATTAGTTTATTTTAGCTTAAGTGTATGTCGTTTAATTAATTTCCAAAGTTCTATTGTATAATTTAGCTTTTAAACATTGAATCTCATGTTTCTAGTGTACTCTAAGTCTTTTGCAATAATAAATTTCAAGTTCTCAGTTCCATCTCAGTGTTTGCAATTTTTCATTTAATTTCAAAAATCTTATGTTTATGAATGGTGTTGTTAGTATAACTTCTGGACTCATTAGGTTAATGTAAGCTCCTACATAGCTTATTAAAGCTATTAGTAATCAGTAAAACAAGTTTAGTAATAAGAAAATCAAAATCACAAAAACAGTCAACTAAAGTCAAAGTTCAAGGAATGATGAAGAAAAGCTGGAGCAAGGGAGAATTTGGATTGCCCTTGGGTTAGTGGACCTGTGGAGGTCCTATAGGTTGAATTTATGGTCCTTGGTCATTAGTTTTCAAGCCTGGAATCATTTGTAAGCATTTTTGATCATCTTGGCATTTTCCTGTTCTAGTGATTGATTTGCTTGTTTCTCTGTGATTTCATACTCATCTGGTGTTTGATAGTGATATTTTAGTTTTAAGTTGTATGCTTATGTATTGGATTTCATGGTTGCTTAGTATTCCATTTTCACAGTTACACTAGCATATGGTTGATCTTTGTGTTTCAGGCTGCTATCATAGGATTGTTATGTGTAATTGGTGTGTTTTAATGATAATATAAGCTTTAAAATCAGTATTGTAGTCTAAATCATCTAGTTGCCTTGGAAATCAAAAATCAGACAACATTTAAGGGGTGTTTGGATCAGTGCTGTTTGTTGTGTTTTTGTTGTTGTTGGTTGTTAAATTTAGTCAAAGCATAACTCATTAGGTCTATTTAGGTCAGACAAAACATAAAAACTCAGTGTCATTAGATAAAAAGTCAAAATCAAGTGTATCCCTCATCTCAGCTGCACTGTTGGGATTGGAGGTTTCAAAATCATCCAAATCAGTTGCAAAGTTGTTAAGATTGATTGTTTTAATCATTTAGTAGCTTATTACATCCATTTCAATCAGTAGGGATCAATCAAAGTTCACAAAAGTCAATTTTCTTGTTTTGTCTGCAAAAGTCAACTGCATCAGCAGATTCATAGTTTTGGTTGCTGATCTTTTGGCTAATCAGACCTCAATTGGAGTTGTAATGATGGGGCTTTTGTGATTTTTAGATAGCCCACAAGCTAAGCTAACTTTTGCCCCCCTAAGATTGAATCTCAGTAGCTTATTGCTTAGCTTATTTTGGTTTGAAAGTTGCCTGTTTTTCTGAGTTTCTGTGTAAGAATCCATAGCAGCCAAGTGTTCAAATCTGTTAAGCTCTTGTAATAATTTGTAGTTTTAAGTTGTTTTAGGCTTATTTTAGAGTATTAAGCTTGTTCTGATCAGTTGGCCAAGTTTACTGCTTATTTGCTTATTTTTGGCTTATTAGCTTATTGCTTATTAGCCCAAATCTGCTTATTGGGCCTTTTCAGCTTTTCATTTTATTTTTCCCAGCTTCCTTATAATATTTTAGCATTATCTGTAATTTTTCATAATTTTCTGATCAGTTTTAATATTTTTAATCAATTTAAGTAGTTTTTAATAGTAATTTAATCATAATAAATAGAAAAATAATCAAAAAAATATAATTCCAATTTTCATAATTTTCTTTTGTCATTTTTAATCTAGGAAAAATATAAAAATATTTTTAGGACTTAAAAACAAACGAATTAGAAATATAGTGATAGCTTCTATTTAATAGAATTTATCTTTTTAAATTTTAATTAAGTAATTTTCATTTTTATAATTTTCTTATCTTTTTATTACCTTAGAGTATTTATATAAAAATTTTCAGATTTTTGTTTGATCTTTTAGTATTTATTAGAATTTTAATTAGTTTAAATAATTATTAAATAGTTTTTAATTAATAATAATTAATTAATAAGTTAAATAAATAATTTTCTTTTTCTAATAATTTTCTTTTATTATTAGAGTTGTAAAAATATAAATTTCATATCCGTAGGCTTTTTATTTCTTAAAACTCACTTTTTATTTGGTACGTTTACGTTTATTTAAATTTAAACGTACGTTTTTAGGTTTTTATAAGTTTTTAAGTAATTTGGTTTCCAGTTCTTGTTTTTATAGCTTGGTTAAAGCTATTTTCTTATCTCATTAGTGTAATCAAAATCATAATCCCCTTTCTGTTCATAAACACTTGATCACAATCCGTTTAATCACAATTTCGCATCTCGCTGGGACTTAAACGACCCGGGGATAAAACTATACTCCTTGGATTATTGCATTGTGTCCTTGATAGTTTGACTTTGTTTGACCACATTTGTGGTTGATTTAAGCAGACCTTTTAGAGCCAATCAAATTTTGGCGCCGCTGCCGGGGAGGTGTGCTGCGTGTTAAACATTTTGCAGTATCGTGTCTTTGAACCCCAATCTGTGAATATCTTCTCTCTCTTGTATATTTATCATATATAAAGCAAAACGCTTGTGAAGTTAACTCATTTAACGGATCAAGCACCAAAAATATCGTATTCCCATTCCCCATAAAACCATATAAAAAACAAAAATATTTTCTTTTCTTTTATATATATACTATCATATAAAAATAAAAACATCAAAAATATTTTCCATTTTCTGTGTTAAATAATAAACAATAAATAAAAATTAACCATCGAGAACCAAGACTGAGCACTACCTAACTGGGGGTGCGGCCATAATAAGTTCCCAAACCTAAGATAAAAACTTGCCTTTGTATCACCTGCGAATATCGGCTCACCTTTAATTGATAAACAAACTCTAACGGAGGTTCTAGGATAGTCTGACATTAAATTGTCGGACTGAAAGAAGCGGGTTTTTAAGGAGCGTAACTGCCCACCTTTGCTTCTCCGCCACTCTGTGCGTTTGTCAGTTAGAGAGCTACCGTACGCCTGTTGATTATTGGTTTAAGTTCACTTGTGTTTTTTTCTCGATCTTGATTTTTAATAGAAAAATTTTGTTTAAATAAAAATCCAAAAAAGAATCTTCTTACCCTTTTCTGAGTTTCCTCCACTATAAAGGAATCTCAGACTCGTCTTAGTGCATGCGCACTCGTTCTTCTAGGTCATCAAGCCCTCTCCGTGAGCTTGGAAACATACCTCGAAGGCGTCGTAGACGTTCTGCCCCATCAGTCGTATCTGAGGAACGAACTGATCCTGTCGTCATGGCAGATTTGCCGATGAATGAGCTTCTCCAGGCACCCATCGAGGGTTATGGAGATGCCATTGTTGTTCCAGCTATTGTAGCTGAAAGTTTTGAGCTCAAAACCGGGTTACTGAATCTTGTAACCTCAAGCCAATTCTATGGTTTTGAGAGGGATGATCCTCATGCTCACATTCGATGGTTTAACAAAATCACATCTACCATCAAATATAAGAACATCCCTGCTAGCTCAATCAAACTTCTTCTATTCCCATTTTCTCTCGAGGGACAAGCCCGGATATGGCTTGAAAAACAACCCCCTCGTTCAATTGAGACATGGGAGGACTTAGTTACAAAGTTTGTGAACGAATTTTTTCCACCGTCTAGAACGACAAGTCTTAAAAATGAAATCATCAAATTCACACAAAGATTTGATGAATCGATTAGTGACGCGTGGGATCGTTACAAAGAATTGCTTCGTAAATGTCCTCATCATGGTTTTACCGAGTTGATGCAAATCGACACTTTCTATAATGGTGTGAGCCAATCAGATCAAGATTCTCTCAATGCCTCCTCAGGAGGTAACTTTTTGAGTAGGACTGTCAAAGAAGCTTTAGCGATTATTGAAAATAAGTCTAAGGTCCGTACTGCACGAACAAAGCCATATCATTCTCAGGCTAGTGCCGGTCCTTCTACTTCATATCCCGTGAGTACTTCTAGCACCGATGCTAAGATTGACAAACTCACGGATGCTATTCAAGCTTTGGTTCTCTCAAGCCAAAAGAAAGTCACTTTCACACAAACTCCTTCACATGCTGAAGTGAAGAAAGTGGAAGTCTGTGTTACTTGTGGTGGACCTCACGCATACTATGACTGTACTGCCACCGATGGTAGTCCTTTTGAAGTTAATGCTATAGCCGGTACTTCAAATCAAGGAGGTAATCAATACCGTCCTCAAATGGAACCATACCGAGCTAGTAGTTACCAAGGACCACCCGGTTTTAATCAGAACCAGAATTTGCAAAACCGGAACCAAAATCAACCTCGAATGAACCAAGGTTATCAAAACCAAGGGAATTTCAATTCTGGACAAAATCAAGGTTTCCAAAATCAAGGAAACTTTAATCGAAACAATTCTAACCAGGGAAATCATTTTCAGGGAAATGGTAATCCAAATCAAGGGAATTTTCAACATCAAGGTTATAATCAAAATAACCGAATGCAAAATTTCCCTAATCAACATCAAGCCATTCCAGCCCAACATCCATCATCTGATGAGTTGTTGAGGCAGTTCATGAAAGCTCAAGAGGACACAAACAGGTTGTTGGTCAGCCAGATCTCTGAGATAAAAAAATCTTTAAATGATCAACCTTCGGGCTCAGGAAAACTTCCGAGCAACACGATCGCTAACCCGAAGGGCGATGCTAAAGCGATCACAACCCGAAGTGGTGTTTCATATAAGGGACCCACTGTTTCCACTACCACTTCTTCTTCTTCCCCCAAGGTAGTGGGAAGTGAGCCTGAGGTGACCAAGGACCAGGTACTTCCTACTAATAACGGAAATACCAACAACGTCCAGCCTCCAGTTGTCCCGAAACCCAAGACTAAACCTCAAGTTGTCTTTGAACATCCTGAAACCCCGGTTGAAGACCCTAAATCCAAAACTTCTATTCCCTACCCATCACGTTTAAATGAACAAAAGCTCCGCGAAAAAGCTAGTCAACAAATGGATAAATTCTTCCAAATTTTCCAAGAATTACACTTTGACATAAGCTTTGCGGATGCTATCATTCTGATGCCCAAGTTTGCATCCACAATCAAACACTTGTTGAGCAACAAGGAAAAACTGTTTGAAATGGCAAAGACTCCATTGAATGAGAACTGCTCAGCAGTTATCTTGAAAAAGCTTCCCGAGAAGCTTGGAGATCCTGGAAGGTTTCTACTACCTTGTGTCTTTCCAGGAATGGTTGAATGCTATGCCTTGGCCGATCTTGGTGCAAGCATCAACCTGATGCCTTACTCAGTATGGGAGAAACTTTCTCTTCCTGAACTCACTCCTACCTGCATGACTCTTGAGCTTGCAGATCGAACCACATCTCATCCACGCGGCATTGCTGAAGATGTGTTTGTGAAAGTAGGAAAGTTCCATTTTCCAGCTGACTTTGTGGTTGTGGATTTCGATGCTGATTCCAGGGTTCCTCTCATTCTTGGAAGAGGATTCCTGAGAACGGGCCGTGCTCTCATAGATGTATTTGAGCATGAAATCACATTACGTGTGGGTCATGAAGCTATTACCTTTAACCTCGATCAAACTTCGAGGTACTCCTCAAATTATGATTCTGAATCGGTTAACCGAATCGATGTCATTGATATTGTTTCAGAGGAGTATTCTCAAGAGTTTCTTGGTTATTCTGATAATTCTGTGAGTGGGGAAACCACCACATCCTCTTTACCTGGCATTTCCGACTCTTCCCCTTCTCTCACTCCGTTTGAGGGAGGTGATTTCAATTTGGAAGAGATCGATGATTTTCTCAAGTGTGATTCATTCCTAGAGGGGATTGATGATGCTGAGATTGATCTGGAGGGAGATATTCTTCTTCTTGAGACATTGTTAAATCAGGACAATTCTCCTCCACTCCCTCCCGTTAAACTTCATAAAGAGGAAGTCAAATCAGTTGAGAAAACTGATGAATTTTCTGAGGTCGAACTCAAAGACTTACCGCCTCATCTTGAGTACGCATTCTTGGAGGGTGATGATAAATTACCCGTCATTATTGCTAAAGACTTAAGTGATGAGGAAAAGACTGCTCTAATAAAGGTCTTAAAGTCACACAAGCAAGCCATTGCTTGGAAACTCTCCGACATAAAGGGTATTGACCCTGAATTTTGTACTCACAAAATATTAATGGAGGATGACTTTAAACCAGCAGTCCAACATCAAAGAAGGGTTAATCCTAAAATCCACGATGTTATCAAACAAGAGGTTCTCAAACTTCTTGATGCAGGATTGATTTATCCCATCTCTGATAGTCCTTGGGTTAGTCCCATCCACTGTGTTCCAAAAAAGGGTGGCATGACTGTTGTCACAAATGATGAAAATGAGTTGATTCCAACTCGATTGGTTACTGGGTGGCGTGTTTGCATTGACTATCGTAAGTTAAATGATGCCACCCGCAAAGACCATTTTCCTCTGCCTTTTATGGATCAGATGCTTGAGAGATTAGCAGGGAACGAATACTATTGTTTCCTTGATGGTTTCTCGGGTTATTTTCAAATTCCCATTGATCCACAGGATCAAGAAAAGACTACCTTTACATGCCCTTATGGAACCTTTGCTTATAAACGTATGCCTTTCGGCTTATGTAATGCTCCAGGCACATTCCAGAGGTGTATGATGGCTATATTTACCGACATGATCGGTAAAACAATGGAGGTCTTTATGGATGACTTTTCGGTCATTGGGAATTCGTTCCAAGCATGCCTCTCCAATTTAGAAAACATGTTGAAAAGGTGTAAAGACACCAATCTCTGTCTAAATTGGGAGAAGAGTCATTTTATGGTCAGAGAGGGCATTGTCCTCGGCCATAAGATATCAAAGAACGGGATTGAGGTTGACAGAGCTAAAGTTGATGTCATTGGTAAATTACCTCATCCCACTACCGTCAAAGGTATTAGGAGTTTTCTGGGTCATGCCGGTTTTTATCGTAGATTCATACAAGATTTTTCTAAAATCGCCCGGCCTATGACTCATCTTCTTGAAAAAGATGCTCCTTTTATCTTCTCACCAGAGTGCATCAAAGCTTTTGACATATTAAAGAAAAAGCTTACTGAGGCACCCATTCTAGTTGCCCCCGACTGGGATTTTCCCTTTGAACTCATGTGCGATGCAAGTGATTTTGCAATCGGTGCAGTCCTGGGGCAACGAAAAGCCAAACATTTTCAGCCTATCCACTACGCAAGTAAAACAATGACTGAAGCTCAAACTCATTACACCACTACAGAAAAAGAATTGTTGGCTGTGGTGTATGCCTTTGAGAAGTTTCGGCCATATTTGATCTTGACAAAATGTGTAGTGTATACGGATCACTCGGCTCTTAAATATCTCTTTGCAAAACAAGATGCAAAGCCGAGATTACTCCGTTGGGTTCTCCTTCTGCAAGAATTTGATATCATTATACGCGATAAAAAAGGAGCTGAGAACCTTGCTGCTGATCATCTGTCCCGATTAGAGAACCCACACCAAGATGTTTTCGAGAAAAAGGAAATAAATGAAACATTTCCTCTCGAGACACTCAATGCGGTTACTTTTCGAGGAGATTCTATTACCCCATGGTTTGCCGACTTCGCAAATTACCATGCGGGTAACTTCATAGTGAAAGGGATGTCGACCCAACAGAAGAATAAATTCTTCAAGGATGTTAAACATTATTTCTGGGACGACCCCTACTTATTCAAAATCTGTGCGGATCAAGTCATCCGACGATGTGTTTATGGTCAAGAAGCTATTGACATTCTCAAAGCTTGCCATGCTGGACCCACGGGGGGCCATCATAGTCCAAACTACACCGCCAAAAAGGTGTTTGATTCCGGGTTTTATTGGCCCACAATCTATAAGGATGCCCAAGAACTCATAAAAACTTGTGAAGCTTGTCAGCGTCACGGAAATATTTCACAACGGAATGAAATGCCACAAAATGCAATTCAAGTCTGTGAAATCTTTGATGTCTGGGGCATCGATTTTATGGGGCCATTTCCATCATCCAGAGGAAATAAATACATTCTCATGGCTGTTGACTATTTGTCAAAATGGGTTGAAGCAAAAGCTTTACCCACTAATGATGCCCGAGTTGTTGTAAAATTTCTGAAAGCTCTTTTTGCCCGTTTTGGAACCCCACGTGCTATAATCAGTGATCGTGGTACGCATTTCTGCAATGACAAATTTGACAAAGTCATGCAAAAGTATGGTGTAACTCACCGTCTTTCCACTGCGTATCACCCACAAACAAGTGGGCAAGTTGAAGTTTCAAATCGGGGGATTAAAAGAATCTTAGAAAGGACTGTAGGAGAAAATCGTGCATCCTGGTCGGACAAATTGGATGATGCACTATGGGCCTTTCGTACAGCTTACAAAACACCCATCGGGTGTACACCTTACAAGCTTGTGTACGGAAAGGCATGTCATCTACCGATCGAATTAGAGCACAAAGCCTACTGGGCCTTGAAACATGCTAACTTTGACCTTCAAACTGCGGGTGATCACCGAAAAGTTCAAATGAATGAATTAAATGAACTGCGTGATCAATCTTACGAGAACTCTTTGATTTATAAAGAAAAGACAAAGAAGATTCATGACTCAAAAATCAAGAACCGCGTTTTCAACGTTGGTGATCGAGTCCTTCTTTTCAATTCAAGATTGAAGATTTTCTCGGGAAAACTCAAATCCCGTTGGTCTGGTCCATTCACTGTTACAAAAGTTTATCCATATGGTACCGTTGAGTTATCTCATAATGACGGACCAAATTTTAAAGTGAATGGTCATCGGTTAAAACACTACTTTGGAGAGGACATACCATTTATGGTTGCCCCGGATCTTCAAACTTTCCCCATGAACCAATGAATGCGGGGATCGAGTCAAGCTAGTGACTCGGTGATCAAAAACATTAGCAAAACATGGGTTCTCACCCGTGTCTCTGTTTTCTTTCTATTTTCTACTACCTAGTGTGGGGGAGATGGTCCCTTCCACTAACTTCCCCGTAGACTTTTAAATTGCTTTTTCTTCCGGGCTGTTCAGGAGCACTTTATTACAGTTGGCCGTTCACAAGCGGTTAGCTAGCGTGATAAACCTGACTGTTCGGGAGGAATCAAATTAATTCGGGGTCGAGTCAAGCTAGTGACTCGGTGATAAAAAACATTAGCCCGCACCATATGGGTTTTCACCCATATTTCTGACTTCTTTCTATTTTCTACCACCCAAGCCAGGAGGAATGCCCCACAGGTTGTATATATGTAAGTATTTCAGTTAGTTCAAAAAAAAAAAAAAAAAAAAAAAAAAAAAAAAAGAAAAGAGAGGAAATTTGCATGCCTTAACGGCTTAAATGCAAATTAAATAAAAATAAAATAAATATGTATATAAAAATAAATGGCTATTCAGTATTTCCCTTTTACGTTCTAAGTGTTGGTTTAACAGCCGGTTCTTTGAATATTGAGGGCAATATTCAGTTCTAAGTGTGGGGGGAAATTCTAGCGAATTTTATCAAATGTATCATCTAGCACCCCCATTTTAGCCAAAATTTTAAATTTTTTTTCTCACTTAGAACTCAGAAAATGGTAATCAGTCCGCCATGTCTAACCCACATAAGGATTGGCTAATCCCGGAGCAAACGGCTCTGGGTAAAGATGTATCAAATCCGTTTATGGCTTGCAATTTGCAAAAAATTGTATGGTTCTCGACTCACCATATCTTTAATTAGTGAAGAGTTGGCTAGCCCGCAAGGTTATGGCTTGTGGTAAAGGCTTTGGAATACCATAATTGGTAATCAGTTCACCAAAGATAATAGTTGTAATTTATCTAAGAGCTGGCTAGTCCAGAAGCAAACGGCTTCTGGTAAAGACAAATCAAACCCGTTGAAAGCTGATGGTTTGCTCAAAATCATTTGGCTATCATTGTGCCAAAGTATCACATACTAAAACAATGGCTAGTCCAGAAGCAAACGGCTTCTGGTAAAGACAAACCAAAACCGTTGACAGCTGGTGATTTGCTCAAAATCACATGGTTATCAGTGTACCATAGTTCTTACTTGAACTAAAACATTTGGCTACTCCAGAGGTGATGGCTTCTGGTAAAGAGATACATCCATTAAAATCTTCATAAAAGATTGCTAGGGACTAGCAATAGTTTAGTGTGGGGGATTGATGAGTATGTAAATACTCATCATTTCTTTCACATTTAAGCTACAGAAACAGTCAAAAATACTTTAAAAAGTCTAAAAATGTATAAAAATATCATCTGACTGTGTTTTTATAAGTTTCAGGGAAAAACAAACAATAATTGGCATAAATTGCATTTTAGTCCCTGAACTTTCAGAATTTGGCAAATCTAGTCCCTAGAATCTAAAAAAATGGAATTTATCATTCAAGGTCCCTAAAATAATCTTAATTGTCAAATTTGGTCCTTGAATGATTGTTTGGGCAAAAATTACAAAAAGGTCCCTCAACTTTGAAAAAATGTCAAAAATGGTCCCTGGGTTATTTAAAATGGAAAATAAATAATTATAACCCTTGTATTATTTATCTTGGCAAAATTGGTACCTTGTGATGCTTTTGGAAAATTACAATTTCAGTCCCTAAAAATCCAAGAATTACAAGAATGGTCCTTGTTACTAAAACTAAATCCAAATCCGGACCCTAAACTAATCCTAAGCCCAACACCCTAACTGTTATCTAAATCCTAAACCCAAAACACACCCAACCCAATCCTAAACACTAACCCATCACCACACAAGCCCAATCCCCAAAATACTAAACCCGGCCCATCTTTTTAGTTTAAACCCAGGGTCAAACCTTTGTTTGACCCGTCTCTTTCCCTGAAAACCGCCAAACCATCCAGTCACCATCCCACCTCACCAAAACCACCATCCACCTCATCCCCCTCCTCCAACACTCCACCTAACACTCCAAAAACAATTAATGCATCCTCCCCACTCTCCACTAGCAAAATCAGAGATAATTAGCAAAAATCCACCTTTCCCGCCAAAAGTGCCAAATGGTCGAATGTGATGAATTCTTGGAAATCAATGGCTCAGATGAAGTGGGAAAGGCTCAGAGGTCGACAAGGGATGCTTTAAAGGTCAATAGGGAAGCAATGGAGGATGTATGTAGCATAATTAGTTTATTTTAGCTTAAGTGTATGTCGTTTAATTAATTTCCAAAGTTCTATTGTATAATTTAGCTTTTAAACATTGAATCTCATGTTTCTAGTGTACTCTAAGTCTTTTGCAATAATAAATTTCAAGTTCTCAGTTCCATCTCAGTGTTTGCAATTTTTCATTTAATTTCAAAAATCTTATGTTTATGAATGGTGTTGTTAGTATAACTTCTGGACTCATTAGGTTAATGTAAGATCCTACATAGCTTATTAAAGCTATTAGTAATCAGTAAAACAAGTTTAGTAATAAGAAAATCAAAATCACAAAAACAGTCAACTAAAGTCAAAGTTCAAGGAATGATGAAGAAAAGCTGGAGCAAGGGAGAATTTGGATTGCCCTTGGGTTAGTGGACCTGTGGAGGTCCTATAGGTTGAATTTATGGTCCTTGGTCATTAGTTTTCAAGCCTGGAATCATTTGTAAGCATTTTTGATCATCTTGGCATTTTCCTGTTCTAGTGATTGATTTGCTTGTTTCTCTGTGATTTCATACTCATCTGGTGTTTGATAGTGGTATTTTAGTTTTAAGTTGTATGCTTATGTATTGGATTTCATGGTTGCTTAGTATTCCATTTTCACAGTTACACTAGCATATGGTTGATCTTTGTGTTTCAGGCTGCTATCATAGGATTGTTATGTGTAATTGGTGTGTTTTAATGATAATATAAGCTTTAAAATCAGTATTGTAGTCTAAATCATCTAGTTGCCTTGGAAATCAAAAATCAGACAACATTTAAGGGGTGTTTGGATCAGTGCTGTTTGTTGTGTTTTTGTTGTTGTTGGTTGTTAAATTTAGTCAAAGCATAACTCATTAGGTCTATTTAGGTCAGACAAAACATAAAAACTCAGTGTCATTAGATAAAAAGTCAAAATCAAGTGTATCCCTCATCTCAGCTGCACTGTTGGGATTGGAGGTTTCAAAATCATCCAAATCAGTTGCAAAGTTGTTAAGATTGATTGTTTTAATCATTTAGTAGCTTATTACATCCATTTCAATCAGTAGGGATCAATCAAAGTTCACAAAAGTCAATTTTCTTGTTTTGTCTGCAAAAGTCAACTGCATCAGCAGATTCATAGTTTTGGTTGCTGATCTTTTGGCTAATCAGACCTCAATTGGAGTTGTAATGATGGGGCTTTTGTGATTTTTAGATAGCCCACAAGCTAAGCTAACTTTTGCCCCCCTAAGATTGAATCTCAGTAGCTTATTGCTTAGCTTATTTTGGTTTGAAAGTTGCCTGTTTTTCTGAGTTTCTGTGTAAGAATCCATAGCAGCCAAGTGTTCAAATCTGTTAAGCTCTTGTAATAATTTGTAGTTTTAAGTTGTTTTAGGCTTATTTTAGAGTATTAAGCTTGTTCTGATCAGTTGGCCAAGTTTACTGCTTATTTGCTTATTTTTGGCTTATTAGCTTATTGCTTATTAGCCCAAATCTGCTTATTGGGCCTTTTCAGCTTTTCATTTTATTTTTCCCAGCTTCCTTATAATATTTTAGCATTATCTGTAATTTTTCATAATTTTCTGATCAGTTTTAATATTTTTAATCAATTTAAGTAGTTTTTAATAGTAATTTAATCATAATAAATAGAAAAATAATCAAAAAAATATAATTCCAATTTTCATAATTTTCTTTTGTCATTTTTAATCTAGGAAAAATATAAAAATATTTTTAGGACTTAAAAACAAACGAATTAGAAATATAGTGATAGCTTCTATTTAATAGAATTTATCTTTTTAAATTTTAATTAAGTAATTTTCATTTTTATAATTTTCTTATCTTTTTATTACCTTAGAGTATTTATATAAAAATTTTCAGATTTTTGTTTGATCTTTTAGTATTTATTAGAATTTTAATTAGTTTAAATAATTATTAAATAGTTTTTAATTAATAATAATTAATTAATAAGTTAAATAAATAATTTTCTTTTTCTAATAATTTTCTTTTATTATTAGAGTTGTAAAAATATAAATTTCATATCCGTAGGCTTTTTATTTCTTAAAACTCACTTTTTATTTGGTACGTTTACGTTTATTTAAATTTAAACGTACGTTTTTAGGTTTTTATAAGTTTTTAAGTAATTTGGTTTCCAGTTCTTGTTTTTATAGCTTGGTTAAAGCTATTTTCTTATCTCATTAGTGTAATCAAAATCATAATCCCCTTTCTGTTCATAAACACTTGATCACAATCCGTTTAATCACAATTTCGCATCTCGCTGGGACTTAAACGACCCGGGGATAAAACTATACTCCTTGGATTATTGTATTGTGTCCTTGATAGTTTGACTTTGTTTGACCACATTTGTGGTTGATTTAAGCAGACCTTTTAGAGCCAATCAATATTCTCCTCCTCCCTCTTCTCTCACAAGATTTCCCCAAGGGGTGAAATCATTGTTTTGGTAGAAAGTTAAGAGCGAAGGATCATCGAAGATATCGTGGCTTGACAAGCATGCTTGTTCGGTGGTGGTATCCTCCTCGCATTCCTCCACTTCATGCGGGCCACCACATTGATCACAGATCAAGTATGGGTTTGATAACCGCTTAGTTGGTTGCGACTTGTCTAGATAAGATACCTGATCATTCAATCTACTCACCCGGCTAGCAAAAGGAGGCTTTTTCATGATCTTGGAAACGCTCATGATCGAATCGGGTTCATCCCAGGTATCGTCTTGATCATTCGCGTATTCCTCAATTCTATTCCATCCTTCCTCAACGCTTAGTTTGGCTATTTTTCCTTTTGATGAACTATTAATGCCCAATTGGTCGTTTTTGGAGACACTGTCATAAAAGATTTGGACAAGAAGCCAGAGTTCAATGCCATGATGAGGGACTTGTCTAATTAGATCCTTGAATCTAACCCAAGATTTGTGAATAGGTTCTGCTGGTCCAACATGGAAGCGGAGGATTTCGTCTCTCAACGTTGAAGTTCTTCCTATGGGAAAGAATTTCTCATAGAATTTTGAGATAAGCTGTTCCCATGTGAAGATGGATTCGGAGGGAAGTTGGTTATACCAGTTTCCGGCTTTTTCACAAAGGGTGAAGGGAAAGAATCGAAGCCGGGAGGTATCTCTAGTAGCCCCATCCGTATGGAGGGTATCCACTACTTTCAGGAAGTCCTTGATGTGTTGGATCGGATCTTCAGTTTTCAATCCGTGGAATTTGCATACACTTTGGACAAGCCAGATATCGGTTGCACGCAAGACCCCATCCGTGCGCTCATTTGGAAAAACGATAGCATTGGAAAAACCACGAGAGGTGGGAGAAGAGTAGTCCTTGAGACATTTAGGGATTGGGATTTCGGGAACTTCCATTTCGTGATTGGGTTGAGGGCTAGGAGGTGTAGAATGATGATTGGATTCTTCCTCGGAGAGGGCATCATCAAAATTGATCGTGGATGGTTCAGCCACTTGGCGGAGTCGCCTTAATTTATGCATTTCCCTTTCGGGTTCAGCATAGGGTGTGGCAAGAGTCTTTATCGAGCTTCGGCTCCTAGTGATTCTAAGATTAGGGGGGTCATCATCCAAAATTAGGGAATATCCTCCTAAAGTGCGGGCTCTAGGAGGTGGTGGTTGTTGTGGTGGTGGGTTGTTGGGATTAAGGATATTACCATCTTCCATGATGTCGGATGGTATGGTTACGAACAAAGACACGAAGAAAATAGATAGACTAAAGAAAACCTAGAAAAATAAAACAAAAATCTCACTAGAAAGGAATCTAGTGAGTAGACCTATAAAATAAAAATTCAACCTAAACAATAACTATTCCCCGGCAGCGGCGCCAAAAACTTGATGCGTGGTTTTGTAACCTTACAACAGGTTTTACCTCTCGAGGGATCTCAAGAGGCTTACAACCCCACCAGGCAGTGTACCTGACCGATGTAGTATAGTGTAGTGGTAAGTACGGGGGATTGATCGTTCTCCACAGGGAATAGTGTTCGTTAGGTATGAAAAACTACTCTAATAGGTTTAAAGGTTGAGGAAGATTCTTTTTATGTTTTTATAATTTTTTATGAAAGCAAGTAAAATCTCGGTTTTGAAGGAGTGGGCGGAATTAGTTGCTAGTCAACTAACCCAAATAACTACAAATGCAAATAAAGTAAATAACTGAAAATAAAATGTTGGTGAGAAACTTATGTGTAGAAAAATGTGTTTACTTAGATTTCCTTACTCCCTAACTATCTTTTACCGGTTGATTAGTGTGTATTAGTCGCGTGGATGACGGGTGTATTCCTTAATATCAATCGTGGGGTGGCGTACGTACTTCCCCAACTCTACAAGCTCCTACTTCACTCCTATGTCGAGCCGGCTAGGAAGCTCCTAACATGGGATCACTAGAATTCGCTTGTGCATTAAATACAACCATAAAAACCTTTAGTACGCATTTGGTTCATGTTTCTTAAGACGTTCAAGCAAGTTACCGAATAGGAAGTTAGCCAGTTTTCTTAAGCCTAACATAGATAAACAATCATCCAATACAACTAATAACACACTAATAACCAATAATCAATAGCTAGGTTTCATTAGATCTAAGCAAACACAAGATAAATCTAGCCTAACATGTTAAACAAAAGACAAGAACAAGATAAAATCAAACAACACATAGACATATTGAATGATTAATTGATAACTTATCTTTCAATGTAACATGGAAGATCTCAAGGCAAAAAGCCTTGAAAAATATGCTAAAATCGTCCTAGGGTTTTCTCCCAAAAATTCCACACTAAGCTCTCCCTTAATGACAAAGAATTAGAAAACTATATATAGATTTTTAGATCTGACGGCGTCACCTTATGGAGTGTGACGCCGTCACCTCGCCGCTTCTAGGGTTCCCGGATGACCTTCTTGACGCCGTCCCTCTTTAGCTCTCCAAAATCCGTTCTGGCTTATCAAGGCTTGACGCCGTCAGCTATTGAACGTGACGCCGTCCCTCTTTGATTTAAGCCGTGACGCCCTTGATCAGGTTAAAGCGTGACGCCGTCAGAATTCACATGCTATTTTCACTGGCTTATCATGAGTAAATTTCACGTCCACCTTTTCTTGCCAAGCCATGACGCCGTCCAGAGTAAAATGTGACGCCGTCAAAGGTAACTTTCAGCACAATTTTGAGACTTTGTCGTTTTCTTCACTTTTATGCTCCAAAAACGTCCAAAATGCCTCCTTTTCCAGATTTCTCCTCAAAAGTACCTAAAATGACAAAAGGAACGATTTAGGGCAATATTTGATCAAATAAATACGATTTAGGGCTTAAATGACCCCTTAAAAGCGGTACACTTTTCGCTTCATCAGCTATAGAACTAAAATTCAGTGTTTTTTTTTTTTTTTTTTTTTTTTTTTTTTTTAATAGGCATTCTTTCCGATCATTGCTCATGAGCACTATTACCTGATAGTATTCAATCTCTTTAAAGGAACATCAGTCATCATCGACAACGCAAACTCTGGCCAAACTTATGATTCAAAGTACAAGCATGTGTGTGATCTTTTGGTAAGTAATGAAATCTTGAACATCACATTTGATAACCTCAGTTATATTTCATTTAATAAGAAGTAACATCAATTTAAAATATTTGTTTATACAGAAAAAGCTGTTTTCAAAACACTTGGAGCGATACAAGCATCCAAGAGCGTTAGATGTGATGGAAAAAAAGACTACCATCATGAAGTTAAAGTGGGGAACTAAGAATAACGTGGTTGATTGTGGCGTTTTCGTGATGATGCATATGGAAAATTACGATGGAGAAGCGGCTTCAAAATGGAACTTTGGTTTCCCAACTGAAGCAGAAGGCCAAACAATGGAGCTCATCAAGATGAGAGTTAAGTATGCAACAAAAATGTTGATGCATGAAATAAACATGCATAGAGAAATGATGATTGAACATGCACACCAGTTTGCAATAGAAAACACAGACAAGGAAAAAAAACAACAGATGATCAAAGACAACATCAAGAAGAAGAAAGATGTACAAGACGCAATTCATGTTCCTAGTGCACTTTAGAAACTGATGCAGTTTATGTTGGAGCATAGTCAAGTATTTTCTTTAAGCAGTTTAAAAACAATGTTGGTTCTATTTTACTATGTTTAGACTATTTGTTACATTTTTGTATGTAAGGTCGGTTATGTCATATGTTGGTACTATTTGGGTAAACTGAATGTAAGCTTCTTTATATATGACCAGGTGATAACTATATGTTATTTTGTATAACAGTTCTAGGTATCTTATTCTATTTTTGGTAGTATAAGATCTGTTATTATGAACAGTCGTAGTGGTTTTTTATCACATGAGATAAAGTAACTAGGTGATAAAGTTTTGTATCACAAGTGATAACAAATATGTTTTTTTTTGTATCACAGGATTTAACTTACTTTGTATCACAGGTGATACTTAACATATCACATGTGATACTTAACATATATGATACTTAAATATCACTGGTGATAAATTAACTAGGTGATAAAGTTTTGTATCACAATATATCACATATATGATACTTAACATATATGATACTTAAATATCACTGGTGATACAATAAATATCACTGGTGATAAAGTAACTAGGTTAGTTAAATGTAAAAATGAATTATTATTAATAAATATCACTGGTGATACAATAAATATCACTGGTGATAAAGTAACTAGGTGATAAAATTTTGTATCACAAGTGATAACAAATATGTTTTTTTGTATCACAGGATTTAACTTACTTTGTATCACAGGTGATACTTAACTTATCACATGTGATACTTAACATGTCACATGTGATTTTCAAACAAAACTTAACATATCACATGTGATACTTAACATATATGATACTTAAAATATCACATGTGATACTTAACATATATGATACTTAAATATCACTGGTGATAGAATAAATATCACTGGTGATAAAGTAACTAGGTTAGTTAAATGTAAAAATGAATTATTATTAATAAATATCACTGGTGATACAATAAATATCACTGGTGATAAAGTAACTAGGTGATAAAGTTTTGTATAACAAGTGATAACAAATATGTTTTTTTGTATCACAGGATTTAACTTACTTTGTATCACAGGTGATACTTAAAATATCACATGTGATACTTAACATATATGATTTTGAATGTATCACAGGTGATACCTAATAAGTTATTTTGTATCACAGGTGATACCTTATATATTTTTTTGTATCACATGTGATACCTTATAATGTATGTAGGTAACTACAGTTTATGTAAACTTTTTGTGCTGCTCATTAAGTTCAAATTATTTTTCTTTATTGGTTTAGTGTGACAACATTTATTTAGCCAAAAAAAAAAACAAATGATATAAAAAAAAATAAAAAAAGTCTGTTTATCAGCTTAATTTTTAAGTTCATTTTTTATTAAATGTCAAATTGATTGAAGTCCTAGGTTTCCTTTTACAAGTCTTTGTCAAAAAAAACTTTCATAAAAGTCAATGGATTAAAAAAGTTACCTTTTAATATTAAAAAAAAAAAACGGATGGACCACTTTTGCCAATTCAGGAAACTTACCCCACCAACCCCACCAACTCCACCCTCAACCTTTCACTATCAAAATATTCTCTTTATCTAACAAATCATTTTCTCTCTCTTATCACCATTAAAAAAGCTACCATAAAGCAATCAAAACTACCCGTTTTTAACTGTTAAATTCATAAAAGTAACACAAAAATGCAAGAATCATCAAGTGTACAAGCAGATCCACACAAAAAAACGATTGAAAATGAACATACTGACTCTCGAAATGAAGGTACGATGCTTTCGAGTAATTAATTAATTGTTTTATTAGTTGTTTCTGTATTTTTTAAGTGTCTTTGATATAATTTATGAATATTTTCTTAAGTTTTTGTGAAGCAATGATAGATTATAGATTATATTTAAAAAATCTAGATATAATTAGCTGATTATTGAATGTGTTGTAGTCAATAGGTTATGTTGTTTATTAGATGTTTGTTGATGAACTGACTGTTTGGGATTTTAGATTTTGTGATATGAGGCCTTATGTTGTACATTTTAGAAAGTTAAGTTATCAAATTAGTTCAAGTGTTTTGTAGTTTAATGAAAATGTCATGAAAATGCAGAGCATAAAATAGATGAAACAATTCCAAAAAGAAGAAAACAGTTACCAAGATTAGGATGTAAGAAAAAAGGACGTCATATGCATCCACTATTAGCAGCACATCGAAGAAAGTTGGAAGAAAAAAAGAATGCAGATGAAGAAACAACGGTTAGATGCGGCAAAATTAGAAAAAGCTGAAAATGAAGCAGCAAAGAAGGAAGAAGCAGGTGAAAAATGTAAAGAACAGGTTTGTTAAATGTAAAAATGAATTATTATTAATAAATATCACTGGTGATACAATAAATATCACTGGTGATAAAGTAACTGGTAATGTCCTATAACCTTCTTTACATTATGCCACAGGCTGAAAAAGAAGCTGAAAAAGAGTGTAATGCAAAGACAGAAGAAGCTGGAAAATCTAAAGAGAAAGAAGTTGAAGACAAGAAGAATGAAACAGCAAAAGGAAAAAGAAAAATAGATGAAACTGGGATTGATGAAAAAGAATTTGATATGGGTGAGTGTAATTCTGATGACGAAGAAAAGGAAGGGATTCATAAAAATGTAAAAAAGAAACAAAAGATGTTTACGACGTTGAGTTCAAGGGCAAGTGTTAGGCCCTTTTTTGATGCAATGCATGGACTAAGCAAAGAGAGAAAGAAAGTTATAAGAGAAATGGGCTTTGGTGAGTTGATTGATTTTCCGATTAATGAAATACCAACAAGGTTAGCGTTTTTTGTAGTAGACAGTTTGGATGTAGAAACAATGAACCTTCGGCTTCCAAATGGTAATTTACAAATATCTCCACAGACCGTTAAGGAAGTTCTTGGGTTACCAAAGGGATCGAGGAGGTTGGAAACAAATGAAGAACAAAGAGAAAAGAAAGATCTATTTGAGGAAGAATGGAAAAGTGAGTTCAAAGATGAAAGAAAGTTGACAATAAATGCATTATCAAGACAGATAACAAAAACAATAAACACAGATTTCATTTTCAGAATAAACTTTTTGATGCTAGTTGCAAATACCTTTGGAGAATGTGATAGCAACTGTGTTGTAAAAACGACGGTATTGAAAAATGTTCTTGAAGAAGATGATGTTAGAGAGATAGATTGGTGTAGATATGTATATGAATGTGCAAGATTGTCAAAAACTGATTGGGCAAGCAGAAAGAGGAATAGGACAGAGGTTGTCTATTACGGCCCGGTTACATTCTTGATGGTATCTCCTGATTTTTATTTTTTATTATTTTTTATTTTTTTTAGCATAACAAGTTTATGATTTTGAAAATATACATACATATGTTTTAAGTGTTAAAAAAAGACCATGTGTAGTATCACCTGTGATATATGAAGTATCACAGGTGATACTATTTATTATTTTCACAATTTATACTATATGAAGTATCACCTGTGATATATGAAGTATCACAGGTGATACTATTCATTGTTTTCAATTCTTAAAAACTATATGAAGTATCACCTGTGATATATATATATATATATATATATATATATATATATATATATATATATATATATATATATATATATATATATATATATATATATATATATATATATACTTGATAATGTTTTTTAATATAATATTATAAATGGTTGTTGAAACAGCTTGCATATTTACAATATACGAAGTTTGATCGAATGAGTGTTGCAAGAAGATTACCAGCTTTCAAAAGTTGGAATGCAAACTTGTTGAAAAGTAGAGAGACTCTGGAACTAGATTACAAAAACTTTTTTGGGATAGTCAACATTATAGGAGCTCTGAATGAACAAGAAAAACTGCTCAAAAGGAGGTGAGTATATGATATCTCTAGTGA
Source organism: Artemisia tridentata subsp. tridentata (assembly GCA_021014915.2). Lineage (NCBI taxonomy): Eukaryota > Viridiplantae > Streptophyta > Magnoliopsida > Asterales > Asteraceae > Artemisia > Artemisia tridentata. The sequence goes on from CP139508.1 coordinate 462,754,725, forward strand.
TATTAGATTATTTTTGTGTTTAAGAGTGTAACTGATGATTTCTTAAAATTTAAATTCAATTACAGGAAATTTATGAAATGTTAGAAGACAAAATAGGTGGTATTTTGAGTGAGAAACAATTGTTTGAAGAAACAGTCAAGGAAAGTCTAGTAAAGTTTGGAAATGATCAAAGGCTTATTGAATATAGAGAAAGATTAAAGCAGATTTTCAGAAACGCTAATGATAATTTCCAAAGAAAAAGTCCTTTCTATTATTCATCAACAGAATCAAGCTCCATCAAATTTGTAACAAGTGATGATGAAGATGATGACAATGGTGAATCTAATGATAACAATGACAACAATGAAAAGACAGAATCTGGACATCAAAATAGAGAATATGGAGATGAAAATGGAGAATCTATGATATTTGATGATGATGAAGCTGACAAACAAGATGCCACAAATGACAATAATGCAGAATCAAACTCTGATAAAGACGAAGGTGCACAAGGAATGGGAAAGGATGAAACTGCATCAAACAATGAGGGCAGTAGTACCAAAAATGATGTAGATGCGGAAAACAATGAAACAAAAAAGGTTACAAGTCAAAAAATTGAAGGTGAAAAGATGAATGAAGATGAAGAAATTCAATGTCAATTTAAAGTTGATGATGATTTATCTTTCTTTGAGGAATTAATTGCTAAAACCGATGAAGAATTTATGAAAGAATTGAGAGAAATTCAACGAAAACAAGCCAAACCGCTTGAAGATTTAACCGATGAAGAATTTATTGAAGTTTTAGCTGAAGCGCAAACATTTGGGAATCAGGAAAAGGTAGAAGAAAAAGAAACGGAACAAGCAGATGCTTCTTGTCAACAAGAAAAACAAAAGCAACAAGCAAGTTCATCTTGTTGTAAAAGCAGGGAGCATAATTTTGAGTTCACACCAGGATCACAGCCAACCTTTGATCTAGGATTTGATAGCCCTGTAGTAGACTCAAAACCATGCAAAAAATCAGAGTCAAATGATGAAGAAAAAGAATCTTGGTGCTTGCAATCACCGTATATAAACCAAAAGGTCAGCACAACAACAGAGCTAACAGAGGATGAAATACTCTTGGCAAGAAGCATCTTTTGTATGCAAGGAGACGAAGCGTAAGATTAACTTTTAAATTTTTATCAACTTTAATTGAATATATCATAGGTGATACCTCAGTTCTTTTTAACAAATGAAAGAAATGATTAGTATCATCTGTGATATATCAAAGAATAAATAATATCTGAAGTTTCTTATACTTATCACCAGTGATATTCTCAAAAACAGAGAGCAAGTTTTCAACGACCAACGTGTAGGATTGATGAGAATGAATGTCCAATCACTAGCACCAGGATTGAAAATTGAAACTCCTGTGATCGACACATTTGCTTCAATCCTAAATTACGAAGAATGGGAATCAGAGAAAGAGATGAAAAGGCATTACTTTTATACATCAATGATGGTGAGATAAATTTAATTTAAAATAATGTACTATAATTGAATGTGTTTATGTATTAACTTAATTTAACTTGTTTTCAATTATCAAGCAGCTGCCTGGAGTAATAGAAGATAATCGAAAACGCATGCTTTCCGAAGAAGAAATAATAGATAAACAATATGATGAGTTTGCAAAGATGATTGCAATTCAGATGGAAGATGATATAAGGAGGCTACAATTTGAAGATGTTAACTTGGTATATCATATGACTTTTATAAATTAATGAATGAACTTAGTCTATTATCTTAAAACTTAAATCATTTTTATAATTTCATGAAAACAGGTTTTCTTCCCAATTATAGCGCATGGTCATTACTACCTTATAGTTTTCAACATCCTTAAAGGAACATCTGTGATAATAGATAACAGTGATTCAGATGGGACGTTTGAAGGAAAGTACCAAGAAAACTATGATCTTGTGGTAAGAAAAACTATTCTGAAGACTTCACATATAATTTATTTTGGTCAAATATAATTACAATATCACTGGTGATATTTCAGAATATCACTTGTGATACTAGTCTATAATTGACACTTTGTAATTTTATTTTCAGAGGGCTGTTTTTGCAAGGCATTTGTCTACATATCTACATCCAAAAGGAGATGTATTTATGAATCAGAAAAAAAAACCAACAATCTTAAACATGAGTTGGAAAACAAGAAAAGAAAAGATAGACTGTGGTTTGTACATGATGTTGCATATGGAGCATTATGAAGGTAAGAGTGGAGCAAAATGGGAAACAGGCATGCTCAAAGAAACGAACAGAAGCCATCGAATGCAGATAAACAGCCTGAGAACAAAGTATGCAGCAAAGATGATGCTCCATGAAGTAAATGAGAAGCAAAAGATGATGTCTGACTATGCCTTGAAATTTGCAGCTGAAAATCCAGATGAAGAAGAAGTAAAGAAATTGGTTCAGGAGGCTATAAATAGAAAGATTGAAGAAGAAGAAGCCCTAAAGCCTGGATCAAGTGGTTATTAGTTTAACATTTAATTTTTGTATAGAAACTTGTACTGTCTTAGTTTATGTTTTTGAAATAGTGTACACAGTTAAGCTAGGTTTAAGAATTAGATATTGCAAAAGCCATTTTTTGTAGTACTGCTGGGCCACGGAATGTGACGGACAGTGTCCAAGTTTGGGGTTACCTAAGAATGATGGTGCTCTATTAGGTCCTGAACCACATTCCCGGGTGCCAGAGATTGTACTCGATTTTGTTATGGCTTTGTGCTTAAACTAAGAGTTAGGCATTACACAGATGAATGTAATCAGAATTTGAAAATATTTTTGGGTGAAGTAAATATAAGCTTCTTTTATAAATTATGAGTGTGTGATTTTGTATGTATCACAGGTGATACCTAGAAGTTATTTCGTAATATTAAATATTAACTGTCATTTTATTATTTTATCCGTTATTTTTGTATCACATGTGATACCTAGAAGTTATTTGGTAAACTGTAGATACCTTCCTTACATTATAAGGAATTTTAGGTGATACCTAAAATTAGATATTAGGTATCACCTGTGATACAAAATTATTTATTAGGTATCACCTGTGATACAAAATAATTTATTAGGTATCACTTGTGATACATTCAAAATCACACATTGATTCGTACTGTTGCTCAATAGAGCTTAGAAGCACTGTTTGTCGAAAGTACTTGGTACACTTATTCGTCTATTTGTGATATCAAAAGACATTTTTTTTATTTGAAATTATGGAATACTTTGATATCTATCATCTGTGATACATTAAACTGTGATAAAGCTTTAAACTGTTTTGGCTAAGGTATTATTTATCACCTTTGATACAAAAAAACATATAAGGTATCACCTGTGATACATACAAAATAACACTGCTAATATACAAAAGAAACTTATATTCAGCTTATATTCAAATTCTGATTACATTCATCTGTGTAATACCTAACACCTAGTTTAATCATAAAGCCATAACAAAATCGAGTACAAACTCCGGCACCAGGGAATGTGGTTCGGGACCTAATAGAGCACCATCATTCTTAGGTAACCCCAAACTTGGACACTGTCCGTCACATTCCGTGGCCCAGCAGTACTACAAAATGGCTTTTTCTATATCTAATTCTTAAACCTAGCCATAACAAAATCGAGTACAAACTCCGGCACCAGGGAATGTGGTTCGGGACCTAATAGAGCACCATCATTCTTAGGTAACCCCAAACTTGGACACTGTCCGTCACATTCCGTGGCCCAGCAGTACTACAAAATGGCTTTTTCTATATCTAATTCTTAAACCTAGCTTAACTGTCTACACAATTTCAGAAACATAAACTACGACAGTACAAGTTTCTATACAAAAATTAAATTTCAGAAACATAAACTACACAATCTTTCATCATATCGCACTTTCAACATGATCTGCTTCTTGTTCAGCTTTCCTTTTCTTTATCGCTTCTCTTATCACCTTTGCTTTCAGTTTATTGTCTGGGTATCTCTCTGCAAATTTATGTGTCTCGTTGCTGATATTTTCTCTTTGAATATTCATTTCATGTGTCAAAATCTTTGTGGCATACTTGATTCTCAATCTTGTTATTGCATTCTCTTGTTCATGTCCTTCTGTTGGAAACTCCAGTTTCCAATTTTTCTCAATCTCTCCATTGTATTGTTCCATATGCATCATCACAAAGACTCCGCAATCAATGATGTTCTTTTTGGTTGCCCACTTAAGCTTCATCACTGTTGTCTTTGATTTTTTTATTTGAGAAGCCTTTTTGTGTTTGTGGGATTGCAAATATCTTGAAAATAGTTTTTTCTACACAAAATAGAAAATTGAGTTTATTAAAGACATCTCATTTAAGCAGTATCCATAATAATTTAAGCACGCATCATAATTTAAGTATAGTCTTTAATTACTTTTCGAGAACATCGCACTCCTTCGAGTATTTGCTTTCGTATGTCTGCCTTGAATTAGAGTTGTCAATGATAACAGAACTTCCTTTGGAGAGATTGAAAACAACCAGATAATAATGTTCATGCGCAATTATTGGAAAGAATGCCTGTATTAATTGTAAACAAAAATTAGAGTCATTTTAATACAAATAAAACATATCACATGTGATACTTAACATATCACATGTGATAGTTAACATATCACATGTGATACTTAACATATCACATGTGATACTTAACAAATCACATGTGATAGTTAAAACTCATAATAATTGAAATAAGTTGTTACCAATTCTACTTGATGCAACGATTCGTCATCTTGATTGTTTTTAAACACAGGTTCTAAGTATGAACAAAAATCATTATATTGCTTTTCTTCATCTTGCTTTTTTGCTTCCACTATTTGACGTGTCTGTTTTTATACATCAACACATGTTATAAGAAACAAATTAAGATTTTAGTAATTAAGTTCTAATTTTTTAGGTACTTACCAGTATTCCAGTATGAAAAAATTGTTTCATCTTTGGTCCATAGTTGTTGATTGTTTCTTCGTAGTTTAAAACTGCTGCAAAGGTGTCGATTACACTAGCTTCCACTTTTAGTTGTGGTGCTAGGGTTTGCATGTTGTCTCTGATCGCCGCTGCCTCCCATGCCCATTCAGTTTGAAACACAAATTCGCTATACAAAAAGATAGACCATAATTAGATATATTATTAACAAATTCCTATATTATTGTTTAATTAGATAAAGCAGACTTACTATGGATCTCCTTCCATTGAAAATAAAGCATCTGTAACCATAATTTCATCTAGCTTTATTGGAATTTGTATGTCAGTTTTCTGGTTCATATACGGTGAAACCAGAATTCTTTTTTGAACGACATTTATTTTCTCAATGTAATCATCATCACCCCTTGCATTTTTTTCTTCATTCACAGCTTCATCATTATCACTACCAGTTTCTGTCTCATCACTTCCAGTGTCCGTATCGTCATTCACAGCTTCATCATCATCACTTTTCACAGTTTCCGTTGCAATTTTTTCTTCATTCACAACTTTATCATCATTCACAGTTTCCATATCATTTACAGCTTCATCATCATCACTACCAGTTTCCGTTTCACTTTCGTCGCTATTCACAACTTTATCATCATCATCATCATCATCATCATCATCATTTTCTGTTTCAATCTCGCCATTGCCATCATCTTTTTCTTGTTCACTTTCACTATGTTTTACATTCTCAGTTTCTTTGCCATCATCACTAGTTTCTTTGTCCTTCTCATCACCATTGCCATCATCATTTTTGCCAACATCACTACCATCGTTGTTGTTATCATCACTCTCTTCTTCTTCATCTTGATCAAAATCCACAACATTGAACATTGTTTTGTATTTCTTACATAACATGTTCATTGTTTTGTCATCCTTGAACTTCTGCATACCATCTTTGATTGTCTCATCCAACTCTTCTTTTTCTTTTGAAATTGTTTCAAATTTCTCTTTAATTTTTGCGTAAAACTCCTGTAAAACGAGCAAGTTGGATTAGTTTTTTAATCTATCACATGTGATACATATGACATGTAAAATTATATGTAATATTAGTTATCAGTATAAGTTATATCACCTGTGATACATATGACTTGTGTTGTATGTAATATTAGTTATCATCATCACATATGTTTTATCACTGGTGATATACTACCAAAAACTCAAAAAAATCACCAGTGATATTCTGAAATATCACCAGTGATATTCTGAAATATCACCAGTGATATTCTGAAATATCACCAGTGATATTCTGAAATATCACAAGTTATATTGTAATTATATTTGACCAAAATAAATTACCACAAGATCATAACATTTATCACTGGTGACATACTATCAATAATTGAAAAAAATTAAAACTAACCTCTTTTGTTTCTGGTCTTTTGGGAAGCAATGGCTCATTGGAAACATCAGCTTGGAAAATTGGTTGAATCCAAGTATAGCAGCTTTTTTATACAAAAAATAAATTCGTGTTAGATTATAATATTTGAATTACTTATGACTAACTTATAGAAACTTTTAAAATAACTTACACATAAGAAGGTAATCGGCCCATAGTAGTAGCCTGAGTTCAACTTCACATTATGCCAGTTTTTCTTACTTATCTATAAGCTTTCCAGTATGTAACCACACCAATCAATATCCTTTATATCATCTTCTTCTTTGACATGCATCAGCACCGTCGGCAGCACCTTTCCTCCATTGTCTATTGTTCCCATCGTGCTTGCAAACAGAGTTAGGAAGTTCATTATAAAGGTGAAATCAGCATCAAAGGTGTTTGATATCTCCATGAATATCGCTGGTGCTGTGATTTTTGCTAGATGAGAGTATTGATTTTTCCATTCTTGTATGAAAGCATCATCAGGTTCTCTTTCATCTAGGTCTTGTAATTTCTTCCTTCCCATCGGACACCTAGCATATCGTTAATTTTTTGCCTTGTTGCCTTAATAGATCCTTTTTCCAATCTTAGTTCCATGCTTGGTGGATGGAAACTTTGTATCACATGGTACACTAAAGCACCTGGAAGTTCAACTACAGGGAAGTTGATGAATCTCTCAAAACCAATGTTTTTCAAGCACTTTTTCCTAGCATCTGATAAACCGACCATTGCATCATACAGAGCTCTAGGTGATGTTCTGATTTTGCAGGTAGGATACATCATATTTTTTTTTTGTTTTTTTTTCCTTCTTTCCTTTTTCTTTTTTCATTTTCTTATTTTTATTCTTGACAATATCCTCCTCCTCAGAATCTTCTTCATCACTTTCCAATTTTCTTTTTTTGGCTATTTTTTTAGCTTTCTCTCTCTCCTTCTCCTTCTTCTTTTCAGCCTCTTCTCTTTTCTTCATTATGCTTTTTTTAACTTTAGATCTAAATAACTGCTTTACTCTTTTCCTCTTTTGTTCTACAACAGGTTTTTGTCCTGATGTGGATGTCGCTTTATCATCTGCATATTTAAAACACATAAAAGATATAAGTCCCAAACTTATCACACATGATACTCAGCATATGACATGTGATACTCAGAATATCACTTGTGATATATAACTTATCACATGTGATATTTCACTAGAATATTAAGTATTACAAAATAACACCTTAGGGTAATGCAGAAGCCAAATGCGTCTTCTGTGGCTTAGTTGCAGCCGACGCCTTCGGCGAAGCCGATGGCGTCTTCTGTTGCTTAGCCACAGAAGATGCTTTCGGCTTCTCTAGAATATCAAGTATCACCTGTGATACTTAATATTCTAGAGAAGCCGAAGGCGTCTTAGCCGCAGAAGAAATTAAGTATCACCTGTGATACAAAATAAGCTATGACATTAAGTGACACTGATTTTCTATCTTATATAACAACCAATAAGCAACTTTTAATTCCTAACTTGTATAACAACCAATAAGCAACTTTTAATTCCTAAATAAGCAATAACGTAGAAGCCAAAGGCGTCTTAGCCGCAGAAGAGATTAAGTATCACCTGTGATACAAAATAAGCTATAACATTAAATGACACTGATTTTCTAACTTATATAACAACCAATAAACAACTTTTAATTCCTAACTTTTATAACAACCAATAAGCAACTTTTAATTCATAAATAAGCACTAATGTAGAAGCCGAAGGCGTCTTCTGTGATACAAAATAACATCTTTTGTGGCTTATCTGCAGCCAACGGCTTTGGCTGTTGTTTAGCCACAGAAGACGCCTTCGGCTTCTACATGATACAAAATAACATCATTTCACATGTGGTTTTGTGTGGCTTAGTATGCCTTCGGCGAAGCCGAAGGCGTCTTAGCCGCAGAAGACGCCTTCAAAGCCGAAGGCCGAAGGCGTCTTCTGCGGCTAAGCCAAAGGCTTAGCCGCATATAACTTCTTCAATAAATGCTTCTAATGTGTTTGTTAACTCTTAAAACCTAATTTCTAGTGCGTTTTTCTTCACAAAATCACTATAAACATCAATTATTCATTCTAAAATCATAATATCTTCACAAAATCACTATAAACATCAATTATTCATTCTAGGGTTTCGGTATACCTGAAATTGGACTGTTGACTGGTTTTTCCTTCATCCTTTTCGCCGGAGATTCCATTTTTTCTGATCGACTGGTGAAATGCGTGTAGATCCGACGTTTTTTTACGGTAATTTTGATCGGTTTTTGTTGTGAGTAGTGTGTGTTTTTAGTGTGTGTTTGTTGGTAGAAATTATGAGACGAAAATGAGCGGGTTAGTGTTTGTGTTTTGTTGTGAATTTACGAAATTACCCCTCCGTGTATTTTTTTTAATAGCAATTGGTATGATCTCAGCCATTGATTAAATTTAAATCAATGGATGTGGTTTGTCCCTTGGTATGTGAGGGTTTTATGGTTTGTAGAATAACTCAACTCTTATATAATTAACTCTAAAAAGTTATATTTGAAAGTCCAAAACAATCTTATGATTCTATTTGTGAACGATTCTACGATCGTGCTACCAATCCTATGCATAAAACAATGGACCGCGAATTGATAGTCTTGACTTGAACTATTTTGGTCTCAAAGGTACAATTATAACTTTATAACACTATGGAATATGTCTGCTTTTAAAAATCAAAATGGCGGAAATGTAATTTAGATTTTATTACTAAGGACAACAACAACGTTAATTTGGTGCTTTTTATATGTAAGAAATTACAGGCAATGGCATCAATAATGCGTGCACATGCTATATATCCTTGTTTACAAGTCTCTTTTAAGATACTTTTTAATTACAATTTTTCACTAATCATCCTGAAGTATCCAAAAAATTGGAGCAACAAGCAACATTAATATATTTGTACAGGTGTATTGTATAACCTTTCAAGAGAGTGACATACAGTTTTAAAGAGCAAACCTCGAAATTATTTTTTATAGAACAACTGGGGCAACAGAAGCAAATAGGTGTTCACAATGCGGATGCAAGATAGGCTTACTAACAGGTTACTCTTAGACTCTGACTAAGAACCATATTATATTTGCAAGAACATAGAGTTGCATAACAACCTAACAATTGGGTATGGAGCAATGCAGAAGAGCGTAACTTGACTGCACGCGAGCAAAACTTCTTGTCTGTTTGATATAATGGTTGGTGCAAAAAGAGCATCATTGAGAACATTGTCAGTTATCGAGTCTAAAGAAGAGGCCAGTGCCAAGTGGTAATGCAATATGTTGCTTTGATAAAAGAATATCTGAAAAAGGTGGAAGACGAACTTGTTGCAAAAGGCAATCACAGACTCTTAACAATTGGATACTTCTTGCTCCCATCATAAAAGCTTCTGTCTTCTATTATAAGATGTGAGTTTTATAGTTTATAAGGCATTTTGATTAGCACAAAATTGTGATGAGGCCTTTTTGGTACGAATGTTTAATAGGAAGGGTGAAAACTAGATGTTTGCTCGAGTAGCCTTGGTTCCTTTGCTTGGAGTTTCGAGGAGGGTACGATGTAACTGTTGGAGTAGAGGAATTGACGCCCTTGTTTTCATATTGAAATCATTAAAACCTGGATATAAGTTCCATCAAGTGGAAATGATCATCTAGTTGCGGTCCGACATGAAACCTGTTACAAACAGTTAGAGGTTGTGATAAGAACCGGGCTAAATTCTTATTAAAAGTAAATGATGAAAAATTGAACAAACTGATAGTGCCAATAAATAATAGGAGAAATCTGGTGATCTCCAAAATTTATGACTCGATCATTTGCATCATAGATGACTCTTTAAATACTAAAACACTCCTAAACCTACCATAGTTCAAATACGATTAAAGTAAACCAATCATGGATAACACGTTACTTGCTCCCCCAGGACTTACCAAACTATAATAAATATTTAATACTAAGCCCCTAACAATCAATACCAATTATCCAGCAGCCCCTTGTGCTTGTCGGCTGTACACGTGATTAAACCGTCCAGGTTTGCCTTAAAGGTGAATCAGGGGTGTTGGTTACAAACAGTGCATTCTTAGAAGTTTATAAATAGTTAATGAGATGGCTATAATCTTTACCTGGCAAAAAAATAAATATAAAACTTGGCTGAATTCCTAATGCCAGTCTATTGTGCTACCTCGGTTTTGAAGGATATATGATATGCCATCAACATTATAGCATTCAAGTCTATCGCCTCTATAGCATGTTCAGTGTGATTGTTGTTTTCGGGATCCTTCATTGTACTTTTGTTAGGTGTTTTGAAGATAGAGACATCAGACATATAAGTGAACCTAAGTCTTCTACCTAACATCAATATTATTTTCTTAAACATGACATAAGTAAATAACACGAACAATACATGATATAAGTACTTTGTAATATTACAACTTATACTTTTGATTTTACCATAGATTTTTAAGCACATCCATATTCATAATATGATCATATACTTGAAAAGAAAGAGTCGTGTTTATGGCCACTTTAGAGTAACATAATATTTTTGGTCACTTTAAGTAGCGCGCATATATTTTTTTTTTGGTAATTCAGGGAAAAAAAAAATAATAAAAAAAAAATAAAATTCAGGGAATAAAAAAACCTTGCACATAATTATACATTTTGATACTAAATCGGTAACAAAACATATGCATACTGTCAAGAAGCCATTTGGGAAACCTACTAAAAACGTTTTGATTAAGTACGGAACTTACCTTTTAACATCATATAGGTAACTAAGGGGGTGTTTGTTTCGGCTTATATATGGGCTTATTAGGTTATATGAGTTCGGCTTATATAACATAAGCCACAATTTTGTGGCTTATTTTGACAGTTATGTCCTTATATAAATGTTATATAAGCACATAACTGTCAAAATAAGACACAAAATTGTGGCTTATGTTATGTTAGCCGAACACAACTTATGTTATATAAGCTTAAACAAACACCGCCTAAAACTACATTTAGAATTTAGTAACTATGTTGAGCTTATCGAGGGCAATTCTTATACTCACACAGCCTAAACAATCCCCGTGACCGTTTGCAAACCCTTCCCCTAGCGACCCTAGAATGTTTACCTTAGGAGATTCGTATTAAGTAATTAAATTACTAACTAACATATCTGCATCATCACTTGGTTAACAGTCACATATTCAAAACCCTTCCCATAGCCACCCTAGAATGTTTACCTAAGAAGCTTCGTGTTAGTAAATAGATTACTTAATAACATATCTACATCATCACTTGGTTAACACGTACATATTCAAAACCAGGATTATCAAGTGACCAAACAATATGATGCATAATACCACAAAAAAAAAAAAAAAAAAAAAAAAGGTATGTTAAAAATAACTAACAAAACTGGAAAAAAAAAAACTATATAAAAAAATTTTTAAAAATAATAATAAAAAAATAAAAAAAGTAATTTACAATACCTTAGTTTTAGCACTAAGGTAAAGGGAAAAAGCGAACGAGAGGAGGTGCAAATAATGCAGGTGCAAGATCCCAAAAATCGTAATCGATAGTTTTTTTATGAAAGTAGTCTAAACCACATTGCAAACCGAAAACCCCAACAAGGGTACCATTGATATGCCGAGGTGGATGATGACAGATAATCAACATCATAACTTGATTACTTTACGATCTCACTTTGATATGCGTATTCAAGGTTTACTTTTGTAGTCGTACGTGGTGGCTTTGAAAGTTTACTAGGTAACTGTCGAAAAGTGGAAAAGATGATATATAAGAGCGAAAATTAATTTGTTACTTTTTTAGACGAAGGTGAAGATTTTTTCACTTTACATATTTACCAAGTATCTTGTGTATGTTTTTACCCATGTGTTTCCGAGATAACGTGACACCATTTTATTGGTCGAAGGAAAAAAAAACATCTCGCGTAGGAATGTACCCGTGCCTACCCGAATTGAATGTTTTGACTTTTTAAAATTTAAAAACTTATAAAAACCACCCTTTAACTTTTTAATAATTACAACTTTTTATATAACAAACTTTATTCGTCAAATATTTAGTAAACATCTATCGAATTCTTTAATGAAAAAAATATCGTTGCGAAGAGCTATAAATTACGAACAAAAAAGCCCAATATTAACATGCTTTTGACGTACGTACGATTTTATAAAATATGTTGAAGTTTGATATAAATATATATATACTTTTTTTTTTGAAAAAAAACTTTCAAAACACACTCTTAAACCACAAGGGCCAAAGACGTACAAAATTCTATAAAATAAAAATATCTTTCAGAAATAAAAAAGTAAAATTTAAAACTAAAAACGGTATCATTTTAATCATAAAACAAAAATTGGCAACTTTTTTTATATAAAACGTAAACGTACGAAATAAAAATATAAACATTCATAAACTTTTTATAAGCTTTTTATAGAACTAGACATGACTAGCCCTCGGTTGAAACATACGAAATTCATAAACTTTTTATTTCTTACATTTACGTTTTATATTTTCTATGTAATGTTTTAATTTATGAATAAAAATTTTAATTTTATATAAAAAAAAAGTTAGCGTTTTTAGTTTTATGAATAAAAGGATACCGTTTTTAGTTTTAAATTTTACGTTTTTATTTCTAAAAGATATTCTTATTTTATAGAATTTTGTACGTCTTTGGCCCCTGTGGTTTAAGAGTGTGTTTTGATTTAAAAAAAAAAAAAAAGTATATATATATTTATATCAAATTTTAACATTTTTTATAAAATCGTACGTACGTCAAAAGCATGTTAATATTGGGCTTGTTTTGTTCGTAATTTAGAGCTCTTCGCAACGATATTTTTTTCATTAAAGAATTCGATAGATATTTACTAAATATTTGACGAATAAAGTTTGTTATATAAAAAAGTTGTAATTATTAAAAAGTTAAATGGTGGTTTTTGTAAGTTTTTTAATTTTAAAAAGTCAAAACATTCAATTCGGGTAGGCACGGGTACATTCCTACGCGAGATGTGTGTGTGTGTGTTTTTTTTTTCCTTCGACCAATAAAATGGTGCCACGTCATCTCGGGAACGCACGGGTAAAAGGATACGCGAGATGCTTGGGTTAATATGTAAAGTGAAAAAATCTTGAGCTCTGCAAAACAGACTCTCGTGTAAAAGAGTAACACAGTAATTTTCACTATATAAGATGCCCTAATAAATACAAGTACTAACAAATGGGTTTTTACAAGGCCAAAGTAAATAGATATATATTGAACAAATTGTTTGCTTTATTTTTAGCAGATAAAATTGTGACAATTGACGACGGTAACGGTGGCGATAAAACCAATGATTTAGATAATGGTGTAGCAAATAAAGTAAAGGTGCTACTAATCATACCCTTTTTATGCATGAGACCCATCTATTTTTTATGGAATGTAAAATCCGACAAAACAGACAATACAAGCGGCGGCAGCGATACAAAGTCAACCGGATATACTGACCCTAAAGTAAAAAGTGGTACTATAACTGAAATGAGTATGGACGTGTAACTGAACAGAGTCATAATGAATTTAATAGCGTATTAACTTAACTATGGTTATTTTCAATGTTAACTATAGTTAGTATTTAAGTTTTGAGTAGGGTGTAGTTAGGAGTAAATTGCAAAAATCTGTCCCAGTTGTATGATCAAATTGTATGTTTCGTCCTTGTGGTTCATTAAGTGCAAAAATGATACATATTTTTTACTGTTACGTGCACTTTTGGTCCTTCATTTTAATCGGCGTTAAGTGAGTTCCGTTAACAGTAACATGTTAGCCCTTTTGGCTAACGATTTTTGCAGCGCCCATTCTTTATACAAACGGTCGTTTATAATTTAATTTTTTTTCGATTTTCTTTTAAAAAAAATCGACCTTTTTTTTGGATTTTTTTTTCGTAAGTATTTTTTTTCGAAAATGTTTTTTGTATAAAAATGTATTTTTTATATAAAAAAGTTTATTAAAAAAGTTTTTTTATGTAAAATTTTTATACAAAAAGTATATATGTTCTAAAAATGTACGAAAAACGTAAATTATTTTTTTTACGTTTTTATATATGTTCTAAACGTATAAATTTGAGAACATATATACGTTTTTCGTTTGGTTTCGTTTAGAACATATTTTTCTAAACGTAAAATTTCGTTTAGAACATATTTTTGCAATTTACTCAAATTTTACTTAAATTTTATAGGTTTAGAACATATATAAAAATGTATAAAAATTTTCGGTTAGAACATATTTTTGCAATTTACTCATATTTTATAAAAACGTAAAATTTTATACATTAGAACATATATGATGTAGGTCCTCTTAATTAACGTAACACAAGCTAATCTATACTAGATAAACCACGACTACTACTTAACTATTAAGCTACGAAATGAAATAAACAACTATAAGAGAATTACGAGAGATTAGATAACAATAGAGAAGAGATTAAGAAGAAGAAGATTTGGATGATTATCATTCACTTAAGACTTTGACATAGCTTCCGCATACAAATGAATAACCAACTAGTAAAATGAGCTCCCTAACCTTCTATTTATAGACGAAGATTAGGGCAACTCTTACATGAATGTTTCTAGAAGGAAAAATGATAAGAAGGCCGGCCCATGGACTTCTAATGGACCGGACCTTAAATCTAACTTAAAGTCCTTAATCATGCAACATTTTAAACTAAATGAACAAGACTTGTAATGTAAATAAAACGTGTTCCTAACAATCTCCCCCTAAGTCTTGGTCATCAATGTTGCTTGACGTCATCTTTGCTTCATTGGCTTCAGACGTCTTTATAATCTTTGTTCTTTGTTCTTGATCTGATATGATGTGGTATGGTAATGATCTGCCGTCCTCCAATGGTCTTTAGTACTGGTGTCTTTACGTCATTTCCATCATGCTCATATGATCTTTGACTTTTGTTCTTCATACATCACGTAGTTCTCTCTTCATAAGCTTGATCTTAGACTTGTGAAAGATTAATATACTTGATCTTTGACTTTTCTTTAATAACTTTGAACTTTTGCTGTCTTGAGCCTTTGTGAGAACTAATCTTCAGGAAATGAGCATGATGGAGTCTTGATGGCGGTAGAACTCCAGGTCTTCATGATCCTCCGCAGCAGCAGCAACAGCAACACGAACCAACCGGTACTTACAGATTTGGACTTTGAGATCATCAACAGCATAGTGTGAAGACTTTCTCTAATCCAAACCCAGGCCGTTCTGAACCGGATACTGTTAGGAATTAAATATTCATGAAGTACAAGTATCGGGAAATACTCTAAGTATGATACTACTGCTAGTTGAAGATCAAGGTACTGCTAGAGCAAGAAAGGTACTGCTAGACCAAGATCAAGGAAGATACTGCTAGTACAAGTTCAAAGGTACGGTTAGTGCAAAATGGTACTGCTGTTCAGTGAGTCATCCTGCTGCTAAGAGGATAAGATTGAAGAAGATATTATTTGTGTGAGTCACTCTTATACAAAAATAATATCTAGATATGTTCTCAGTCAACAAGTTGGTGCATGTGCTTTCATTAATTCATTTGAACAACTTGAAAGACATCAACTTCCATACGTTATCTCAACATGACTTTTGTAAGACAAGACATAAAGCAATATTGTAAAAGATCTCTTGGACTATAAAAGAGATCTTAGACTAGTGATTTTATATGCATGTATGTTTTTAACCAAGAACTCATAACTGTTAGAACATAGAACAAACAAAAACAATATCACAAGTCATAAGAACATAAGATTCAAGGTTTTGTAACCCTAGTGATAGTGAAGATCACTCGTATTATTTTGAATAATATTGAATCGTTTGGTGATAAACTTTCTTTGTTCATTGTTAAGTAACAAACATAATAGTTCCATTTCCATAACATATATAACCTTCTAAGTGTGATTAAGAAGATTCCGCATTCTTAGTCATATTAACTCAATATATCACTATACACAAAGTCACAAGGTTTAACCACCTTATAGTGTATCATAGGTCCTCTCAGTTGGTATCAGAGCTAGGTTGATATAATTGAATTAGAAGAAACAGAAATGGACGTTCAAGATGCTCAAACAAATGTTGCTGCAAAGTTGCCCATGATCAAACATAATGAGTTTGAGTTATGGAGGTTGAGAATTGAGCAATATTTTATGGTTCAAGATTATGCTCTTTGGGATATCATTATGTATGGTGATTCTTTCACCCTAGGCTACTCAGATGTTATTCTTGAAGGCAAATCAATTCGAAAAAGAAATACTGGACCAGTTTCTAATGAAGAAAAGATACAGAAGAGAAATGATCAAAAAGCAAGAAACTTGTTGCTTATGACCATTCCCGGTGAACATATGCTATCATTTAGCAAGTATCTTGATGCAAAAACTCTTTTTGAAGAGATTTGTGCATGGATTGGTGGTAATGAAACTACCAAGAAAACACATAAAACATTGCTGAAACAACAATTTGAAAATTTTACTTCAAATAGCAATGAATCTCTTGATAAGCTGTTTTCAATGTTACACAAGCTTGTCAGTCAGTTAGCTGTGTTGAAAGTTAATATTGAGAATGAAGATCTCAATATGAAGTTTTTGAAAAGTCTACCTGATGAATTCCATACTCATGTCATTGTCTGGATGAATAAACCAGACATTGAAACAATGAAGCTCAATGATTTGTTTAACAACTTTAAAATTGTTGAACAAAGTCTGAAAAGGGGTGGAAATTATGGTACTAGTTCTGGGAACGTGGCACGTTTGTCATCTCCTAGTATTGGTAAGTCTGAAGAGGTAGATGAAGTTGAAGGTGTTTCTAATGCTAGTTATGGTGGTCCTTCTACTAGTTCACAAAAGGATGTTGCTGGACTTGGAGATCCAACATTTTATGCCTTTATAACCAGTCAATCAAATAGTTCTCTTCTCAACCATGAAGACCTTGAGCAGGTAGATGGTGATGATTTGGAAGAGATGGATATTAAATGGCAGGTTGCTTTGCTTAGCATGAGGGCTAAGAAGTATTGGCAGAGAACTGGGAAGCAGATTACCATAAATGGTAATGATACTGCTGGGTTTGATAAGAAGAAAGTGAAATGTTTCAACTGTCATAGGTTGGGACACTTTGCTAAAGAATGTAGAAGCCCAAGGAAGCAAGAAAATAGGAATACATGGTATAAGCAAGAGAGGAGAAAGGAAGTTACTGTTGAAGAGCCAAAGGCTATGTTGGCTATTGATGGTATTGGTTATGATTGGAGCTCTATGGCTGATGAAGAGGAAGCACCACCAAGTGCTGTTCTTATTGCCAATGAATTTGCTCTAATGGCCTTTTCTGATTCAGAGGTAAATTCTATTCCAAACTGTACTGAATCATGTCCTAATCTTAAAAATTATGAAGACATTAAAAAGAGATTTGATGCTCATAGAGAAGAGCTACTTAATACCCTTCATAATTTGGCCAATCATAAAAGATGTGTAGGTGTCCTAGAAAAACAAATATTACATTTTCAGAAAAATGAATCTACTTTTACTGATGACATGAATGCATTAAAAAGAAATGTAGAGTTCAAAGATGAGTGTATTGAAGTGCTGAATGAATCACTAGCAAAACACAAAAGAGAAAAAGGAAATGTTAATATAACTGTAGATGCCTTAGCACATGCCTCAGAAGGATTCAATAAGCTTTGGGAAGCTCAAGTAACTGATAAGGTTAATTCTGGTGTTGGATATAAGTCTGTCCCCCCACCATATAGAGGTGTTCATTCACCTCCAGGTGTTGATTTAGCACACACAGGATTAGCTGAGTTTCAAGAACCAGTAATGGAATATGGTTCTAAGGCTGCTAAGAGCCTTAAGATAGAAAAAGAAAGTGAAAGTTTAGATAAAACTTTACTTTATCAGGACAAGGTGTCCTTTGTTAAGAAAGGAGATGCTATAGTTGTTGAGGATAGTACAACTGATAGTGATGATGATAAAGATCAGGTTATGTCTAAACCTGTAGTGGTTAAGAAAGTAGGAACAAAGGTTCCTAAGATAGTCAATCACAACACTAACAGGCCTAAGAACAATGTTAAACATGTTAGGCAATCAGTTAGATATTGTGAACAATATAGAACTACTAACAAGCCCAAAGGCAACCAAAGGAATTGGAATGGCCTTAAGTCTCACCAACTAGGTGATGACTTTGCTTTTTATAACAAAGCTTGTTATACATGTGGTAGTTTTGACCATCTTGCAGCTTTCTGCAACCAATGGGTATCTGGGTATGAAAACAATAGGGTGAACTACAAAAGGCAAACTCCTCAAACTCACTTTCACTCTAACACTCATAGAACAAAGCCCAGAACAGTCTCAAACAAGTCTGGACCAAAAGGTCCTGCTAGCACAGACAAAAAGGTACTGCCAGTACAAATAGAAGGTACCGGTAGAACAAAAGGTACGGTTAGACCATTGATGACTGTTAACCCAAAACCAACAGCTAAGGATGCAAAAAACAACTTTCAAACATGCATCTACAACTGTACTAAGGCCCATTCAAACAAAGGCAGTGGTCCATAAACAAATTTGGAGACCAAAGAGTTCAACTACAAAGTTAGCAGACTCTGCTGCTAAGCGTGTGGTTCACTCTGCTGCTAAGGGAAAAAGGGCAAATGTTGTTAAGGCCTCAGCATGTTGGATTCTCAAATCCAATGTTGCATCAACTGTTCTCAAAAGATTTCACTTCATTGATGTAAGAGGCAGATCCAAGTCAGTAATGGCTTGGGTCCCCAAAGAAAATTGACACTCTTATTTGTGTGCAGGAACATTCAATTGATAATCAAGAGGATCAAGGATACTCAGATAGTGGATGTTCAAGGCACATGACAGGCAACATGTCTTATCTTTCAGATTTTCAATCATTCAATGGAGGATATGTTACCTTTGGAGGTGGTTTTCGTGGCAAAATTTCTGGTAAAGGTACAATCAAAACCGAAAATTTAGATTTTGAAGATGTGTACTATGTGCAAGAGCTTAAGTATAATCATTTTAGTGTCTCACAAATGTGTGACAAAAAGAACAATGTCCTCTTTACTGACACTGAATGTCTTGTTCTCTCTAAGGACTTTAAGATGCCTGATGAAAGTCAAGTGCTTCTTAGAATTCCTAGAAAGGCCAATATGTACAGTGTTGATATGAAGAACATTATCCCTAAAAAGGATTTAACTTGTCTTGTAGCAAAGGCCACATTGGATGAATCAATGATATGGCATAGAAGGCTTGGTTATATTAATTTCAAAACCATAAATAAGACTGTCAAAAATGGTTTGGTAAGAGGTTTACCTCAGAAACGATTTAAAAATGATCAAACATGCATTGCTTGTCTAAAAGGCAAACAACACAAAGCCACTTGTAAGCCCAAGATTTTTAACTCTATCAATCAACCATTGTTTATGCTTCATATGGACTTATTTGGACCTGTTTCAGTAAGGAGTATGCAACATAAGAAATATTGTCTAGTTATTTCTGATGACTATAGCAGATTTACATGGGTTTTCTTTCTATTTTCTAAGGATGAGACATCAAGCACCCTTAAGACTTTCATAATAGAAATAGAAAACCTAGTAAGCAAGAAAGTAAAAGTCATTAGATGTGATAATGGGACAGAATTCAAAAATAGAGTTATGGATGATTTCTGCAAAGAAAAAGTTATTAGGAGAGAATATAGTGTTGCTAGAACTCCACAACAAAATGGAGTGGCTGAAAGAAAGAATAGAACACTAATTGAAGCTGCTAGAACAATGTTTGCTGATTCTAAGCTACCTATAATCTTTTGGGCAGAGGCAATCAACACTGCTTGCTATGTTCAAAATAGAGTTTTAGTTGTGCAGCCTCACAATAAGACATCATATGAACTTTTTAATGGTAGAACTCCTGCAATAGGATTTCTTAGACCTTTTGGATGTCATGTGACAATTCTCAATACCTTAGACCATTTAGGAAAATTTGATGGTAAAGCAGATGAAGGTTTCTTAGTTGGATATTCTCTTGTTAGCAAAGCTTTTAGAGTTTATAACTTAAGAACTGAGAAAGTACAAGAAGAACTACATGTGGATTTTTGAGAAAACAAATCCAGTGTAGTAGTTCAAGGACCAAAATGGATATTTGATCTTGAGTATCTAACCAATTCTATGAATTATATACATGTTGTTGCAGAAACTAATAATTTTTCAGGTTCACAAGCAACAAATGAGGCAGAGTTAGAGAAGGATCAAAATGATGGCACAATGCCAATATGGTCAAATGCAAGTGTGGAATCAACTTCAACAAATGATGTATCTTCTTCTAGTAAAGCTACAGGAGATGTTGAAGATGACAACAAGGATGATGGAACAAAAGAACAACTCAATATTTCAAATGTTGATGGTACTGCTGAGACAGAGCAAGGTACGGCTAGTACCTATAAAGGTACTATTGGTACATTTGGAGGTACGGCTAGTTCATTTGAAGATACTGCTGGTCCTTCAAACTCAAAAGATGCAGAGTTCCAAGAAGATGAAGTGGATTTGGGTAATCTTCCACCATCTTATCAAGTTCCTTCTACACCACACACAAGGATTCACAAAGTCCACTCCCTGGATAATGTGATTGGAGATGTACAATCCGGTGTGAAGACAAGACAACAATTGATGTCTTCAGACCAACAAGGGCTTCTTGATGCCCTTTATGCTTCAAAACAGCATGAGTTTTCAAACTCTTGCTTGTTTGTATGTTTTCTCTCACAAGATGAACCACAGAATATTCTTAAAGCCCTTGATAATTCAAGCTGGGTAGAGGATATGCAAGAAGAGATTCTTCAGTTTAAGATTCAAAAGGTTTGGGTGCTAGTTGATTTACCTAGGAATGCAAAGGTGATTGGCACTAGATGGGTTTTTAAGAATAAAAGAGGATGAAAGGGGCATAGTGATTAGGAATAAGGCTAGATTAGTAGCCCAAGGGTACACACAAGAATAAGGGATAGACTATGATGAGGTTTATGCTCCAGTAGCAAGGATTGAGGCAATTAGGCTGTTTCTAGCTTATGCTTCATTTTTAGGCTTCACAGTCTACCAAATGGATGTCAAGAGTGCATTTTTATATGGTACAATTGAAGAAGAGGTGTATGTTTCACAACCTCCAGGCTTCATTGACCCTGACCATCCAAACAAGGTGTACAGAGTAGTGAAAGCTCTATATGGCCTACATCAGGCACCAAGAGCTTGGTATGCAACACTTGCTTCCTACTTATTGGAGAATGGATTTCAAAGAGGGAAGATTGATCAGACACTTTTCATCAAACAGCACAAGAAGGATCTTCTGTTAGTGCAGGTGTATGTGGATGACATTATCTTTGGATCTACAAGGAAGGAATTGTTTTTAGAATTTGAGAAGCTTATGCATGATAAGTTTCAGATGAGTTCTATGGGTGAACTCACATTCTTTTTGGGTTTGCAAGTTAAGCAATCATCTGAAGGCATATTTATTAGTCAAGACAAATATGTTGCAGAGATACTTAGAAAATTTCAATTTGCTGATTCAAAAGTGGCAAGCACTCCAATGGACTCTGAGAAGCACCTTCTGAAAGATGAAGATGGAGAGAATGTAGATGTGCACACTTACAGATCTATGATAGGCTCTTTGATGTACCTTACATCATCTAGACCTGATATCATGTTTCCTGTTTGTGCTTGTGCAAGATTTCAAGTAACTCCAAAGGTTTCTCATTTAATTGCAGTCAAGAGAATTTTTAGATATCTCAAGGGTCAACCAAGGTTGGGTATATGGTATTCTAGAGAATCTCCTTTTGACTTGGTAGCATTTTCGGATAGTGATTATGCTGGTGCTAGCTTGGACAGAAAGTCAACAACTGGAGGATGTCAATTCCTTGGGTGTAGACTTGTCTCATGGCAGTGTAAGAAGCAAACGATTGTGGCTAATTCAACAACTGAAGCTGAATATGTAGCTGCTGCAAGTTGCTGTGCTCAAGTTCTATGGCTTCAAAACCAACTTCTTGACTATGGGTACAATTTCTTAAACACTTTTATTCATATTGATAATAGTAGTACAATTTTTATTATTAGAAATCCAGTGCAACATTCTAAAACAAAACACATTGAAATTAGACATCACTTTATTAGAGATTGCAATGAGAAAAGATTAATTCAAGTAATGAAAATTGCTTCAGAACATAATTTTGCAGATCTACTTACAAAAGCTTTTGATGTTGGAAGGTTTCAGTACTTGGTAGCAAGTATTGGAATGCTTAATCTTTGAAATTTTCAAATAATGTGTTTATGTAAATAAATTTTTGTTGGTACTGCTGGATTTATAAGGTACTGCTAATGTATCATAAGGTACTGCTAAGCACACAAGGTTCTGCTAGTACAAATGTAAATTGTGTTATTCATACGGTTAGTCCTATGTTTATTCTAATGCAAGACAAGTACTTTGTACATTGTTCTTTTTGCTTTAGACTAACTTTTTCAGGTATGAATATGTGAACACAAAGGAGATTTCAAGTGAAATGGAAGCAGCAGAATGCTTATCCAGCTGCTAACATGTTTAGGTTTATGATGGACTGAGTTTGGGAATTCAAAACTACTTAAAACTTCTTTCTTGAAATCTAGTTATGATATTTCACATTGAATTGATGACTTAGTTGATCAGATAGTAACTGATGCAACTCACTTTCTATCATTTTATATTTTTAAGTATAATGTGCAAGTCTGAGGACATCTGATAGAAAGAACAGCTAGTAAAAGTGAATCTAACACTTGTGTTAGAGGCAACAATTGCTACGAGCTGGAAACCCTGTCAAGAAAGCCTTTTGAATAGGTTTATCTTCACACAGGCAGTTATTTATAACTGAAAAACATTGGTTCTCACACAACCAGAGGTTGCTTTAAACCGAAATATTGATTAAGTGTCTGTTATACACTTGATCCCTTCAAAATGGTTGAAAGTAGTATGATTTTTCAATTCTAAAATCATGAACATACTACTAAGTCAAATGATTTCTTAAACAAGGATTTTCAAGAGATTCACAAAAACCATCCATTGATGGATCATGAATCAAAATGTCCACTGATTCACCTCTCATAGGAGTTAACACACCTGGAAGTGATGAGGCCAGTAACTTAAACTCCTAAGGAATTGATGGCTTCATGTACAATATTGTCTGACAACAAGTTCTATTTGATGGATCAGATGATAAGAAAAAGATATTTTGGTACATAGTGAGATCTTCCAAACAAGGGGAGGATAAATTTTATTTGCTTCAGGGGAGGTAACAATCTCAGGGGAGGAAATAATAACCCAGAAAAAGGAAGAAAAACTCAATGTTATGGAAGGAGAAGACAAGAGCATACAAGATGATGAGGAGGTTGAAAATGACAAGAACATTCCAAAGGAGAAAGTTCTATCTAGGTCAAACGAAGAAAAGTTTCAATTTCACTTCAAAGACATGCTGGTTAGATGATTTCACTTGTTGAAACAAGCATCCAAGATACACAGCATCATTGCCTCTTATAATTCCTCCATCCAAGGAAATTGCACCATCTTTTAGTCCAAGATTGGAGCAATGTTTTGATATTGCTAAAGTCAAAAGAAGAACAAAGCAGATGAGTTCAGAATAGAAGAAATAGATTCATGAAGTGTTTGAAAGATCTTCACAAGTCCTCATTTAATTCAGAAAAACATGTTTGAAT
Organism: Artemisia tridentata subsp. tridentata; assembly: GCA_021014915.2. NCBI lineage: Eukaryota > Viridiplantae > Streptophyta > Magnoliopsida > Asterales > Asteraceae > Artemisia > Artemisia tridentata. The sequence goes on from CP139508.1 coordinate 462,778,829, forward strand.
TAATTCACATGTTTAGGGGAGGATTGTTAGGAATTAAATATTCATGAAGTACAAGTATCGGGAAATACTCTAAGTATGATACTACTGCTAGTTGAAGATCAAGGTACTGCTAGAGCAAGAAAGGTACTGCTAGACCAAGATCAAGGAAGGTACTGCTAGTACAAGTTCAAAGGTACGGTTAGTGCAAAATGGTACTGCTGTTCAGTGAGTCATTCTGCTGCTAAGAGGATAAGATTGAAGAAGATATTATTTGTGTGAGTCACTCTTATACAAAAATAATATCTAGATATGTTCTCAGTCAACAAGTTGGTGCATGTGCTTTCATTAATTCATTTGAACAACTTGAAAGACATCAACTTCCATACGTTATCTCAACATGACTTTTGTAAGACAAGACATAAAGCAATATTGTAAAAGATCTCTTGGACTATAAAAGAGATCTTAGACTAGTGATTTTATATGCATGTATGTTTTTAACCAAGAACTCATAACTGTTAGAACATAGAACAAACAAAAACAATATCACAAGTCATAAGAACATAAGATTCAAGGTTTTGTAACCCTAGTGATAGTGAAGATCACTCGTATTATTTTGAATAATATTGAATCGTTTGGTGATAAACTTTCTTTGTTCATTGTTAAGTAACAAACATAATAGTTCCATTTCCATAACATATATAACCTTCTAAGTGTGATTAAGAAGATTCCGCATTCTTAGTCATATTAACTCAATATATCACTATACACAAAGTCACAAGGTTTAACCACCTTATAGTGTATCAAAGGTCCTCTCAGATACCCCCAAAAGGGCTAACACGGACACACCGAAGTGCACCCACGATTCAGTGAGTCGCTGAAGATCACCCCATGACTGTAGACCGTTTTGGAACAGACACTAAGCGTAACCCACAAGGAGTTACCGAAGTGACCTGCTGTCAGGGTTGTTTGATGTTACCCTGGCAGTATTTCCATTCTATCACTGAGAATCACAATTGTGAATTCTCTCAAGAATGTTCTTGGCAGATTGCTAGGATCTGCAAATGACACTTTCCTAATTTACAACTGATGCCCATGATGTAGAACACCAGTGTAATTCTAAGTGTACCTAAGAGATCATTGATGAATCTCATGGCTCTAGACTCAATTAGTGCACATTTGTTTGGTCGTCGGAGGCGTGGAGCAGATTGCCTCCTTTTCAATATCAACACTCTCGTAATGAGAGGTTGATAGATTATGAAGGGTTCTCCGTGTGAATGAAACAAATGTCTTTTGAGAGACACTTGAGTGGCTTAGAAGGTTTAGTGCAGTGCGTCACTGGGTCCATGACGTCTTTTGTCTTCAATACCGGTGATGCTCAGTCAACCAGTAGATTATGAATTGAACCCGGTGTCTGCCCTAAGGTTGAACCAATGGAGGGCTATTTCTTTTCACCCTTTTCTTTGCTTTTCTTTTTAATTCTTCAACCCCTTCTTTCTCCTTTCATTCATTTTCTCCTTTTTTGTATCATACCTAGGACTTTCTAGTTCTAAACTATGGGAATTGTCCTTGGGTAGATCCCTCCGGCTCTGGCGGATCATAGGACGGTTTTCCTAAACCTTAGTCACCTTATTACTCTATGACTATCCTATGTTGATGCCCATTTACCAAAACCTTTGAAAATCTCTCAAAGTGTCGATGATAGTAAAAACATTTTATTGACACCTTGAGAGTTTTGTGTTTTTCAGAAGGACTCCCCCTTAACATGTGCTCATAAGTAATTAATTTGAAATTTGCACATGTCGGAAAGAGTGAGCACTTTTGAATTGATTGATTTTCAATGAATATGATCATCGCAAGACACGCTTACATCACTAGTAAACTAGCTTGAAATTATTACCCGTCCAGATCACATTCAAGGAAATTCGCTCGAAATCGGTACATTCTACTCAGACACGTCCGTTGCGAGACACGTTTACATCACCAGATGAACTGGCTTGAAATTATTACCCATCCGGGACATGTCCTTTTGACTACTAACTTTCCTACCGTCAATTCGAGGGTCAATTCTGAGTCGAGCACTTATGAGATTCCAGCCTTGAGACACCATATTTTGATCATATTTTACTTCTCCCCCTCAAAAATAGCATACTCATGATGTTTTTGAAAAACTTTTATGATTAAAATATGCTGTTTTTGAGTTTTAGGGAAGAATTTCAAGAACTTTTGTTTTTTAGAACAAAGATTATATTTGCAAATACTCCCCCTTGACGAGGGAATACTTGTTCTTATGAGCAGAATGTTTGAAAAACTTAGAAGAAACATTCCGGTTTAATTCTACTCATAAGAAAGAAGCTTTCACTCATTTGATCAGGATTGAGGCACTGAAGCGTACCTCAGGGTCCTTTCTTGAGGGTCCGGGTTGTGCACTGTTATGTGTACACAAGCCGTAATGCCACAGGCATATGGTAAGAATAGTGAAATAAGAATTAATGAATTATGAACTCAAGTGCTTACATCAACCTCCTTTGCTAAACTTTGTGAATTCTGGGTCCGTCCTTTGATATAGTCTGATGGGAAATGGTGGACGACCGCCAACATAACTCTCTAGTCTCCTAATCTGATCCCTCTGGTACAACCTTCTTTCAATCTTCAAGATGAACTGCATCACTTGTTTGAGCTCATTATGTGTCCACCTTGTTGATTTTTTTTAACTCATGATCTCGAACTCTAAGAACTAACCCATCTCTAACGTTTTTCAGCGTATCGTCACAGAATTTATGAATCTCGTGAAATGACATGAAATGGTTTGTATGTGTTGCACTTCTGTAGACGAACCCAAAGACTGGGTATTTCTTCATGGTATATTGAGCATCGCGGTTGTTTTCCAAGAACATTATGGGCTCAACGAGATTCAACTTCTGCTGATAACTTTCCACTCCTAACTGAAGATCTTCGACTCGTTCTTTGATAATCATTCTTCGGATGAAGTGGCAGATAGCCGCACTAAAAGCATACTGAAGATCGGTAGCGAGATGTTGCAGTTTTCCTTGTATTTTGATGAGGTACAAGTCTTCAATATCATTGAGACTCAAGTCAGGAAAATCTGCTTCTGAGAACGAGTAGAGCTGGTTGTCATGTCGTCTGACGGTGATCCCAGATAAGAATGTGTAATCATACTTCTTCGATCCTGAAACACTAATCACTGCCATGATCCTGAGGTCACTGGAGAATTGTTCTCGAGACTTTTGGCTAAGTTTATACTTGTACCAGTTCTTCCTTTTATCATACCAATGATGGATTCCTAATTCAGCATCACGATCATAGATCACTTGTTGTTTGATGAAGATCTTCTGGTGAATTGCAGCTTCCTGAATGGAAGGATTTTGGTAACTTGCTGCAGGAGTGAAGGTAATTGAAGTTGCATACTTTGTTTTGCTTGATGCTCCATGCATGAGTAGTTCAAGATCTTTGTTGAAAAAGAACTGGAAGGGGATTTCTGAAGTTCCATGAGGTTTTCTGATCACGGGTAGTGGCTTAGTCCAGTCTGTGATGTACGGACGATTTTTGTTGTCACGGCCACCCACCCTGAGTATGTCTGGATTCGTCCAGTCAAACTCACTTGACATTGCACGAGCAATGTTTTCAAGGTGATACTCCAGCTCAGCCGCATTTGCAGATTTGTCTTTAAAAAGAATGAAGGCATCATTTTTGATCCTACGAAGTTCTCTCTTTGTCATTTTCTTCACATTTAGAGTATGTTTGATTTTGTGTGTAAATTCAAACGTACTGTCTTCAACTTTAGAAGCTTCGTCGTCTTGGATCTGAGCACTGGCAAGTTGATCAAACCATTCATTGCCGTTCACATCTTCATCATCATCAAGCCATGTGACAACAGCTGGTTCTTTGGAGGTTTTCTTGCTGCTTGAAGGTTTTGATTTTGGTGGTGATGGTGGTGGTGATTGTGGCTGATCCTCTTGTGGTTGAAAATCTACGTTTTCTGTGGAGAAGTGCTCATAATGATGCTCTGTTGCTGTCGGACCAGATTCTGGATTCTTTGGAGGTTGAAAGGATGTTGTAGTTGTTCCGGTGGGTTCTGTAATGTGAATCCCAGATCCACTACCAGTATTTTGTTTCTTTGTAGTGGTGTCTGGATCTTGGTCATCATCATCATGTTGACACTTGCCTTTATCAGCTGCAGTCTTATATGATTCCATGTTGGCTCGAATAGCATCCAGGATGGGCATTTCAGTGTAGCTGAGGGTGGATTATGCAAGCAATTTGGTGAAGAGGGCGTCTTGAAGTTCTTCAATTGAATATTCAAGAAGATGTTTTTGTTGGAGTGCTAGATCTTTGACCTTCTCATCTACTTTTGTGTTGATGTAAGCTTCAATATTTTCCTGAATATCTGGCAGAAACTTCTTGACGTAATGTCTCGTGTTGGCTTTGACTTTATCGCCTACATCATAAGCTAGAAACTCATCCATTTTCAGCTTTGTCTGTTGCAGCTCTCCCATTTGTTGAGACAAATTCTTGACTAAGGTTTGCATCTCAGCCACTTGTTCACTCGTTTGGTTAACTTTCTTGGCTTGTGCGAGTTTAACTGCTTTCTTGAGTTTCTTTGCAGCAAGTGAGACAACCTCCACTCTAGTCACTTGAGCTATTCTTCTCACATTCTTACCTTTTATTGCTGATTTGATTTGTTCAGAAACTGTTGCTTTGGCTTTTGGTGATGGAGATTTTGTTGGTGATGGAGTAATTGAAGGGATAGATGATTGTGAATTGGGAGGAGCATAGTCCTTAGGAGATGAGGATGGTGGTGATGGATTCTTGGGAGGTGACCCAGGAGGTGTTGTAGGTTTTGGTGATGATATGGGAGAAGGCTGAACAAGGTTAGATGTCTGCTCTTGTTCAGGTACATGAACTACCATAGCAAGATCAGATGGAGGGACTGATGGTGAGCGAATGTAGCTATTGGCTTCTTTATTTGCTTTTTCGTCTTCTTCCTTTTTCTTTAATGCTGTTGCATGCTCAGCCTCAAGTTTCTTTGCATCATCATTAGTTTTCTCTCCAAATATTTCCCGTTCTTCTTCTATATTCCAGTCCATATCATCATTATAGTGTTGTTCCTCCTCATGGTCATTGTTAAACATGGAATCTGAAATTTCTTTATCGGTTAAAACTATGTTACTCTCTTGATCTTTCTCCTTTTCTGACGTTTGAGCTTCCAAGTCGGGTTGATTAACCGAGCTTGGTGGTTGAGAAATAACAGATTCAGCCATCTCAGGTTGAATAACCGTATCATGCTGAACTGTGGATGTAGTTGCTCCAGACCCTCCGGGTTGATTAACCGGATCAGAGTGGATCGAGGCGGCTTCTTGAACAGATCCTGATGCTCCAGCTCCTTTCTTTTCTTCATACTCCCTCATTTTCTCAATTGTCAATTTTGCCCTTCTGGCATCATCTTCCTTTGTTGACTTCATGCTTGCCTTCTTTGCATTAAGAAAATCGAGCTGATTTTGAAGTTCAATTTCAGCATCTGTCATTTTAACTGTAACTTCTTCCTCTGATTCTGATTCATCTGAGTCAGTTTCCTTTTCCTCATGTATCCCAACTTCTTCCACTCTGGGTTTTGGTTGAGTTGGCACTCTTCTTTTGATTGTTCTTGGATGTTTCTGTGGTTGTTTTGAAGCACTAGAGGCACTCCCAGTCCTACTGCTTTTAGAACGAGTTTTTGTAGAACCCGTTCCTTCACGATGCTTAGAGAACTCGACCTGGCCTTTATCGTATGCATAGTCATAGTCTCTGTAGGCTTGAGTCTCCTTGATTTCCTCGGTCAACAATTCTTCCGGTAGTCTTGACCCTTGCTTGTGAGTACTATCTTTAGGAAAATAGACTGACTTGAGAGGCTTGTCCATCCTTATCACATGAAGTTCCCTGTCTTCAGGTCGAGGAGAGATGTCGGAGTTCTTGTCAATGAGATAGCTGATCAGCATCTTTGTGTATCGGACGAATGGAATTCTTGTTACAGGTTTCTTACAGCCTCTTATCTGAAACACAAGATCTTCCCATATGAGTGCAGCATAATCCAGATTTTTCTTGTTAACTATTCCCCAGAAGAGTTGAACATGTGAAAGTCTTGGGTGCTCATGTCCGCTATCTCTTCCTGAAACCGAGCGAACCAAAATGTAGTAAATGGCTCTCCACGGTTGTGGAATTGATTTAGCATTGATGCTTGAAATTGTTGTGAGTAGAAGATCGGGATTCTCATCATAACCAATGTTGAGAAGAAACTCGAGGATATCTTGTTCAGATGGTACATGCCAAAATTTGTTTGATGTTTCAGGTGGATCTGGTAGGGATAAGGCTTTTCGAAGGTGTATTGGTGTGACTTTGACTTGTTTTCTGTCCAGAGTACATGTGAAATATCTGTTGTAGTCATCGAGGTCAATGGTACTCCACATTTGATGAATGTACAATTCTGGGACATTATCTGAATTCTCCAAGATGCTGTAGCATTCATGTCTCCTGAGAATTTCAATGGCTATTTGGCAACTTGGCTCATCACATTTGATGTTGTCAAACACCACTCTTGCATTGTTGTTTCCATACTTAGCCTTGTAACCTTGAGGAAACAGTTCTTCCTTAGAGATCATGGGTAGTGGTTGTTGTACTGGTGCAGACATTGTGAAAAATCTGAAACATCATTTAACACCAATTTGCAAGATACATGTGGGTTAGCATTAGTTAAAACTTAATGATTCACATGAGATCCTTAACTTAGCATGATATTTCAAATTTATAACACAAGTTGAAACATGATTTTGGAAAACTTTGACAATTGCGAAAACTTTTGACAATTGCGGAAAAATTCTTCAATTGCGAAAAACTTTTACAATTGCGGAAAACTTTTCCAATTGCGAAAAACTTTTCAATTTCGAAAAACTTCTTATACAAGAAATTTCGATATCCTTTGTAGACGAGTGACTCAGCAGATTTTTCGCATTTCACATTCATTTGAGATTATGTTATCTGCATGTTTCAGTGGAATCCTATGACATTTATAAGCACTTTGACCAAGTTATAACAACTTTTAACCACGCAATCCTAAGAATCAACCTGAACGTGTACTCGTGTTCTTCATAAACCCTTAAAATCAATTAAGCCTATCTGATGTTTCTGGGTTCAATCCAAGGCAACATTTACTCAATTCAATGCTTAACAACATCACTGGAACACATTAATTATACTACAACACATGCACATGATTTTCCCCAATTTGTACGCTAAAACCCTAAATCAAGAACATTCAAATTGCAAGTTTCTGGGTTCAATTAATCATGCATACATGGTTTACAATCATATTCTAAGCATAACCGTACCAATAAACACATCACAAACACTTAAAATCGAGTTTCCCCAATTTTACGCAAACCCTAAATCTAAAACAATTATTTCTGACAGATTCAATCGTTGGATTGTAAAATCCTTTAAAACCATTGCTTAAGATTATGTTATAATCATTAAAACACTCACACTTTTGATGAATCTTGAATCGATTTGCAGATTTAATGTGGGTTGCTGATTGGTTTGGTGATAGTATTTACTGCGTGTATTGATTATGTCAGAGAAGTAGTTGAAGCGTATTAACTGCAGTGACATATACTTCTTTTATTTGAATTTAACCTTTGTCATTTTAACACCAATAGTCCCTAAATCTTAAGCTTTTGCAATTTAGATCCTATCCACTTAAGTATTATTTACGTAACACATTTGGCACATAACACAAAATCATAGATAATCACCATCATATTATTTTTAGAAGCAACAATTTTCAGAAACCATGCAAGTACAGATTTGAAAAAATATTTGAAAATTTTTATGTCTCCCCCTCAACACTTGTTCAAAAATAATTAAAGATGGTTTAAAAAAAATGAACCAAGTGTTGATAAGGATTGTACTTGCATTTTTTTTATAAATATTTACATAGATAGTGAAGATGTTTGACTCATTTAATTGTTTTTGAGAAAATTTTCCAAATCACTCGGAGTCAAGCATCTCATACCAATCCGGTGAACCAAATCCATAAATCTTGCATGAGGCAAGGCTTTTGTGAACAGATCCGCCAATTGGTGTTCAGTACCCACAAAATACAGTTCAACAGTACCCTTCTCCACGTGCTCCTTGATGAAATGGTATCGGAGATCAATATGCTTGGACTTGGAATGCTGCACGGAGTTGCATGAAATGGCAATGGCACTCTTGGAGTCGCAATACATAGGAATCTTGTTGAGTACGTATCCGTAGTCCATCAGTTGTGATCGCATCTAAATGACTTGAGCACAGCAGGCAGACATGGCTACATATTCAGATTCTGTTGACAACAGTGATGTGCAATCTTGTTTCTTTGACTGCCAAGAGACGAGCTTGTCACCTAAAAACTGTACTCCTCCAGATGTACTTTTTCGCGTGTCTAAACACCCTGCATGGTCAGTGTCTGAAAAAGCTACCAGTTCAAAGCCATAATCCTTTGGATACCAGATCCCCAAATTAATGGTTCCCTTTATGTATCTAAGGATTCTTTTAACGGCTGACAAATGCCGCTCAGTTGGTCTTGACTGATATCGGGAGCATAGATACGTGGCAAATACAACATCCGGTCTGCTAGCTGTGAGATACATGATCGACCCAATGATGCTACGATATTTTGTAGGCTTAATGGATGTCCCATTTATGTCAGCATCTAGCTTCGGGATGAGGAGGACATAGGTGTATTATAGGTGTCACAGCTGGTCATACCATGGTTTTTCAGGATTTCCTGAGCATACTTGGACTGACTAAGGAATATACCACGGGGTGATTGATGAACTTGGAGTCCTAAGAAGAACTTTAGTTCACCCATCATGGACATCTCAAAGTTGTTTTTCATCAGTTTTGCAAAAGCATTTGAATATTTTTTATGTGTTGATCCAAAAATTATATCATCGACATAAATTTGTACGATGAGAATGTCCTCCCCGTGTTTTTGTATAAACAAAGTCGGGTCCACAGTTCCTTTAGTAAAATGGTTTGCAAGTAAGAAAGCAGATAACTTGTCGTACCATGCCCTTGGGGCTTGTTTAAGGCCGTAAAGGGCTTTCTTTAGCCGATATACGTGATTCGGATGTTCTTGGTCCACGAAGCCTTCTGGTTGAGAAACGTACACCTCTTCCCGGAGTTGGCCGTTGAGAAATGCAGTCTTCACATCCATTTGGTAGACAGTAATGTTCTTGTGAGCCGCGTAAGCCAGGAACATGCGAACAGCCTCAAGCCTTGCGACTGGAGCAAACGATTCTTCGAAGTCGATTCCCTCTTGTTGACTGAATCCTTTGGCGACCAGGCGGGACTTGTTACGAATCACAGTACCATCTGCATCTAACTTGTTTTTCCAGATCCACTTCAATCCAACGACATAAACCCCATCTGGTCTCTCTACCAGTTCCCAAACTTCTAACCGCTTGAATTGTTCCAACTCCTCTTGCATGGATTCAATCCAGTTGTCATAAGTGAGGGCTTCCTTGATGTTTTTGGGTTCGGCTTGACAAACGGTGAGTGCATAAATGCAGGTTTCACCGTCTGTGTGGAGTCTTTGTCTTGTCATGACTGGTTTTTCTGGATTACCAATGATGTTTACTAAGGGATGATCCTTTGTCCATTTATGAGTGGATGGATAGTGTTGATAACTGTGGTGCAGGTTTGACGGTTCCAAATTGCGTGAAGAAGATTCTGCAATATCAGGAATGGTTGGTGCAGGTGCAAATGGATTAAAGAATGCATCTCCGTCATAACCTGATGGTGTGGGTACTTCATCAGAATTGTGGTGGGGGGAATCTTCAGCTGTAGGTGTAGAAGTTGAAGGTGTTTGATCTACTGACGATGATGGTTCTGGTTGAGGTGCGTCTTCAGCAACTACTGTGGAAGTGGTTGCAGGTGTATCAGGTGCTTGATTGTTTACGGTTTGAGCAGCGGAATTAGTGGATACAGCAGAGGCACGATTAACTAGAGAGTCATCGAACAGAGGAGCAAACAAATCTTCTATATCCTTTCTGTTGAACGGTAATGGTTCAGCTGAAGATTCACGAAATTTTAGACGGTTGTGTGCGGGTTCTAAGCTGTTTTGCTCAGAAGCCATCTCCGTGAGCTCATCAAAATTAGCATGGATCGTCTCTTGAATTTCCCGAGTACGGCGGTTCCAAATTCTGAATCCTTTCGAATTCTCACAATAGCCAACAAATACTCCTATGTCTGCTTTGGCTTTCAGTTTCCCCAAATCATCACGATCATTCTTTGGATAGCAGAGAGCTCTAAAGACATGAAAGTAGTTGATATTAGGTTTACGACCGTGAATGAGCTCATATGGTGTTTTGTCGTGGCGTTTGGTGATCATGCATTGGTTTTGGGTATAACAAGCAGTTGAGACAGCTTCAGCCCATAGGTAGTCTGGTAATTGGGCATTAATCAACATAGTTCTTGCTGCCTCCACTAACGTACGGTTGCGTCTTTCGACTACTCCATTTTGTTCAGGGGTGCGAGCAATTGAAGTTTGATGAACAATCCCATTTTTCTCAGTGAACTCCCGAAGAGTTTGATTCTTGAATTCAGTACCATTGTCTGTTCTGATAATTCTGACGGTGTTACGAACCTGAACTTGAATCTTTGTGAGAAAAGTAATGATCATCGAAGGTGCTTGGTCTTTGGTGCGAAGAAAATAGACCCAAGTCCACCTCGAGTAATCATCCACTATTACCAAGATGTACTGTTTCCCGTTGATGGTTTGAACACGCATAGGACCACACAAATCCATATGAAGCAGTTGTAGGACATGATTTGTGCTGTGATCTGCTTTTGGAGGAAAGTGGGCACGATGACTCTTTCCTTGTTTGCAAGCAGGACACAAGTGATCTTTGGCATATCTGAATTTGGGAAGACCGTCGACCAACTTTTTCCTAGCCAGATCAGTCATCGTCTTGAAGTTCAAATGAGACAATCGTTTGTGCCAAAGCCAGGCCTTTGTGGGATGTTCCTTTGAAAGTAAGCATATGGGAGAGGGAGTTGTCATGCCTTCGAAGGAAATTGTGTATAAACTGGTGCCGCGTTTCCCTTTCATCAAATCATTTCCTTGAAGATCCCGAATAAAACAAGTTTTCTCTCTGAATGCTACCTCCAAATCACCATCACAAAATTGTCCTACTGAGAAGAGATTGTGACCAAGGCCTTCAACATAATAAACCCTGCTAATTTCAATGTTACCATTTACATAGTCTCCATAACCCATAATAGCAGCGAAGTGATCATTCCCGAATCTGACCGTTCCAATGAACTTTGCAATAAAGTTTTTAAGAAGTTTGAGATTGCCGGTCATATGTCGGGAACAGCCGCTATCAACAATCCATAGAACAATTTGGATCACCTGCATCACCAGAAGTTGACACAGAGGCAAGTTTGGTAACGGTGGAATCCGTTTGGTTAGTAACACATGAGTTAATCATTTTTGGTACCCATTTAAAGCTATGTGTTTTATGTAACCAACGCTGCCACGTCCAACTAGTCTCAGCCATTCTCCTAATAAATGAACTTGGTGATTTGTTTGTCCTAGATGCAGCTATGGGTTTGGCAACTGATACTTCAGAAACTACTAGTGGTGGTTTTCCTAATATGGACTTGGCAACAGTAGTGGGCCTAGAGGAAATGCCACTAGATCATTTCTTTTTGCGATTCAACAGAGTTTTAGCAACACATTTCTCATGATTTCCAGATAATATACTAGCATGACAAAATATACAACTAATATCAACCATAATATCATTCATAACATTCAACGATTTAGCATTCATTACATCATCTATAGAACTAGACTTAGACAAGTTTGATTCTACTTCTGACATATCATGCTTTTTATTCAAACTGCTAACATTAACTACTACTTCTTCAGTCTTAGATAGTCCACTCTTAGGGCGCCAGATACTAAACTTCCTTGGTCTCTTGGTGTTTCTTGATCTGCTAGCCTTAGAGGTGTTTCCTAGTCCTGTGGAAGTGGAAGTATTCACATTAGTGGTTTGATCTGATGTTTGCTTAGTTGGCTTGTCTACTGAGTACATTCCTGGGGCAATTACAACTTTTCCTTTTTCTAAAACTCTGAGTTTCTTTTTCAAATCAACAATGATGTGTTGGAGTTCTTGATTTTTTGAATCCAAAAGTCTGTTTAACCGGACAGTGTCATTTCTGTTTTGAGAAACTTCATCTATGTCTTTCTCATATTCAAACAGTTTATTTCGCAAAATATCAATTTCATTTTGATTTTGACTTTCTAAAGCATGACTGTTTTGGAAAGACAAACACTCTTTTAGATTTTTATATTTTAACTCAAAATCAATGCTTTGAGTTTGACACCATTCCAGTCGTTTGTTAAGTTTGAAAATTTCTTTTTCACACTTATCTTCCACATCAAAGTTGATTTGTCTAAGACTCTCATTCTCTTTTACCAAATTATCAATCTCAATTTGCAACATTTCAACATTCACAGCATGATCATCCACAAGCAAGGCATGACAAGATTCAAAGATAGAATTCATGATCACAGAAATCACATCATCACACAAAACACGTTTCAAGAGTCGATCAACCTCATTTTCTAAAGCTTTCTTTTGACACTTTTGTTTTGCAATTTTGTCATCTTTAGCTTTAAAAATACTCATCATTGATCCAACTTCCGTCTGTAGCTCCTGTTCCCACATTGTTGCACAAAGTCTTAGGCGTTTAACATGTGGTAAAAATTGTTTCTGAAAAATTTCTCTCTTTTCTTTCTCAGTAGGAGAAAATAAAGAAGAGATTTTGATTTCAGAATTAAATTCTATCACTTGTTCCAAAAGTTTAATGTCATCCATAAATGTCTTAAAATATCGAAGAATCCGACATTGTTGAGGCATTTGTGGATCTACAGTATCTTTTGGACCATTGATTTGTGTAACAGGAGTGGTCACAGTAGCAACTTCAGAAGAGGGATGTTTTTCAGTTAAAGACAGTATTTGTTCTGGTTTGTCCTTTGGAGGAACAAAAGATTTACTGATGTGAGGTCTTGCTGAATAATCATATGGAACTCTTGAAAATTTGTTTTCTGACTTTGATCGACTCTCAATCTTATTTTCAAGATATTCAGTTTCTTCATCATTACTATACACAACAGTACGTTGAAAAGTATCATCAAACAGAAATTCTGCATTGTATAACTTAGGATTATCTTTGAGTGCTTTGTGTAAAAAACGTGGTTTGTCACTTCCAAGTGCAAAACCAAATCCTTTAGGAATCGGTTTCACAGTTAGTCTTTGAATTTGTGTCACTGAATTACCCGTTTTATATACAACATTCTGAAATTCTTTGAGCTTGGATTCCAAGTCCACAATCTCCTCAAGATATGAGTCAACTCGTTTCCTAGTAGCTTGCTTTTCCTCAAGAAGATCCTTCTGAGATGTTGAAAGCTCAGATTGAGATTTTAACAACTCAGAATTTAAAGTATCAATTTGTTTTTTGAATTCAAATTGCTCCTTTTCTTTTTGTGAAAGCAAATCAGCTTTGGAAACTGTTAGCTCACGAACTTGATGCTCTAAATCCTTGACCTGAACGTATGTCTTTTGGAATGCAACCTCAAAGCCTTTCTCACGTTTTGCTTGTTTTTCATAACTTGAAAGTTGTGTTTTATAGCACTCATTGTCCTTTGTTAACAATGCAATTTTAGCTTTTAAATTCTGGTTAATTTCATTGCATTTGTCAATTTGTGACTTTTGTGCATTCAATTGTGATTGGGTGGTCAGCAATAAGGTCATAAGCTCTGGATCTTGATCAGGCATAAGATCATCTTGTTCAATGTGATCATGATGATCATCATCAATAGGATCATCAAATGAGACATTGGTGTTATCATCATCGAATGAAACAACAGTGTTTATTTGATCATCTTCTTAAGACGAGAATGATGAATCATTTTGAACAAGATTTTCTTGTGAAGATGAAGATGTAGATGGTGAAGCAATCTCATGTATAAGACATTCTGATTCAAGTACTTGAGATAAGCCATCGGTATCATATACCGGGCCTGTCTCGTTGACATTAATTTCCTGCATGTTGGCCATGAGCATCACTGCAGCATTTGCCTCTAAGTCTTCCATATCATCATCGGAATAGGCGTTAGCCATAAAGCTTTGCTCATTCTGAGTCAACATTCCTGCAGCCTTTTCATCTTTGAGAGCCATTAGAAGAGCTTCTTTATGAAATGCACTACCCTGAGTCCTAGGCTTAGGGCAAGCATTTGCCATATGACCACTGCCTCCACAATTGTAACAAGTGATTGACGTATTTGCAATTCCTCTTCTGTTAGTGCCAACATTCTGAATTCCCCTTTGTGCATTCCCCAGATTATTTCCACTGCCCCAAGCTGTGTTGAACCTCTGACCCCCTGAGTTAAACCTTGTACCATAATTTCCCATGTTTCCAGACCCAAATCTACTAGAAGACCGATTCTGAATCTCAACTCGACCATCATTGACGACTGCTTGGTTCCTGGTGTTTGATGAAGAACGAAGATGGTTGTTTAACTTGTTAGAGAACTTGTTGAATGCTCTTGCAATTAATGCAAATCCTTCATTGAGAGAGTTAAACACATCATCTTCTTCATCATAATCAGCATTGGAATAGAACATGGAGTCGGTATTGTTGTATGGAACCAGTTGATTATCAGAATTCTGAGATGGTGCTTCATAAGGAACAATCTGATTGTTTGGTTGTGGTTGGAAACTTGGTTGAGACGGTGGTGGAACAAATTCTTGACTTGAGGGTGGAAAGTGTGACTGAGCTATCAGAGTAAGAGAGTTTGGAGTTGGTGCTTGTAATTAACCTCCTCTTGCTGCAATGTCTTTGTCTACCTCAGTTTGATGTTGCTTGAGATAATCATACAAAAGCCCATAAGAAACTTGATTAATCTTTTTGGCTTGCCTCACGAATGTTACATACTTCTGCCAGTCTGGTCCTAGACATCCTAAGAATTTAGAGTTAATAGCAATCTTTGGTAGAGGTATGTTATGACGTTCCAGATCATTGACAACATTGGTGAAGCGGTGATAGTATGATTCTAAGGATTCCCTTGGTTCCATCATGAAGTTATTGTATTCCATGTAAAGTTTGGATTCCAAATCCTCTTGGTTCAATTCTGTGCCTTCCATAAGAAGATGTACATGCTCCCACATGTCCTTGGCTGTTTTCTGAGCATCAATACTCCTGAAGATTGGGTTAGGAATTCCCTGGAGTATGTAAGCCATGGCCATCTCATTGGCTTCTTGCTGAAGAGTTTGTTCAGTGGAATATCGTGATACTGGAATGGGAGTTGTAGTGTCATCCCGTGGAGGTATAGCAGTTGGATCACCCGGAACCAATGTTGAAGGAAGTGGATAAGGTCCTTCCATTATGACCTTTTTGAGATATGGACCATGAGGTTTCCTTAGTTCAACAAATCGAAGAAACCGGCTAGACCATTGCACATAGTTTCCAGGAGTCAGCATTGGTGGAGTTTCAAACGATCCTGCTTCATGCCTTGATTGCTGACTACTGATAGCTTCACACATTTTTGTAAACCAATGAGGTTCTCTGGATGAAGGTTGGTAATTTTGCATCTGCATTTGAGTTTGTGGAAGGATTTGTTGCTGAGGTACTGATTGTTGAGGGAAAAACTGATGTTGTTGCACAAAAGCATGTTGTTGTGGATATTGAGGATGAAATTGTTGTTGTTGCTGATGATATTGTTGTTATGGATATTGCTGTAGCTGGTAGTAGTAATTGAAATGTGGTCGTTGAGACATTCTTGTGTTTTTGTTGATCGTTAAGATAATTAAGATGTGTGTTATGAGTTATGAGGTTTGGTTTTGGTTAATTGATGTTTTTGTCCAATTTTGAAGAAATGTTACTGTTCACTCCAATTGCGAAAAACACTGTTCACACTGCCAATTGCGAAAAATTCAGCGAATTGCAAAAGAAACGTCCAATTGCGAGAGAAGCTTCCAATTGCGAAATAACAAGGAATTCCGAAACTTCAACAATTTGCGAAAGAGAATTGAAAATTGCGATAAACTATCTAATTTGCGAAAGAACTTAGCAATTGCGAAAAAATTATCTGAATTGCGATATGAAAAGGCAATTTCGATAAATTATTTAGAATTGCGAAAGATCAAGCAATTTCGAAAGATTATCAAAATTACAATTTCGATCACTTTCTTAATCTCTCATACAAGAGGTGAGAATTAAAGCCAAGTCGAAGTATTTTCACTAACTTCTACAAGCTAGAAAATACTGAGTACCAATTCCGAAGATTCTCGTGATTTGTGAGAAACACTGTCAATTGCGAGAAACCCTCTTTTCGCCAATTTCGAAAAACCCTCTTTTCACCAATTCCAAAAAACCCTCTTTTCACCGACTTTTTTCGAATTTCGTCTAGAACTTTCCACGATGATGATTAGTCGATAACAATGGTTTTTAACGATTAAAGCTACGTAAATACGAAGATTTTTGCAACTTTGAAGGTGAAAAACTAAGATTTTTGTGAAGATCTACAACTAACAACGATTAGAACACTTGTTTTTTAACGCAACTTCGAACAAAAAACTCAATGAAAATCCAAACGTAAATGACAAGCTAAACTTAATAACGATGTAATCTACTCTTAAACACACACGTTAACTATCCTTAGGCGAATGATACCACTTGTAGGTCCTCTTAATTAACGTAACACAAGCTAATCTATACTAGATAAACCACGACTACTACTTAACTATTAAGCTACGAAATGAAATAAACAACTATAAGAGAATTACGAGAGATTAGATAAGAATAGAGAAGAGATTAAGAAGAAGAAGAGTCGGATGATTATCATTCACTTAAGACTTTGACATAGCTTCCGCATACAAATGAATAACCAACTAGTAAAATGAGCTCCCTAACCTTCTATTTATAGGCGAAGATTAGGGCAACTCTTACATGAATGTTTCTAGAAGGAAAAATGATAAGAAGGCCGGCCCATGGACTTCTAATGGACCG
Source organism: Artemisia tridentata subsp. tridentata (assembly GCA_021014915.2). Lineage (NCBI taxonomy): Eukaryota > Viridiplantae > Streptophyta > Magnoliopsida > Asterales > Asteraceae > Artemisia > Artemisia tridentata. The sequence continues at coordinate 462,795,920 of CP139508.1, forward strand.
GACCTTAATTCTAACTTAAAGTCCTTAATCGTGCAACATTTTAAACTAAATGATCAAGACTTGTAATGTAAATAAAACGTGTTCCTAACATATGAAAACGTAAAATTTGAGAACATATATGTTATAAATGTCAAATTTCGTTTAGAACATATTTTTGCAATTTACTAAAATTTTACTTAAATTTTATACGTTTAGAACATATATAAAAACGTATAAAAAATTTTACGTTTTTCGTACGTTGTTCGAACATATATATATTTTTTTATAAAAACGTATAAAAATTATTAGAACATATATACGTTTTTCGTCACATGTGAATTTTTTTATATAAAAATGTTTTTATATAAAACATTTTATATAAAAAGTTTTATAAAAACTTTTTTTATATATAAAAAACTTTTTTATAAATTTTTTTATATAAAAACCTTTTCATATAAACAAGTTTTATATAAAAAAATTTTATATAAAGACGTTTTATATAAAAAAACATTTTTATATAAAAACTTTTTTATAAAACGTTTTTATGAAAAAAACATTTTCGAAAAATAATTACTTGACGAAAAAAAATTCAAAAAAAAACGGATGAAAAAAAAAATAATAAAATAAATTATAAACGACCGTTAGTGTAAAAGATAGGCGCTGCAACGATCGTTTGCCAAAAGGGCTAACGGTGTAACTGCAAGTGGAGGTGTATACTGTGCTCTCTCTTTTTTTTGCCTTTTTTTTTTTTTTTTTATTTTTATTTTTATTTTTATTATTAGTTTTATGTGTTAAATTGTATTTTTATTGTGTTTTGTGTGTGTTACTAATTTGTATACTGTGCTCTCTCTCTTTTTTTGTAATTTTATTGTGTTTGAAAAATGGAGAAGAAAAAAAATTGAGGGTAGGTGGGACCTAAATAATTAAGTTGAGGTTAGTTGTGATAAGGGGTTGTTTATGCAGGTTTGTTAAAGTAATGTGGCACATCATGAGCCTCAAATGAGGAGTTTTGGCTTGCCACCACACTTGTGCTCTATTATTTTTATTAGAGTTGCCAAAATTGGTGTGTCTCACCAGGCAATGAAGTATGTTTTAACAAAATGTTTTGAAATGTTTTCGAGCTGGGAAACCCGCGCGTTGCAGCGGGTGAGCTTGTGTCTACATTTTATGTTTGTTGGTATGTGTTTCCGTTTATTTCGATCTTCCACTAAGAAAAGTCTCGTCATGACAACTTAATTTGTCCGGGTAAATCTGTATAACATTGTTCCAATGGTGTATACAATTTGCATACTGTTCTAATGAAACATCTACTAAACCTAAAGTTCAAAATGCCTTCCAAATTGGATCATACAGCAACCACACATCACGAAATTGCATATTAAATAAGAATGAGTTAAAATGTTAAACTATAACAACTGAGTTATAAAATTGCAATTTGTATGTTCAACCAATAAACCAACACCGATTGACTGCACTAACTGATTCTGCATACCCCAAAACAACCACTTCATTCAGCAACTAAATTTTTCACATATATATTTCACATCGTTTCTAAAGAGTAGGAATACAAATGTAATTCTACCTACGAACAAAAAGCTTTCTAGTGAAATTATCATTGAACGACATAGCTCGTGAGAGCTTTATTAGAAATAGTCATGATTTTCATCACAAAAACATAACATCCAATGACCAAGAAACACAATCTATACCTTTTCTTATAATCAACCCAAAAGCCCAAACTTACTTCCAGCATTCTTAACCCATTTCTCGCAACTGTCCGGCTTCAAATGCAACCAAACTTTTCTATAATCAGTACTTTCACCAAAAAAAACCCATGTCATTTTCTTCATTTTTCTCCATCATCATTTTTGCTATTCTAGAAATATCTTTTGCAATTTCCAATATTTTATGGTCACTTGATTGAATTTTTCTTTTTTTGTTGCTTTGAGTTTGGGAGCAAGAACACTTTTGTGTTGGAGCAAGAACATCTTCATTCTGACTGAGCTCATCAGAATCATCCTCATCAGAATCATCCTCATCGGAATCATCCTCAGTGGAGGAATATATGGGAGGGTCATAGAATGGTTTTGGAACACCGATGATGTCACACTTGCTACAAATCACATTGAGTGCTTTTACAGTAATTGGCCTAAAAAAATTGCACAATGTAATTAGAAGATAAATTAGTATCATTAAGGCACAAAGTGCAGGAAGGGGTTCAAGAAAATATAATCTTAGTATACTTTTAATATATGCCATTAGTTCCAAAACAAACTACTCATATTCTAAGGTCATCTTTTTTAACTATTCAGTTTGGTCGATTGATAATGGTTTGGGGAGTGTCGAAGTTATCTTATTTGAAACACCTTATGAATTTAACCCGATTAATATTCATTGATTATATTTATGCTAACTCATTCATATCAAATACACAAAACAAAGCTCACTTCTTTCAAATCAGTCAGCATATCCACTTATACAGTATCAAATTCTTGTCAACCGTATTCATATTAAAAAAAAAACACACAAACATAATCAAACCGTAATCTTGATAACTATAAAAATAAAAATATTTAACCAAATTAGAAAACCGTAAATAAAAAACTTAAAAAAGAGAGAGAACATACTCACGACCATAATTCTGTCCACTTGATCTCGTAGCCTCCGTTGGAACTGTGAGCTGCCATTTCCCCGTTAGCAACATCCTCAGTGCCATTTTCTTACGCTACAAAATTGCAGATCATAAAGGTACGTTTAGAAGAAATTAAAGGCATATGACATCTATCACCTGCAATTTTTTTAGCAACATATTTTTACAGAAGCAGTACTATGTTACTGTAAAACGATTACTAAAAGCATACCATTTAAAAATGTTAACTGATTATGTTCACTTTCCAAACTCCAAGTTACTATTTCTAATCCAATTTATGCCTTTTAGTATATATATATAAAAATGTTACTTGTTGTTTGCCCATGTGCTTTTGGCGTTCATCAAACTAAAAAAGACACATTTAACGAACATTAGTCACATTTTCGTTGAATTGTAAAAGTGAAGTCTATAAAATTAATTTGAGGTACAGTAGTTACTTTACCATCATTTTTTCAACAGTAGATTGTGTTTCTGGCTCCAGGTCACATAGCTTACTGCTCTCAGGTTCCAGTTTTTAATTGTCGATTTCAGGTTCGCCCTTGACCAAATATTTATAGAATTTTGATCCTCTGAAAGAAAAAATAACAGAAAAGCCTTAAACTTAACACCAACAACAAACCATATACCATTGTGGCTAACCTAGCAACCTCAGGGGCCGCATTTGCAGGCACCGCTGCTGTTTCAGTTATTTTTTGTGCAAAACATATATGCTAGAGAAGGTCTGCAAGAGCAACAATATAAATAAGAATAGCAATTAGCAATAAGGTTATTTTTCACTTACGGGTCAAAAATTCATATCTACTTTTGCATAAGCTCATGTTTTCAGCTTGTATAAGGTAGCACAGGCACAAATATAAGCAGAATGACAAAAATAATTAGAATACCAAAAAGCATATCATTACCACTACATACAAATATAATGAAAACATACCTTTTCTTACATTTCTCCTAAATCCACAGCCCAAGTGACTTGTTGAGCAACCATTTATCACTTTCTGCATTCAAAATAACCCAAATATATTGTAACATTAAATATATAAAATCCTTCCATTCGATAAGTGAATAACATTCAAAGTTTTGCATCAGAAACTGGAAAAAAAGGATGATGATATACAATGCTATAATCCAGATATGTCACTTAAAAAAGTAGTTTGTAATCCGCAACTCCAAACAGCTCATTTTAAAAGACAATGGCCACTTTCATTAATCAATGCTAGCGAAACAAATAAGTTTGAAATTACCTCGACCACTGATATGCTAGTTAGGTGTAACGTACCACCGCAACAGAACTCCATAAGGCCTTATGACCCAGATTTTTTTACTTGCTGCTAGCGACCGCTACTTGCTTGCTTGTTACCCTGTGAGTAAGGGAGGCTGAAACAAACCGCTTTGAGATGAAGGCGTCTAGTGTGAATAGCTCCATTTAAGCTATTGTACGTTGTTTGGAAGATATGTGATTGTTTGGATTCTTTGACTTCTTTTCATTCCCCCTTCACCCCTGCCCCCTAAAGTGGTAAAAAAGGCTCTTTGGGGTCTCTCCCTCATGAGTTGTTCGTTGACTTCAGGGTCGTAATGCTGAACTCGAGTATGAGGCTGTAAGTTATTTTCAACAAAGTATTAATTTAAGCCTTATATATGTCTAAAGTCTAACTATACATTAGATATGTCATCTATGTATATCATATTATCATAGACAATTAAACTATAGAAAGAAAACTAAATCAATGAAGTCAGTTACATATTGTTATAAAAGTCATAATGTGTACCTCAGAATTTGGCTACTTTCATTGAACTAATTGTGCCAATGATCCGAGAAAACAAAGACACGGCTGCATTAGTGTTGAGTTTCTTTGCGATTTCTTCCAATAAAGTTATCTCAACCACCCTTCCGCTAAAAGCCACATAAGGAATGTGTTAGATAATCTGAAATAAGAAAAGTAATTTCAAGGATCTTTTCCGTCATGTAAACTCCTTTAAGATTGAATATATCAGTGACGCTATAATAGCTCGTTTCATGTGTAAATCTAGATTTTCATGCTCACAGATTCCAAGATATTCTAAGCAAACTCAGACATAGTTGGTGCTATATCAAAACATGCTTTAGAATTTTCCCCTATTCATTGCAGTTGTCAAACAAATCAGTTAAGCTCATAATCCTACAAATGACAAATATCGCTGAAATATGCAGCAAAAGGGTGACCTTAGACATTTTAGCACATTACCTGTGAAATCAAACTTGAATCTTGCTGCTCTACTTCTTCAGCATCGTACACCACCCTGCTACAACAACAACAATGCCATATTTAATTTTCTTGACATTCAGGATCCTGTCAGTATAATAATTAATAACCATATCAATTAATAAGCACATCAATTTAACATAAGCTCGTACACATTGGTGAATGACTTATCCTTTTAAATGTCAATCAGAACTGGTCACTCTAATAGTGTAATTCATAATCAGAAAATTAAGCATTCATAATTACTTGCATAGTGAAAAGTACTTATTTTACTAAGTACTTATTTTACTTTAGAATATTTGATGGGACTCAGTGGCCTATGTTCACCTTTTTATGTAATTAGCTGATTCTAATATAACCTTGATAAACGATCTAATTAACTCAGATCAACAGTGAACACTATTAACTTGTTCAGTTGTTTGTAAGAATGGTATGAGACAGACAGATAACTCGACTTTCTAAATAAGGAATGTTGCAACTATCTTACATGTTCTAAAACCGTAAGTGGTCTTTGTTAACACAACCAAAGTTAGGAAACACAAACCTCTTGTTTGCACCACGGTTACTGGTCCAGGAAGAAGACTCTCAAGCAAGCCAAAAGGCAGATGGTCAGTGACAACAAACCATCCATGTCAATCGCATCACCAACACATATTGCTAAAGCGCTAGTTAGTTTACGCCCTTTAATCTCATATATTCTATTAACTGCTTCTACAGAGCTGCACCAAATCACAACATAAAAACATAATAAAATTCATTATAAGCTTACGGGGTATTTCGAAGTGCTTATTAGATAAAAGTGAATTACTACCCTCAATTGACATTTTCTAAACAATTATTCTTTTTTAAGGTCTTATTGCATTTTCTTATAGATTACTGCTTATGAAAATACCAAAAGTTAGAGGATATTTGGAATGCTTAATTTTCTGATTGTGTACTTAATATACCCATCCATTGAGGCAAAACATCAAACACTTAAACTACATAATGAAAACCATACCAAGCATCACACGCGAAGCCTCAATTGCTTCATCCAATCACCACTTATTCGCAGGCCACCGTAACCGATGTAAGGAACGAAAGAGAGAAGGTTAAAGATATAGAATGAGAGAAAATTAGTATATAGTGTATTATCGAAGCAAAAAATTGTACCTTTTCGCAATGGAAATAATTGGCGGGAAAAGAGTAATCCCAAACGAAGCCAACCTTCTGGCCGGAAAACATGGAAGATGATGTATCTGGAAAACTCCAGATGAGATGATGCTAAATATGTGGTTGAGAGGGGGGGGGAGAGGATTTATCAGAGATGGTATTGAGGCTGGGTTGGACCTGTCATTAATGGGCTAAACAGCCTATGTACTGTGTACTGTGTTGTTACTGTAGATGCACTGTTTTCTACTGTAGCATGTTGAAAAACACTGTTTTCCACTTTTGCAATTTCTGATCTTTTAATAATATATTTTAACATAATGTTTTGAAATGTTTTCTTACAAAGTGACTTCGTTTCTATTTTTTTAGCTGAGTTGTCACTGTAGCTTTTAAGAGTTTACTATGATTATCAAGTTGGCACGGTGTGTTTTCATCCTACAAGGACTGCATCATCGACCTGTGCAACCTAACTTTTACTGATACATAAATTTGTAATCAACTAGAAAGGGGTGTTTCCGTGTTTGGAATTGGTTATTAAAATTGTTCAGGTTTTACTATTTTGTAATCAAATCATTTTAGTTGGTGAGATTGCATATTGCTTTGACCAAGCAGTAAGCTTCTTATTTAAAGTTAAACTTATGTTAATTATTTACAAGTAATCTATGCTATAAACGTTTAGTATGTGGTGTTTGGAATTGGTTAATATAACTGTTTATGTGGTTATTAGGCTGGGCACAGTCGGTGACCCAAGCGACTTGGGTCACCGGCTGTCACGTCAGCTTTCTCTCTCCAGCGGCCAGAAGCGACCGACCTGCCATAGTCAGTGATCGATTTTTTTTTTAATCAAACATTTAAAAAAAACTTAAAATTCATTAATAATAAAAACATTACATATATTATTCAATTAAACATTAAAAACATAAAGTAAATTATTCCAAAAAAAAAAAAAAAAAAAAAAAATTACGAAAATTCTTCACCGTCATCCTCATCGTCACCATCACTATCGTCTTCGTTTTCATTCCCTTGATTGACTTGATTTATACGATTTCTCCAAATGTGTTTAAACAAATCAGATTTTAAGTTTATATGAGTTGATGAGTCAATAATCTCCTGGGTAACTACTAACGATTCTTCATGCGTTCTTAAGGGATCGTGATCCTGATGGCCCTCACCTTCGAACCATGTAGGACATATCGCTCGCTGCTTGTGTCGAATGATCATATTATGTAATATGATACATGTATATATAATATCCCGTAGATCCTTTTTGTGTAGCCTTCGAGCCGGAACTTTAAGCATTTTTCACTTTTTCTTCAACACACCAAAAACCCGTTCCACATCTTTCCTTGCTGCTTCGTGCTTCCTCTTGTACAATATTCTTTTTTCATCACCCGTGGGAGGATTTGAAATGGACTTAATAAGCACAGACCATTGTGGATATATCCCGTCAGTAAGATAATATCCCCTTTTATATTCTACATCGTTAGCCTCGAATTCAAGGTCTGGTTGTTGGGTTATGGTAGTTAGATTAGCCGTTATACGACTAGAAATGTGTGAGCCTATTAGGGGCACACACGTTAATACACGAAGAGTACGTTTATTAAATAATTAATATATATATATACTTGTTATATTTATTAAGTGTTTAATATGTTTCACGAAATAATTTAACAGTTATTAGTTTAAATCGTTAGACGCTTTAACTAATTTTAATATACGTTAAATATAAAGAGAGGGACTTGGATGTCGGAAAACGAAACTCCCGGACCTCCCTCCAAAGTGTCCAGTTATGGAAGGATCTAGGAGGTGGGCTATGTGTCAGTTTTGGCGAACTAAAGGAGTGAATAACAATGACTTGTTGGACAAGTTGGGGTGCTATATAAACACCCCTTGGCCTCATTGTAAAACACACGACACAATCTTAAAAGAATTATACCCTACGTACAAAAGTGTTTTTCACTTTTCTATTATCCATCCAATCGGCGGCAGAGAACTTATATTGTTTGGTTTGAAATAGTCAAACATCTCAAGCCTATTTACAAGAATTATATTCTTGTTTTATTTAGTTTTTGTTTTCTTCTTTTATATACGATTCGAACGTATACTTATTTAGCATTCGAGTCGTGTTTAAGCTACAACAAGAACACAAGTTTGTTAGGTTGTTAACGTGGAACAAGGACTAGCATCCTTACGTATTTGTTTGACGTGTTTGTGTGAGCAACCATAGAGGTGATTGTTTTAATCACTTGTTTCATTTGCTGGTGTCTACGAGGGTTAGTTTTCTCGTTCCTTTTTATTATTTGTTTGTTTATTATACGTGTTAACTATAATTGTAAACTAGATCCATCATCCGCTGCGTACTCGTAGTTAATGGTTAACTTGATTATAAAATCACAACAGTGGCATCACGAGCCAACTCGTTTAGTGGTTATGGGTTACACGATTTAATAAACACGCGAAAAGGCCGCATGAAATCTAACTTAGTTATTTGTTTTATTTTTGTTTTGACAACTATAATGCAATACTTGTCATTAATTAATAAAAAATAACAAGACACAAACGAATTAATTAACGGTTAATTAGATACATAAAATAGCAAAAATTAAAAGTTAATAAGTTTGGCATGATTATTTTATGTGTATATTCCGGCTATAAGACCTACGCAATCATTTTTTGTGATGCATGTGGCGATCTAGGCACTTGATGAAAACCTAGTGAGGGTCTTATGGTTCTCTTTTTGGGGAAGACTTGCTAGAGTTCTCGGATCTAAATGTTTACTTGTTAATATTATTGTCATGTTTTTAGTATTATGTTCTTTAGTGATTTTTGTTTTTAGCCTACATGTTTACACGCCTAAAACTAAAATAAAAGAGGACTAATACCTATAAAAAGATGACATTAATATGGTCTTAATTTACACGCCTAAATACCATGCTCATTGTGACCTGCTATTTGATTCGTGGAAAATTATTTTTGTAAAATTAAGTGACCTAAATTATAGAAACAAGTTTTCATGAAATTAAAAACTGGACGCTATGGACACTTGGGAAGTACGGCTCACCCACTAGAACAAACTATAAGGGGCGTTTCAGGCGGTGCGCACAGTCACACCTAAAGGATTTTCGGTCATAGCTTCGCGCTGACCTGGTCCTCCGCCTCCTTGCGAGTTCGATTGGAGCTACCGTGAACCATGATGATCACTACAGTGTCATTACTAAAAGTTTTTAAAATAAAGTGCTACAAAGTTGTTTTGCATGCCTTTTGTACACGATTTTATCACATTTATGTGTATACCCTATATGTAAATTTTAAGTCTATGCCACCCAACCAAGAACACGTGCATTTGACTTGACCTCTTTGGTCAGACCTTAGGGCCATTTCAACCCATGGAGAATTTTGCTCATTGGTCAGACCTTTAACGATATTTGCACGTTCTTGCTTGGTCGACTTATTTCGAGTATGCTTGGTCAGACCTTGGACCCGAGGCATAAGATGAGACTAAACATGCTCATGACATTAATACTTGTCTACTAATGTCTTGATCAGTCTCATAAGTCTAAGAGTTGCAGTTTATGCAATTAACGCTCATCGCTTACCTCTTGCCCTACTTGTTTACACGCTGGTCAGACCTCCGGTAATAAGTGGGAGGTCAAGATGGATCTTAGTCTTAATTAGTAATTAATTGGGTAGTTAATTCTTTTAAGAATTTAATTATCGAAAATACTAACATTGAACTTTCTATGTTCTGATTAAAATTGTGTTGTTGCAACATAATTCGTAAACAAAAGTTTGTTTTTTCTTAAAAAGACACACTTAGTCTCTTTTCCTGGTAAGAAGAGTGAGACTTATTCCTATTTATTTCTCCTTAGTTGACAAACTAAGATAGGATTACAATTGTTAAACTCACTTATGATCTTTCGTTACCCTTTTCCGGTATTGAAATAATTGAAAGATAAAATATTTTGTGTAACTAGAAAACATTTTGTCTATAGCTACCAAAATAAATGACATCTTGCACTTGTCACGATGTATGAGTTTAAACCGCAAAGAATAAAGAAATTACTAGCATATTCGCTAGGTATTTTTCTTGGACTCTTATTATTCCTTATAGTGCTAAATACCCTTGGGGCTATGTAGACGATAAAGGAGGAATTGCATGTTAACTATTTAAGTTAAATGAAAGTATGAATGGCTAGTCCCTTATCTACATAAGTAGGACTTCATATACTCTGTACAATACCTAAGTACATTGCTACTTGTAGGCATTCGAAGAGAATAGGAAAGTGTATTAAATTGCAATATGCTTTCTACTGGCAATGTAACACTTACAATGTTGACAAATCCAGTGGGAGCATTGCGTTTTATTACTGAAATAACATTCCTGTAATGTTGTCAATTTCAGTGGGAGCTACGAGTTTTATTTCCTTGTTAGTCACCCATATCATTACAAACTTGCTTTGAAATAATTCATTACTTTCCGAATATGAACGACCATTACTTAAAGGATAATTGCATTTTATTTTATTAGATAACTCGTTGCCTTTCTGCTGTTGCTTTCTGAACGTTATCTATAGAATAATAATCCACAAATCCTTATTAAAGGTCATGGTTCTAAAACTACTTGTAATGTCTATGACATTATCATATTGTTTGCACAATCAAACACATGCTGTTTGTTTTCATAATATGATGTTGTGCCTTACACAAGTGGGAGAAATCTCAAAGTGTGTGCAAGGAACAACATATTATTGATTTCTCTTAACCACAAGGTAAGAAAGCTAATCATTCTACTAGGACTTGAACACGCAAGATGTTTGTTGCCCTACTACATTCAAATGTCATGATATAGTGTAAAGATACTTCAACATTTCGACTACATGTTTTAGTCAACATAATTATGGTTAAATGATAATAATCATAATTCTGAAGTATAAAATTAACTTGAAATTACTACAGAACTCAAGAGTTTGCGTTCATGATTACTTTTGTTAGTATAATTATGTTTACATGTTAAGACATAATTATAAAGTCCTTGAATTAATCAATGACTTATAACATAAAGTATATAGTAAAATTGTTATGTCTTCTTGTTAACACATAAACATGAAGCCTTTGAATTATTCAAAGACTTATAATGTATTATTGACATGTTCTGTTTTCTTGTAAACACATGAACATATAATTCTTGAACAGTTCTGTCTTCTTGTGAACACATGAGCATAAGGTTCTTGTATTATTCAAGAAATATACATTATAGCATGCACTTGGTTCGAAAATACTTAATATGCAATTTGGCTTGACCCAATTGACAAGTATTTGGTCCAAAGAGAATTAAATTATCTATGGAATTCTGATATAGTTTCACAATTCAAATACTTATAGAATACCACATTATTATGGTATGTCTAATAGGTTGAAACAAACAATATTCATATTGTTTAATTCATGATAGCTTTAATTGCTCTGCCTCCAAAATCTATCAAGGTTAGAAAATTGTGTGTGTCGTGGACATACTCAATATGGTTCAAACCTAGAAGGTATTCAAGACAACCCATGACCAAAACCCCTAAACCTTTAGGGATTTTGGGTTTTTCCACTCAAACCAATCGAATCCTAAACCCTTTTGGGTTTTTGATTTTTCTACACTTCCTAGCTTGAAGATTGTAGTATTGGTGTTCCTCCTAGCTCGACGAAACACAAAATTGTTGCTAAGGTTTTCGATTAAAGGGTGATACAAAATTAGGGTTTTGCTACAAACCTTAATTAGAGTTGTTGGAAGGTATTCCATTATGTCTTGATTTAAGTTCTGAATTTGTTATAATCTTATGAAGCATTTTATTAACAATCTAGAGATGAGAACTTGAAATGTATTTTGTGGTTCCCAAATAAAGAACAATTTATTGTTGCTTAAATACTTAGTATTTAGAGAATTGTCTCTACTTACAAAAGTAAGTGGGAGCATCAACAAATCTTGAAGATATTCAAGAAAAAATACATAATCTTCTAAACTCCACTTATTAATGTCATACTAAGGTTAAACATGTAAATGTTGACCGAAGTATAATGTTATTCTCATTCATAAATCTGCATGGATGCCTCATCACTTGATTGATATTTTGATATCAATGCTGAGGAATATAAGTTAATGGATCATTGAAAATCTGCTAACTGATAAGGTACATTATCACATCTTGAATCTGATAAATGTCTTAAAATTATGAATGATAAGATGCAGTCCTTAAAAGGCAAGTCAATGTTTTGAGCTTGATTGTTATTTTGCCTAACAGTTAACCTATGAGGTTGGAATAAGTTTCTTTTGAAGAAAGGCTCACAAGGACACAATTGTATACATGATTAATGCATGGCTTATAATAAAAGGTTTTAATCCTACTCAAGCAATTGACTGTGATTAGATTTTTCTTATATACATGCATTAATTAAATAAAGATAATTAATTGTCATACATGTTTCCTTGAATGTGGAATATGGCAATTAAGTTTTATAAATCTTTCCTTTATGATTACCTTTTGCGAGGACGGTGTGTAATCAAAATGGTTATGAGTTTATATAATCTTTATGTAGTATACAAGTTTAAGCAATCCAAGTTTGGATTGGATCATGCATCTAGGAGCTGAGATCTTGAATTTAATTACAATATGATTTTGATTGAATTAAGATAACTCCTGATTACATCTGACATTAAGTGGGAGCACTATTTTTTTCCTTAAAATTCATATATTGTATAACATATTGAAGATATCATTCCATTAAAGCTAGATTTTAATCCTTAAGCTTGGAATGAAACTTCACTTGGGATTTAGGGAATAGAATAAACAACCTTGGAATAAATGTTTATTTGGAATAAACATATGCGGAAAATTAAGTCCAACACAAATGCAATATATCATCGAAGCAAGTCTTAAATGGTATATTTCACTCGGAATAATTTATTACATGGATGGAAACCTTATGTTTTTAACTAAGGATTTATCATGTATATATTATGTTGTGTATAAGACTGGTTGTTACTTTTGCACTAGAGCAAGATGAGCTGACAACAACAATATCTAATTGAGAGTATTTAGATTATTGTTAATACATATGTTTATGAATTATAAAGCATAGTGTTGTATACGTACAATGATGTTAGAGGATAATTAAAACTAGTTAAAGAAGGATTTTATCATTTATGATAAATCTGCTAACTAGATGTGCTCAACGAAGAGCAGTGTTGCATTACACATTAAGGAATAAGAATACTTTACATTTTAAGAAACTGTAAAGATGATTGTCAGTATGTCGTTGACTTATAATACCTTATGCAAGGTAGGGCGACATCTCTATACTATGACACTTGCAATAGTATGAGCATATGAGATAAGACACTCATCTCAAATCCCTCACTATATGTGAAATTTGAAACTAGTATTCGAAAAGTTTACTCAGATGACTATTTAGTTTTCTTGTAAAGAAAAGTTGAGAATGCTGGAAACATTAGACTTCAATTTACTAATTAGTCTCATGCATATCTGTTTTTAGTATTTGGATAATTGGGATTGTGAGACAATTTTTACTTTATGATGAATAAAGATACTTGGTATTTGTTATTCATTCATATAATAATTGTTATCCTATATTTGCATGTTTAATCCTTGAATGATTTTATCGTTCTAAATATGTCCATTGTCGGTTAACAATTTGGGAATATTGTTATGCAAGGCAAATGTGAGTGTTGGTTATATTATATGAGAATGTGGATTGTTCCCACCAAACTCATATGTATTCATAAGGGATGCATATTGGATACCCCAACTTTCAAACATTTACTTTTGGATCCTTGTCATGAGTAAGATGTTGAAAATGGTTTATTAAGTCATCCTTAGACTTGAGATACAAGCAAGTTCTGTTATGTGTGGATATCACTTTTGTAATTATATGCCAAACGCTGTCCTGAATAAGGTAGTTATAGAAGCTATTTTTCGGAGTGATGTGAAGCAACATCCACAACACTTGTATTCAACAAAGGATTTGTTACTCCACTTGATATGTGCAGAAAGATACCATGGGTCCTCTCCAGAATTAATCAGATAATTGTTTGGCCAAACCCAAAGGGTAATGCAAGATGATTCTTGATTACATTTGGTATATCTGAATTAAATTCTATAACGAGAATCTAAATGGTTAAACTATATGGAATGAGTTAGGATCCATATCCATGGTTTAACGGTATCTATAACAAGGGATGATTATAGCAAGAAATAAATAACCATGCTACTGAGGATATTTTTTGAAACTTTATCTCAGACATTTCTAGTTCAATAACGAATGTAAGTGTTGCTAGACGTTTCCGTCGTTGGTATATATGGTGTCTGCTACTCCAACTCCCAAGTGGGAGCTGTTGGGTTATGGTAGTTAGATTAGCCGTTATACGACTAGAAATGTGTGAGCCTATTGGGGGCACACACGTTAATACACGAAGAGTATGTTTATTAAATAATTAATATATATACTTGTTATATTTATTAAGTGTTTAATATGTTTCATGAAATAATTTAACGGTTATTAGTTTAAATCGTTAGACGCTTTAACTAATTTTAATATACGTTAAATATAAAGAGAGGGACTTGGATGTCGGAAAACGAAACTCCCGGAGCTCCCTTCAAAGTGGCCAGTTATGGAAGGATCTAGGAGGTGGGCTATGTGTCAGTTTTGGCGAACTAAAGGAGTGAATAACGATGACTTGTTGAACAAGTTGGGGTGCTATATAAACACCCCTTGGCCTCATTGTAAAACACACGACACATTCTTAAAAGAATTATACCCTACGTAAAAAAGTGTTTTTCACTTTTCTATTATCCATCCAATCGGCGGCAGAGAACTTATATTGTTTGGTTTGAAATAGTCAAACATCTCAAGCCTATTTACAAGAATTATATTCTTGTTTTATTTAGTTTCTGTTTTCTTCTTTTATATACGATTCGAACGTATACTTATTTAGTATTCAAGTCGTGTTTAAGCTACAACAAGAACACAAGTTTGTTAGGTTGTTAACGTGGAACAAGGACTAGCATCCTTACGTATTTGTTTGACATGTTTGTGTGAGCAACCATAGAGGTGATTGTTTTAATCACTTGTTTCATTTGCTGGTGTCTACGAGGGTTAGTTTTCTCGTTCCCTTTTTATTATTTGTTTGTTTATTATACGTGTTAACTATAATTGTAAACTAGATTCATCATCCATCCGCTGCGTACTCGTAGTTAATGGTTAACTTGATTATAAAATCACAACATTGGTGCTCTCCCAGATTTGATATCATTGAAAACAGGTGAACGACGTAAAACGTTTATATCGTTATTCATACCGAAGACACCAAAGAACGCATGCTAAATCCATAAATCTTGGGAGGCGACGACTTCCAATAAAATGAATGGATGTGGCCCATGATCACCCCTAGCATATTGACCTCTCAAAGCATTTGGGCATTTCTCCCACTCCCAACTTGTACAATCAATGCTTCTCATCATCCAAGGAAACCCATGCTTATTCTCGTGATGAGCATATAATCTTTCAAGGTCAGTATACGTGGGCTTTCGCAAATACCCAACACCATATAACTCCATGATAACCGTGCAAAACTTACGGAGACATTCACGGGATGTTGTTGCAGCTATTGCCAGATTCTCATCAAGAGAATCAGGAACGGCCGCGTATCTCAATTGACGAATTGCCGCAGTACACTTAACCAATGGGCTAATACTAGGTACGCCCATAGCGTCAAGAGTTTGTTGAAAATAAGGAGAATAATCGGTTACCTCTCGAACAATTTCTGTGAAAAGTTCTCGGCTCATTCGGAATCGCCGACGGAATGTTCTTTCGTCGAACTGCGGGTTTTCGGAGAAGTATGCCGCCACTAAATGATTATGAGCACCCTCATGATCCCTGCGTATGTACCTTCGTGGAACTTTTGGCTGTGATGCTTGGTAAGCGTTCCAAGCATACTTCCCGAACTCAAGAAACTCACTCAGAACTTCATCATCGTCGGAAGACGAAGAACCGAATAATTGCTCGTAAGACGCAGACATAATTAAAAAAATGTGTTTGAAGGTATTGATAGAAATGTTGTTTGAATATAGATGAGAAGTTGAATTTGAATTGTGTTTAAAATTGTGTGTTTAGATTCGTGTTTGAGGAGGGTATTTATAAGATTGAAATTTTTTTTTTTTTTTTTTTTTTTTTTTTTTTTTAATCCAACCGTTTGGAATTAAAATGGAATTGTGCAAGAATTATAGTCGGTCAATTCAACGATCGATATTCATTTTCACCAAACGACCGACCGAAGCTATCATCCCAAGCGACCGATTAAATTATCGGTCAGTTTTCTCTCTCACAACCGACCGACCGATTAAATCAGACAGAGTGCGTCCAGCCTTACATGTTGATATAGCGAATAAGCTATTTTGGGTGTTTTGGATATGAGTTGCATTCTATATGCTTATTTGAGAGTGAAATAAGTTGTTTTGATTTATTAGTTTAGTGGTTAATTATCAAATGGCTTATCTCAAACTCCTAAAATGAACATAATTAACAAACACTCGAGCAACTACTAATCTAATTTTTATGTTGTGTTGAATTAAAGTCCAATCCAGACATATCTCTTTTTGTTATGGTAGTTTTAGTAAGCAATGTCATATATATTTCCATAGTTGGTCGTTGGTTTTCTCACACTTTTAGAAATGAATTGTAGGTATAAGAGCACCCGGTATGGGTTACTCGTGCCTCGCCGAAGAGGTTGCTCGTGGCTCGCCTCCACACCGAGCACCTTGCTCTGGCTCGCCGTCCAAGCCTTACTCGTGTAGACGAGGAGATAAAAATCTGACACACCAAACTTTATTATTCTTATTTAATTTGCAACGTTAATATTCAAACGGTTTATTCGACCGTTTGCAAACGCTTTTTTTTTTTTTTTTTTTTTTATTTTTTTTTTCCTATATAAACAACACAATATCACTACAAAATATCTATCTCAAATACATATTTTACCCACACAAAGCTTATACATCAAACAAAAAAATCATGTCGCAAAATCCAAATGAACAAATGTATTTCACGAACCTCGTCGCCTCGAATCAATACGCGGGTTCGTCAAACCCATCTACCCCCTCATCACAAAACTCTAACTCGCCATCGCCACAAATCCCTCCGTATGGGACGCAATTGCCTCCCGAGGCGATTTACCAAAATCAACAGTTTGCGTTTCAAGGATTCGCAAATTACCCACAACGTCCAGTTTCCCAATCTCAACTACAGATTTTTAACCCCTCCCAACCTTCATCATTTCCAACACAACCATCTGAACCTCAGTTCAAAGTTCCTGCAGACCGTGTACCGTCCAAATCACGCGGGAAAAAAACAATGGAAAAAAAATCCAAAAAAGTTGTGAATTTGGACGATGACGATGATGATGACCTTGAGGCGGTGGCTCAAGTGACGAAGAGAAACTGGTGCAGGGATGAAGAAAAACTGCTTGCGGAAATTTGGATTGAAATTTCGCAAGACAAGGATATCGGAAATGATCGTTCCGATGAATTCTTTTGGAACCAGATTCTGGAGACGTTCAACGAGCAATCTGAACGTGAACCTCGTTCCAAAAGTATGATGACCGGTAAATGGACATGGATGAATGGTGATTGCTAAAAATTCAACGCTATCTACAAACATTTGCAGCGTGCATGCTTGGGATATTTTGAAAAAGTATCCCAAATGGGATGCGGAGGATCCCATTGACGTTACATGTCTCGAGGATATTTTTGGTCCCGACAGACGTCCTCGTCCCGATGGCGCCTACAAAGCTCAGGCTGGAAAGAAACAGAAGTCGACTTCAACGTCGAGCGCGGCGAGCTCGGGTGGGAGTCAAACTAGTTCTTTTTCGGGCAGCTTGTCCGAAAAATATTCCGAAAAAGCATCTGCTCAAATATCCGCGTACGAGATGAGGAGGGAGAAGGATCGAAAGACGTTAGAGATGGAGGAACTGAAGTTTCTGATGATAGATCTCGACCAAACCACATCGGCCAAAGCCGCTTTCATTCGCCGGAGACAAAAACAAATCATGAAAAAATATGCGGTCCAGGACGACGAAGACGAGGATTAAATTTATGTTTAGTATGTGTTATTAGTATTTGTTGTATCGTTATTTTAATTCCCGTATCGTTTTTTTCTTTTCGTATCGTAAGTTTGTATTTCGTATTTGTTTTAATATGTTGTATTGTATTTTTAATTAAATGAAATGAATTTAGTTTATTTGGGTATTTGAATAAAAGAAGAAAAAAAAGATAGTGGTGGGGCCCGGATGAGAAGTTTGTGGTATGTTATTGTAAGGGGGGGTTATAAGTTGTGGTGTGCTGTGGTGACGTGGCACCCCGTGGGACCCGAATGAGGAGAAAAAACTCCACACCACACCTATTGCTCTAAAAAACTATCAAAGGCATAGAGAGGATCCGAAGCACCCCTAAAAACACATGTAGAAGAAGCTTCTCGACTTTTAATTCACACCCTACATAAACAGCAACAACGCCATGCTAATGATTTATTATCATTTTACACTCCCCTTCCTCGTTATCTATATGAATTCACTGTCCAGGAAGCCCCACCGCTTGCAGACGACCTCAAGTTTGAGTTACACACACTTCCTGTACGAAATGACAATACATGGTTGAATGGAATGAAGCAATTGTGATGTAGTACTAAATCGAGATAACACAAATCAAGCAGGTTGATTCAGTTGAATACCTACTATTATGATTCTTAGCAATAAAACTGCCAAAAATAGACTTTTGATATTCTTTGAATTGATCATTCCACATTACAAAGGAGCTTTTAAATAAAGTTACAAAACCGAAATGGGCCCTAAAAGACAAACGGGCTGAAAGTTATTGCATAAACCAAAGTCCAAAAAACCCCAAAAAAACCTAAAAATGAAAATAACTCATAAAATACAATGTTTTGGGGCTTGAAAGTTCCGTAAACATACGTTGTCTGTTTACCATGACGTGCTCCTCGTTCCAAGCTTTGATTTGACTGGTCATAGCCCTGGAATGGAGTCCCATAGCCCAAGTTATGCCCATTTTAGTGAGGCTCCTCTTGTCACATGATCCTGAGCCTCCAAATACATGATGGCCCGTTCCTCAACGCTTGGGCCCGCATCAAAATGCTAAGAGGAACTAGAAACTAAACAAGCAAATCACATATGTTGCTGCCTATAGGTAATTAATCAAGAGCATATAACCATGCTTATATTCAAATATACTTTTTATTAAGGTGCATATGTGGTAACGACTAACGAGGTTATGTATGATTACATAAGCAATGGTAAAAATGAAATTCTTCATAAATTGGAGCATACATAAACTTCAGTTATATCTAAAAGCTTTATTTTTGAACGACACATATGTGTAAAAGCTATAGATGTTGTAGTATTTAGCATTCCCAAATGTATGAAAGATGCATCTGAGTGAATTGGGCAAACCTCTCTAATATGAGAAAGCAAATTTGGTATTTAGTAAAGATCACCTTCTGAATCGAGATAATTTTGGTAAGTCTGGAATTTTTAAGTTCTGAAAGAGGACTCAAATCCGCATAGATCATGTATGAAATCCGGTTGACAAAGAAAGGCTTTTGCAACAAAGAACTTGACACACGTGCATTGTCAACACACGTTGCATTTTATTTATAGTACGAATGAAAGATTAATCAATTTAGCATATAACTTCTTACATTGTGTTTCTCGATAATGAATTTTTATGTACCAATGTAACTTCAACAATCTCATAGCTCAAGAGGGATGCAAACATTTTGATCTTTACTCATAATTCTATTTCATTGAGTTTTACTCTTTAACTTTTTAAAAATAGGCTGAATATTATTCTAATGATAATGTGACCGAGAGTTGCAGACTAAAATACAAGTAAACAACACCAGATGCCAATCCTGATGCCTTTCGAGTTACTAGCTATACAGTATAGTATATGGCCGTTAACTTAGGAATATTCATGTACAGATAGGAAGGGGGTTTCGTCTCTGTGGAATATATGCACCATATTCAGCCAGAAAATTTCTCCTGCCGAGAAACATGAACAGTAAACATCAAGATCCTTACACTCTGTCACGTTGTTCAATCATTTTGCTATGTACTTCAATCGTATGCCCATTGGCCACTGTCACATTTTACTAAACCCAGTAGACACTTGCAATTCATTGATTTTTATTTTTTAATGATAAGAAAAAATAGTAAATCATTATTTGTTGATTTACAATAGATCTTAAGTATGACATTCCAAATACCGTGTCAGTACATGTAAAATTTCCCATGTACTTATATAAATAAATACACACATATCAGAGAGAGACACAGAGAAAAGGGAAGACCTCAGGCTGTGGGGCAGCATCTGCAGGAAACCAATGCAATAAAACTCCCAAGTGCATGACGGCAGGCATCAATATGAAAAGTACAGGAGTTGTCACCTGCAATATTTCAATGTTAGACACTGAGAAAAGATTTTCCACCTTTTTTGCAGACATAGTAAACATGGCAAGATGAGTTGCTTGATTGGGTTTTGGTAACGGGTTGAAAGCAGGTAATAACTGTATGGGTTGTTAACCCGAAACACAGTTCGTGGCTTTAGAAGGTTCCATGCATTATATATACAACTTGGACAATTTCAACAAAGTTGTTCCAATTAGCTAACTTCATGAATTTTACCTGTTTGACCCATTAAAGATGAAATGTAACCCGAAACATCAAAATTGCCACCTCTAAGAAAATAAAAAGCTTACCAGAGTGAGAGCAGTAGTTCCAAGAAGAAAAAGGTACATCTTTCCCTAGAAGAAGAACACATGTATAGATTAGCACATATAGACACATCGTTGACCAAAAAAAATACAAGTTGAAATGTCACAACAAAACCACCCCAAGGTTGTTCACCTTTAAATCTGACTTGTGGTGTCTTTCATCATTTAATATGATTAGCTATTTTTCTCAGCAATTTAGTGATGCACATCAATTTCTAAGTAACATGATTGATCCGAATAGTAAGTCAAAACTGGCATTCTACTGTGAGATGGAAAGAAAGCGGGAGTCCCATGGAACTACCGAGTATTAGATATATGCTGATTTCACTAGTTTCGGTCTCACAGAATTATTTTTAAGTCAGTTTTGAACATACAAACAATTCTACAATCAGTCTCCAAAATAACAGGAATTACAGGAGTTTGGGTTAATGGGTCAAAACGAAGTCGTTAGTGTCGGTCAAACAGAGTCAAACTGATTCACAAAAACCAATTCCTTTTAAATTTTTGGGAATATAAATGTGTAGCTTAGATAGAAAACCAAGTGCATATTCCCTAAATAATAATCTGAACTCAAAAAAATGGTTTATGCAGTTTGATGCATTCAAATACAAGAGTTTTGTACGTTTGACCAGCTCCACCAACTTAGCGCATCTGAGTCGTTAAAGATAAAAAAACAAAACCCAAATCAACCAATTTGTATATGAATTTGTCGAATCCATATGAATGTTAGGATCTAAACCAGAAAAAAAGCACTACTGTTACAGAAAAGTTCTTCAAAATTCACTATGCATGGTCATTAAAATGTTTTTCAAATGAGGTAAGGAGCAGGAGTACCTCAACAAGATGAAGATTTGAAGCACGACTTAGAAGAACAAAAGCAAACTCCCCAATTTAAGCAAGCATAATTCCCACCTGCAGAAAATATATAAGAATATTTTGAAGAATTGAATCTTTGATTTAATCAAACTCATTAAGATCCAGTGGTGTAACTTACTAGGAAAGATGTCTTCAGGCCATATCCAAAGGCCTTCGTAATTAGCGCAGAAACTGTAGTCTTAATGACTATAACCAAAATAACAGATGTGTAGTCTTAACAACTGATTTAATCTGCTTCTGTTATGAAAGAAGTAGGTGGTGAAAGAAGATAGGTGGTGGAAGAAGATGAATAGTTTGATGAACAACTTGAGGTGAAGTGAAAAAGTGGAATTGCCTATTATGCACTCACAGGAGTTGACCGAAAAATAACAGCCAAATGGACCTCTGGCGATCAAAAAACATGGAATAGGGACCTCTGGTGACAAAAAAAAATGTTAGGGACCTCTGGTGACAAAAAAAAAGTTACTTAGACTCAGCATGATGTTTTGGTACAAGTTTAAGGACTAACGGTGTATTTTACCCAAAAATATATTAATACAGCACGTGTTTTACACGGGTCCTAATCATTCGTCTAATATTTATAATAAAATATATTAATACAGCCTGTCTATCCAAAGAATGGAGCAACAAGCAGCATTAAAATATTTATAAAGGTGGCTTCGCCACAATCCCGTGTATTGGAAAATCATGCCTACTGAACTGTCAGATTCACAATGCTGAAGCAATCTAGGCTTACTAACAGGTTACTCTTGACTTTGACTAAGAACCATATTATATTTGCAGGAACTTGGAGTTGCATAGCAACCTAATAATTGGGTGTGGAGCTGAATGCAGAGGAGCGTAACTTGACTGCACGCAAGCGGAACTTGTTATCTATTGGTTATAAGAATGTGGTTGGTGCAAAAAGAGCATCATTGAAGACATTGTCAGTTAGCGAGTCTAAAGAAGAGGCCAGCGCCAAGTGCTAATGCAATATGTTGCTTTGATAAAAGAATCTCTGAAAAGAGTGGAAGATGAACTTACTGCAAAAGGCAATTGATGACTATTTGCTCCCATCATAAAAAACTGGAGAAGCTTTTGTCTTCTATTATGAGATGTGAGTTTTATAGTTTATAAGACATTTTGATTAGCACAAAATTGTGATGACGCCCTTTTGGTACGAATGTTTAATAGGAAGGGTGATTACTAGTGAAAAAAATCGATGAAAATATGTATAATCATGAGTTAGTTATTTGCTCGAGTAGCATTGGTTCCTTTGCTTGGAGTTTCGAGGAGGGTACGATGTAACTGTTGGGGTAGAGGTATTGACGCCCTTGTTTTCATATTGAAACCATTAAAACAATTGTCTGGAAATAAGTTCCATCAAGTGGAAATGATCATCTAAATTCTTATCAATAAAAAAGCGAAGGAACTCGGCATCTATTGCAAAAAGCCCGACATGGAACCTGTTACAAACAGTTAGACGTTGTGATAAGAACCGGGCTAAATTCTTATTAAAAGTAAAAGAGGAAAAATTGAACAAACTGATAGTGCTAATAATTGGAGAAATCTGGTGATCTCCCAAATCTATGACTCGGTCATTTGCATCAGAGATGACTCTTTAGATACTAAAACACTCCAAAACCCACCATAGTTCAAATACTATTTAAGTAACCAATCATGGATAACAAGTTACTTGCTCCCCCAGGACTTACCAAATTCTAATAAATATTTAACACTAAGCCCCTAACAATCAATGCCAATTATCCAGCAGCCCCTTGTGCTTGTCGACTGTACACGTGATTAAACATGTCCAGGGTTGCCTTATGGGTGAATCAGGGGAGTTGGTTACAAACAGTGCATTCTTAGAAGTTTATAAATAGTTAATGAGATGGCTATAATCTTTACCTAGCAATAAATATGAAACTTGCCTAAATTCGTTCTGCCAGTCTATTGTGCTACCTCGGTCTTGAAGGATATCTGATATGTCATCAACATTATTGCATTACAGTCTATTGCCTCTATACAATGTTCAGTGTGATTGTTGTTTTTGGGATCTTTCAGTGTACTTTTGTTGGGGTATTTTGAAGATAGAGACATATAGGTGAAACTAAGTCTTCTACCTCTTCTACATTGCAGTTCAAACCTTCAACAAATAACATGAATATTATTATTATTTTCTTAAATATGACATAAGTAAATAGCACGGACAATAAATGATACAAGTACTTTGTAATATTACAACTTATACTTTTGACTTTAGCATAGATTTTAAAACACATTCATATTCAAAATATGATCATATGCTTGAAAAGAAAGTCGTTTTTATGGCCACTTTAGAGTAACATACTATTTTTGGCCACTTTTAGTAGCATATATATATATTTTTGGGTAATTCAGGTATTAAAAGAAAAATAAAAAAATGCACATAATTATATAAGCTTACATTTCAATACTGAATAAGTATTAAGCAAATTACTTATCAACATATCTACATCATCACTTGGTTAACACATACATATTCAAAACCAGGATCCTACGTTTGTTTAGTATGCCACTATCGAATAACCTATCTTTTCATCTTACCTAACTCATACATCATTTAAATCAATCTTTTATTCTAACATATCAGAACATCACACAATGAAACGCGTATTAGGCATCACAAAACATTCCAAACAACAAGCCTGAACTAACATTCAACTTTTGTCAGTTGTGTTTTGTGTTAAGAAAGCGCCAACAACGGAATCAACAGCAGAACCTTTCAAGGTGTAGCTCCTCCTGCTAAATCCATTTTTTATGTATGTTTAGTCAATTATACGATGATTATGAAAAAAAAAAAGAAAAAAAGAAAACGAAGATAAATGTTAAAAAACTATGAAGGCAGTTTGATAGACAAAGCATAGTGAAAATTGAAAATTGTGGATATTAGTATTGCTTTCAATTTGGAACGATACAAATAATAATCCTTTATTCAATCACTTGCATACAAATCGAACTCATTTATGGCCATAGTAATTACCTTGAACGAGGAGCGTTTGTTCGATGAGCCAGCAAGGCTTCTACCCCTTCCACAATGCATTTCAAACCTTCAACAAATAACAGAATATTATTATTATTTTCTTAAATTTGAAATATAAATAAATAACTCAACATGATATAAGTACACTCTCTAATACTACAACTTATACTTTTGACTTTAATATAGATTTTTAAGCACATTTATATTAATAATATGATCATATACAATTGAACTTGGTAAGACCGTAAGACCTCCAAAATTAAATGGCAACTTTAGTGGTAGCATATATATATATATATTGGGTAATATATATATATATATATATATATATATATATATTTTTGGGTAATTCAGGTAAAAAAAAAAATCGTGCACATAATTTTTTTTTTTTGGAAGGTGACTTTCTTGATGGGAAATCCTTGTCCAACCCGATGGGGGGGGGAAACCTTCAACTTAAGCCGCCCGAAGGCACGACACTTAATTTGAAGTAAAACCCTTGCCTTCTCCAGATTCGAACCCGGGTAGGCTGAAACCTTCATTGAAGGACTTTGAAATCGTACCAACAGAGCAAAGTGGCCCTGCACATGCGAGGACTTCCCAGTGGGTCACCCACACTGGTACTGCTCTCGCAAGTGCACGCTTAACCTTGAAACCCCTTACCACTTTAGAGTAACATACTATTCAAAATATGATCATATGCTTGAAAAGAAAGAGTAGTTTTAGTTACCTATATGATGCTAAAAGGTAAGTTTCCTACTTAATCAAAACGTTTTTAGTAGGTTTACCGAATGGCTTCTCCACGGTTTGTATAAGTTTTGTTACCTATTTAGTATGGAAATGTAAGCTTATACAATCCCCGTGATCGTTTTCAAACCCTTCCCCTAGCCACCCTAGAATGTTTACCTAAGGAGCTTCGTATTAGTAAGTAAATTACTTAATAAATCTACATCGTCAATCGGTTAACACTCACATATTCAAAACCATGATTATCAAGTGACCAAACATCATTATGTTAAAAATAACTAACAAAACTGGAAAAACTAAAAAATAAATAAATAAATAAATTTTAACATACCTTAGGGTTAGCACTATAGATAGTTTTTTTATGAAGGTAGTCTAAACCACATTGCAAACCAAAAACCCCAACAAGGGTACCATTGATATGCCGAGGTGGATGATGACAGATAATCAACATCATAACTCAGGGGTATTTAAGGTTTACTTTTGTAGTCGTAGGTGGTGGCTTTGAAAGTTTACTAGGTGACTGTCGAAAAGTGGAAGAGATGATATATAAGATGCCCTAATAAAAACAAGTACTAACAAATGGATATATATAGAACAAGTCAACAAACTGTTTGCTTTATTTTAGCAGATAAAATAGCAGTGATGTTGTGACAATTAAAGTAAAAAGTGGTACTGTAACTGAAATGAGTATGGAAATGTAACTGAACAGAGTCATAGTGAGTTTAGAACAATCTGATCAGGATAGC
This sequence comes from Artemisia tridentata subsp. tridentata, assembly GCA_021014915.2. Classification (NCBI taxonomy): domain Eukaryota; kingdom Viridiplantae; phylum Streptophyta; class Magnoliopsida; order Asterales; family Asteraceae; genus Artemisia; species Artemisia tridentata. The sequence goes on from CP139508.1 coordinate 462,822,149, forward strand.
CCGCCCCTGAGTTTAATAGTGTATTAACTTAACTATGGTTATTTTTAATGTTAACTATAGTTGGTATTTAAGTTTTGAGTAGGGTGTAGTTGGGCATGGTACTTTTTTTTTTCCTTTTTGTAAAAGGTTCCTAGTTCAAGAAAGTCTCCTGCTTAGTAAATGGATTGATGATAAAATTATGTTTCTTTTTTTGCTTAATGAATATGTTAAAATGACCTTTTTATCCTTTTATCAAAACAAATACTATATCTACTGCAACCCATCTGACTCCATTTGACCATTTCTCTCAAAACGATATAACAAAATAAATCATCATCATCCAAAGTTGCTAGCATATGAGCCCAAAAAATTAAAAAATAATAACAACTAACAAAAAAAAACGACACTTGAACCAAACACACTATTCACACAAATGGATTCAAAACCATAGCGTGGACGGCCACACTCCAGCTTCGAAGACAACGGAGACGACGACGGTAGTGAGATGGGTCTGTGTGCGGTAGTGGTGCGGTGGTGCTGGTAGCGGTGCGGTGGTGCTGGTAGTGGCGCACGACGGTGGACTGGTGGTGCGGTAGTGATTGGTGGTGTGGTGGTGCTGGTAGTGATTGGTGGTGCTGGTAGTGAGATGGGCCTGTGTGCACTATATGAAGAAGAAGAAATGGATAAATGATAGGTTGGTAATTGATGAAGAAGAAGATAAGGAAGAAGTAGGTGAGGGTAGGATGGTAATGTGTGATATAATTAGTATCCTGGATAGAAAAGGGTGGGACTTTTGTACCCTTCTACATTAAGGAATTGTGTTTGCAACAAGTTGAAAAGAAACATAAAAGTTTCCTGTCTCCAAATAATTTTGTTAGCAAACAGAACATTAAGCAAAAAAGAAACAGGCCCTAGTGAGCTGGAAATCAAAATGAAGTTATTTTGGTAAAAAAAAACAAAATACTCCGTAAGTTTAACCAACCAGCTGGTTTTGTATCATTCAATAACTTGAAACGCTTTTACAACAACAAAACTAAATCCTGTCGAAGCAAAATAAAAGGAGATAACATATAAACAAATCTTTCTTTACTTAATCATTTAAACCAGTGCCCTGGACACATTGATTAGACAAACCCTTGTGAGTTGGTATCAAATGGAAAGGGACCTGGTGGTTATTTTATTTGTTTGTAGTTGTATACCCCTCGTGGGTTTTACTTGTTTTGGGTCCCTCCATTTTTTAAGCATCTTGTTTGGAGAGGTGGGATGTCATAGTTTGTATTTTGTTTTGTTGTTTTTTAATAATATTGTTGCCTTTAAAAAAAATAATAATAATTGATTAGACAAACCCAATGTAAAAATAATATTATAGTATAGTGTTAATCTCACTTACTAATTATATTTAAGTAAAAAATTTAGTATCAAATGAGAAATAAAATTTAAATAAGAAAGAGTGAAAAAGAACCATAATCGTATATTTCAGCAGGGACGTTTCGTTGTTTTCTGTGGCCCTAGGCAATAACAATAAAGAGACCCTATTACACTTGTAGACTAAAGAAAAATTGCATATAAACTTGAATTATATGACTCACATATGTTTAATATTATACATATTTATTTGCAAAACTAATAAAATGTGATCCTTTTTAAGTGGAAGCCCTGTGCGACGGCAACTATTGCACACCCTTCAGAGACTCATCTGTATTTCAGATGCACATACAAAATAAACAATTTTTTTCACTAAATAAAAGTGGATGGCTAAATTTCTTTTAATCATTCTCATTTTTTTTCGCCACCTAATAATCCCTTTCCTTAAATAGAAAGTATAAAGCCAATTAAATATTTTTAAAAAGTTAGATTACAAATTGAAACTCATAGACCACATGTGGTCATTACTTTTCTTTTACTCAAGCTCGAATCTAGCTATGACTAGACACATTTAGACATAGTTGTTAAGATTTTGATCCCGATCATAGAATTTTACAATACTACAAAGTAAAATCGATTCAGATTATACGTAGGATCTTAGCAAGCTTAAGATCTTATAGGATCCTTATATTGCCCATAAAATCTTAAAACCTAATCCGATCCGATCTTAATTTTCTCGAACCACAAACTAAAAAACTAGAAAGTTATGGATTATGTTTATGCATAATTTAAAAAACATTCTGTGAATCTTCTTAAACATTCAATATCATATATAAGACAACATTTATATGAAACATTTATATGGTTTTGTGCTTATAAAATATAATATTTTGTAAATTTAAATAATATTACAAAGATTATTAAGAAAATAACATTATAGTGGGATATTAGGATTCCGATCCGATATTGCAATTTTGATCTTGCAAAAATAAAAACGATCATGAGTAGAATCCCGATCTTAAAAACTTTGCATCTAAGATCTTTTGAATGATTAAAAAACACAATTAATTTATATTTTGTCACACGTGTCCTTCAATGTTGTCACTGATTATAAAACGAATGGAATGGATATTAATACCTCGGTAAATGGATATTAATATCCTCCAAGTTTTAAAGTTTGTAATTTTCTTTTTATTATAAAAGTACAAAACAAAAAGTTAAAAACATAATATATAAAGTTTGACAAGTCAATTATATTAAAAGACAAAAAATATAAAACAAAATCTAAATAAAAATTACCCTGTACTATTAATAAGGAAGGTAAACAATGAGCCAGAGACTAAAATAAGGGCTAGAGGGTAGAGTTAATAACATCTTAAAATGAAAGGGGCTTAATGGGGAGTTTAGTTAACTTTACTTGGACGAGTACTCTTTTACTCTATAAGATGTTTAGAAACAATTAACACAAAAGAGGAAAGTTCAATACGAAACGGAAAAAAAAAAAAAAAAAAAAAAAAAAAAAAAAAAACCAAAGAACAAACCGCTTCATCCTAGCCACTGATCTCAGTTTGATCTGACGGTTGGATCTGTTTTTCATCCATCCCATTTAATTATATAGAGGGGTAGATTGGTCCATTTATACTCACACACACATTCACCTATCCTCATTTTCTCACTCACTCTCATTCACTCACACACACACACACTCTCGTTTTACTCACTCTCTCACCTTCCCCAATTTCAAAACCCTAACCCCCAAATTCTAATTTATTGAACTGTAATATGAAGCATTACTATTTCAACGAGAGCCAACTGTACACCACTATTTCAACGACGCTCGGACAACAGGTAATTTATTGAACTCCAATCGACGGCGGAAGCTTGTACCGAAAAATATAACCTCCAATCGGCGGGTGAAATGTCGTGGAACGTGGCGTGGGATGTGAGGTCGGCGCGTTGGTTGCACGCCGTTAGACCGCGTGGTTGTTTTGGGATATGTGCTTGTCTTGCTGCTGCTCCTTTGGAGGTTGAGGAGGGGTGTTAAGTGTTTGTGATGTTGATGTGTTGTTGTTTTGATGTTACACCTGCTAATAGATGCGTGGAGTATGTTGAATTATGTAGTTTTTTTTTTCATATATGGCAATACTACATTGAGGTTTTGGAAGTTGTTGTATGGAAGATGTTTGATAGTTATGTTAGCTAGTTGTTTTTTTTTTATTTTTTTTTTGACAAATACTATTTAGTTTTGTTTTGAGGAGTTTGCTTAATGGTAATTAAATGAGTTCAAGATTTACTGTATTAGTTTTGTATTTAGATTTGTGAATTAATGTGGAGTTGAAATGTTTGTGAATTTTCATTAATTCAAGTAAGTTTGTTAGTGTTTATGAACATAATCACATGTGATTTGACATGATACATGTGATTTGTTATATGTTGGTCAGTAGTTGCATATAGACCCTCAACAATTGCGCAAAAAAAAAAAAAAAAAAAAAAAAAAAAAAAAAAAAAAAAAAAAAAAAGGTAACTTATAACAAGAAAACATTACAATATTCATATATTCAATCGCAAAAAGTAAATAGAATATACATTTTTCCTCCATGGTGTGAATATAGTTCTACTTTAAAGGTAGTATTGTGTTGCTCATGCAAAAGTAATTTAGAAAACTAAAGTATCACAATATTATCTTTTACATTTATTGTGATTTACATTAAAAGAAAAAATGTAATTATGTAAATCATATGTGATTCATATAGAATCCCATGGGATTCTTTGATGAATCACTTGAAATTCATTCCTAATCGCATGTGATTCATACATATTACCCATGTGATCAAGTTATTGAAACAGAATATAAGTAACAAACATGATATATTCAAAGTAAACAAGATATATTTAAAGTAAACAAGAATTTTCTTTGCAAATCATCTAAATATTCAAGTAAAGAAGAAAAAGAACTAACAAAAAACAAGAATATAAGTAACTTAAGTTTGTTCAAACATCAATTGGTTTCGCCCTTCGCCTTGCCTTTAGGTTCATCGGACAAGTTGTTTTCGTATGCAAGTTGGTCTTCTCTCCACAATGGCCACAAGGCTTCATTTGTTTCTTTTTTAACTTAAAGTGCTTTTTCTCTTTCACTCTTTCGCCTTTCATTGCGTTCATCCTAAACCCCATGGGATTCATAATGAATCACATGTGATTCAGCATGAATCCCAAGTGATTCATTTGTCAATCCTATGGGATTCACAATGAATCACATGGGATTCATGCTGATTCACATGAGATTCATGCTTAATAACATGTGACTATTTGATCCTGAACCCCATGGGATTCATAATGAATCATAAGTGATTCAGCATGAATCCCAAGTGATTCATTAGTCAATCCCATGGGATTCAGGATGAATCACATAGGATTCATAATGAATCACATGGGATTCATGCTGATTCACATGAGATTCATGCTGAATAACATGTGACTATTTGATGAATCTCATGTAATATTATAGTAGTTTATACCAACAAGTAACATACTGATGCGCGTGATGTGTCGTTGCGGTTTAGCAGTATTAATGCCTACTCAAGTTTTAAATTTATATTTAGCCGACTTATCAATAACACACACTCTTAACGAGCAGTGTACCCGGTCAGTATGAATATAATGGTAAGTAGAGTGTCGATCACTAAGAGTGGAACGTATTATCTAGTCATTCTAATCAGTATTTTAATATTCTAAGTTAACTATACAACCTAATCTAATGCAAGGGGGTTCAGCCTGAGAGACTGGCACGTTTTGGTTGCAATTAAATAATAAACTAAACTAATGAGCACGAATCAGCGATAGGCACGCACGTACACAGATAAATACTCGAGACAATAAGAAGACCTGTCCTGATGATTAAGTAGATTGTCACTTGTTTTATTGATAGTTTTATATGAAGTGTATGTAATTAACCCTTTCTCGTTGGCCCTAATCTTATCGGCGAGAAATCCCTTAATGATTAATTATGTCTAAAAGTTATTCCTAAGTGATCAATTTAGTAACAACCGTGGGAGCCACATTCTCTTCCGTAGTCAAATGCGCAGGCCACTAATAAACACAGAGGTTATCAATGCACTAATAAGTAGTAACCAAAGACATCAACATATAAACTTTAATTGATGGGAAAACAGTTTTAAGGGAGTGCAATCTTTCTCCTCACATTACACAAGCCACCAATCCTGATGAATTAAAGTTTACTAACACAATAAAACAAAACTACTTAATGAATTAAATACATGCAGGACCTTCTTATAGCTCTTGTATCTTCGTTCGGGTGTGTCTTGTGCTGCCTAATCGTCTGAATTCGGCCTTAGGGTTTCTGTACTTCGGTCTTCTAAAACTGTCGAACTCTTCAAATTCGTCTGGTCTTGGGGTATTTATAGTTTCTGTCTGAGGGTAAGATGCGGCGCATCTAATAAGTAGATGCGGCGCATTGACTTAACTTCGCGTGGGGTCAAAGATTAATATATTCAGGAATATTCGTACACCGCCTTGAGATGCGGCGTATCTTCATTAATAGATGCGGCGCATGTCCTCTTATATCTTGGATCGTATGTTGTGAAATCTTGATAGTGATGCGCCGTATGTAATAAGTAAGATGCGGCGTATCTGGAGCAGAATGTCTTGATCTTGTACATTTCAGTAGACTCTTATCTTCTTGCTTGTTTTGCTCCATAATTAGTCCAAAATCGCCAAGTTTCACAAAATGCTTGTTTTTACCTGAGAATTACAAAAGTAAACAATTAAGTATCAATTCTCATACATAATATAATAAAACAAGTCAAATAAATAGGATAAATGACGGTAATAAAATGTACTTATTTGAGTTCATCAAATATCCCCCCACTTGAACTTTACTTGTCCCCAAGTAAACCTTAGAATTAATCTTATGAAAATGTAACCTAAAAGATATTAGGATTTATTTTTATATTTAAGCATGTATTCATTTTTGTCATAATCACACAACCAAACACTCAACGAATTAGAAGTAAAATAAAATAATTTGATAAAAGCAAATCTAATCGTTTAACTATCCAGTCGTGACGAATATTCTATCATAAGCTTGGCAAGTATACACATCTCCCCCACTAAAGCCAAGGAATAACAAGTCTAAAGTGGTAAAAAGGGTTTGTAGGCTTAAGGGTTAATCATTCTTCTTAATCTCTATCGATCTCAGATTCCAGAAAAGGCGACAAAATCACAAATACATGATCGAATCCACGAACACGATACTTGCAATTGCTCAAATCCTTAACTCGAATAGGCTAAAGATAGGACCAAGTAATCTTCACCAATAATATTATATCAAAAAGGGCGACAAAATCATAAATACATAGCCGAATCCACGACTACGATACTTAAGATTGCTCAAATCCCTAATCTCAATAAATCAAAGGTTTGGATAAAGAATAATACAGGGTATGGATAATATTTGGGATACAAATTGGTGTAAAAATGAAAAATAAATAAAACAGATAAATTAAAATCCTAAGTGTGGTTAATCACTATCCCAACCATCCCATGAATAAGACTCATATCACAGAATAACTCACGCTTTAACACTTGAAATACACGCTTTAGGTAGACACGAATTATACTCAACAAGATCTTAATCAAAGAATAACCTTTAGTTGGTGTTCCCATAACTGCCAACTCCCATTCAATCCATAGATATAATATACAACAACTAGTGGTGATATCGACCACTTAATACAAAACTTTACATAAGTTGGTCAAATCAAACATCCAACTTTTCTTTTTTTTCTTTTTCTTTTCTATTTTTTTTATGATTCTTTTTTTTTTTTTTTTTTTTTTTTTTTTTTTTTTTTTTTTTTTTTTGAAACATAAACAAAGATGTGTAAAATTTCACCACATCACTATAATGATAATTCTGGATAATTTTTCCATACTTTTCATAACTTCAGAAATAACGGTAATAGTGAAAGTAGTAAACACACGAAAAATAAACTCAAAGATATACAATATTTACTTTCACTCCAATTGCATTGTGCAATTTCCCGACCTAACCATAGATAATGAATTACGCACGCGAACACAGGTAATGTAAGGAAACATACTTTGCCTAAAGCAATTAACCAACCACGGATTTTAATCTACAGGGTAGGCTAAGGTGTAAGGGTGTAACGAAACATTATAACGAAGGTGTAAGAAACGAAAGGAATGGCTCTGAGTGTCTTTCTAGGGGTATCTTACTCTAAAAATGAGAGTAACAAAAGGGTTTATACGGGGGTTAACTAACCAGTGTAGTTAGTTAATATCACATAACATATAAAGGCTATTTGGGTGTAATCCTAGAAATTTACCAATTTAGACAAGTCATTCCAATTATATAAAATAATACTTATTATGGTGGTCTCGAATAGTATACAAGCCAAGTTCTAAAGTTTACAAGTCACCGGCACACTCATTGATTTGTGAATTTTGAAAAATCACAATTTTTGAAAATAACGTCATGTGTGCAGCTATGCAACTTAGACTTTAAACAAAAACATGCTAAAAAATTTTTAATTTTGATATATTAAGCACATTTTAAGCATAATTTTTGAAAAGTTTAGGACAAGTAAGTGTTCTAATTCTCCAATCCCCCAACTTAAGTTAAACAACGTCCTCGTTGTTTGTATAAAAGATTAAAAACTGGAAAATAAAATAATTAGAACAGAAAAACTCCCCTGAGATTTGCTCGGTATGATCCTCCATTATTATAAGAGCAAAAATCATCTTTCTTGTGGATGAGAACGTTTAAGCTTCATATTTGATGTATCCACAGGAAATGCAGGAATCTATAATACCACCAAGGCTTTAAACACACCTAAGTTAAGAAGGTTCAAACTTGCATAATACATTAGTAGTTAGTAAAAATAAAACACAAAAATTAAAATGAAAATCATCAGGTCAGTCGATGCGCCGTATCTTATGGAAGAAGATACGCCGTATCGAGCCTGGAATAAATACGAATCAGAATAAAAGATGCGCCGTATCCTTAACCAGGGATGCGCCGCATTAAAATAAACTGATAAAAAGTTTTAAAGTTGAAAATAAATAAAAAAAATGCAGAAAAATAAAGTAAGATATGACCAGTGCAGGAGATGCGTCGCATCTCAGAATTGAGATGCGCCGTATCTTCTGCAGGCCTGACTGACTCGACACAGAACAGAACAATAGAAATTTTCCGGGTTGTCTCCCGGTCAGCACTTGTCTTTATTCCAGAGTCTTCAAGTTAGACTCACGTTCAGCTCTTTAATATCGATCATTGAAGGAGTCGGAAACATCGCGCTCCCTCATCGCCAATTCAGTAATATTGAACACTCCTTGCTCGTCCTTAATTTCCACGCCGTTCTTCTTTAATATCTGTATAAACAAAGTTCTCTCCCTTTCGGGCAGAGATGACAAAATGATAGACGGGAAATTCTTATTATCATATAGGCATAAATAAGCAAGGTGGGGTGGTAGTTCAATAAACACATCATTATTCAAATTCGTTTTCTCAACTATTCTCCTACGTTTGTTAATTACTACGCAATCATACCACTAGTCATCAGAATCATTAACAATGTTGCGTCTAAGTTCGTTGGGTACATTAAGGTCAACAAATTCCTTAAAGTTCTCATGATTAGGATTAGTTGAGTTGTTTTGAATCAATGTTTCTCCCATAAGCCTAGCTTCAAGATCGAGGTCCATACGCTCTCTTAATCCTAGCACATAGACACCTCTAATTATGCTTTTAACAGGATCTTGGCACTTATAGACTAGTTTATTATTCCCTACCCTTAATGAGATTTTTCTTTTAAACACATCAATTTTAGCATGGGCAGTAGACAAGAAAGGTCTTCCAAGGATTAAAGGAATCTTAACATCCTCGAGCATATCTAATATAACAAAGTCCACAGGGAAAATAAACTTCTCAATCTTAACTAGCACATTATTAGCAATCCCTTCAGGTCGTTTTACCGTTTTATCAGCCAATTCAATAAGTAACTTAGTTGGTGCTAATTTTCCTAGTCCTAGGGTAGTGAATGTCTTAAGGGGCATTACACTAACGCTAGCTCCTAAGTCAGCTAACACATTATTGAAAGATATATCATTAATTGAACAAGGTAAAGTAAAACTTCCTGGGTCTTTTTCTTTATGAGGTAAGGCATTTAAGTCGGTTGCAGAGCTCTCTTCTTTCATTTTAGCCTTGATCTCCTCTTCAATCTTTGTCTTCTCTTTTAGTAACCTCCTTAAACTGATTGAAGAATTAAAGAAAAATTCGGGTCTTGCACCATCATTACCATTCATCAGTCTTCTAGGAAAAGGAATGTTAGGAGTGACTTCTTCAGTGGTGCTTATGGCATTGACATGATCTCTTGGGTTGGTTTCAGTTGAGCTAGGTAAACTTCCGTATCCCCTTTCTTGAAGAACTTTGCTCATTTGACCAATTTGTTGTTCCAATGCTTTGATCGAAGCTCCTTGATTTCTTGTAATAGTGTCCGTTGAAGCTCGGATTTCCTTGATCATAGCAGTGTTCTCTTCATGTCTCTTAGCAGCATCGGCCATAATTTGCTTTAGAGTGTCATCTACAGTCTGCCTCCTTTCTTGATAAGCGGGATTGAAGTTGTTCTTTTGATAGAATCCCGGGGTGGCTTCCCTAAATCTTCCTGAAGGTCGGAATGGTTGTCCAAATTGGGTGTAATATGCTTCTTCAAACGTCTCACTTTCATTCTTATTCGGGCAATCTTTAGTGTAGTGAGGTCCTTCGCACTTTTCACATCCAACTTGGGCGGCATACACTTTTTCATCACGCTTCTTCATCTCTCTACTAATTTTATCCAATTGAGCTTGAATAGCAGCAAACCCGTCAAAATTAGTGCTGCTCTTAGATCTAGTAGAGGTCTCATCGTGCCATTTTTGAGAATGATCAGCAGCTTCTTGGATAGCTTTCCTAGCATTAGCTGCACTCATTTGAGGCACAGCTCCTTTAGCGTCCAAGATTTGTCTCGTAGGCACGTCCAATCCTTGATAAAACAATATTATCTCCTGCATAGGGGTTAGATAGTGTTGAGGACATTTTATCAGTAAATCTTTAAATCGTTCCCAAGCTTGATAAAGAGTTTCATAAGGCTCTTGCTTGAAACTGTTGATAGCCTCCATCTTTTTAGCAGTCTTAGCAGGTGGACAATATCTCTTCAGGAATTTGCTCTTCAAATCTTCCCATGTAGTGATTGAACTAGCAGGTTCATTCCTTAGCCAGTTGTTAGCAGCTCCTTTTAGCGAGATTGGAAAGATTCTTAGCATGAGTTGATCGTCAGTGACTCCTTCTGAAGTAAACAAATCCGCAATCTCGAGGACCTTTTCAACATGCTCATTAGCATCCTCATGTTCCGATCCACTGAAAGCATTCTCTCTTAGCTCCTTGAGAAACTGACCCTTCAATTCAAACTTTGACTTATCATCAAACTTTGGTCTAGCAACTCCTGAAGTGTAATCAGCAAGGGTTTTGTTCATGTATTCCTCCATAGTTGTGTTTTCGCCCATTGCTTCTGTTTCTTCTTCCTCTTTCTCTTCAGAAAAATAATCAAGCTCGAATGAACTTGAGATATCAAAACTTTTTGTGTTGAAAAGCCTTTTAAGCGAATGAAAGGCTCGTTCAGGGTTGTCGAAAGGTTGAATCAAGTTCTTCGTAGAACTCCTGGTCATGCACTTCCTAAAATCAACACAAAAATATCAGTAGGGTATGCTCAAGAAAGTAATATATCAGAAAATCAACAACGAAAACGGTATACGAAAAATTAAAGTTACTGATATCTGCTGACGATGCGTCGTATCCAAAAAATTGGATACGCCGTATCTTATCACGTTAAAATTTAATCAGACTTTATTCAGAAAATAGATACGCCGCTTATAAAGTAGAATGCGCCGTATCAGTTTTAATTATCAAAAATCGATATTTATTTAAAATTAAATAGCGTCGTATTAACAAAAGTTAATGTGCCGTATTTTCGTTACGTTTCAAAATATAAGATTTTTGATTCAGAAGATACGCCGTATCGATAAAAATCGATGCGTCGTATCTGTTTAATAATTCGAAAACTGTTTTTAATTAAAATAATAGATACGCCGTATCTGCTAAAGCAGATGCGTCGTATCGCGTTAACGTTTAGAAATTTTTTTTATCAAAAACAGATACGCCGTATCTTGGGGAAAAGATGCGTCGTATCGAATTAATTAAACGCGTTGTATTTTATAAGAATTAAACGCAATACGCCGTATCTGAGAAATCAGATGCGCCGTATCGTTTGAATAAGCTCAGTACAACGATAGCAGAACACAGAAAATACGAAAAATAAAAACAATAATAAACACAAACGAAAATAAACACTAATAAAAGCAAACAAATAACACACAAAACAAAAAATATGCAAATAATACAATGAATGCAAATTAACCTAATATACAACACAGTTAGCAGTTAGATTAAAAATTAAAAAGAAAAACCTAATTAAAATACTAATCAAATTAACAGATAATAACAATTCACTCCCCGGCAGCGGCGCCAAAAACTTGATGCGCGTGATGTGTCGTTGCGGTTTAGCAGTATTAATGCCTACTCAAGTTTTAAATTTATATTTAGCCGACTTATCAATAACACACACACTTAACGAGCAGTGTACCCGGTCAGTATGAATATAATGGTAAGTAGAGTGTCGATCACTAAGAGTGGAACGTATTATCTAGTCATTCTAATCAGTATTTTAATATTCTAAGTTAACTATACAACCTAATCTAATGCAAGGGGGTTCAGCCTGAGAGACTGGCACGTTTTGGTTGCAATTAAATAATAAACTAAACTAATGAGCACGAATCAGCGATAGGCACGCACGTACACAGATAAATACTCGAGACAATAAGAAGACCTGTCCTGATGATTAAGTAGATTGTCACTTGTTTTATTGATAGTTTTATATGAAGTGTATGTAATTAACCCTTTCTCGTTGGCCCTAATCTTATCGGCGAGAAATCCCTTAATGATTACTTATGTCTAAAAGTTATTCCTAAGTGATCAATTTAGTAACAACCGTGGGAGCCACATTCTCTTCCGTAGTCAAATGCGCAGGCCACTAATAAACACAGAGGTTATCAATGCACTAATAAGTAGTAACCAAAGACATCAACATATAAACTTTAATTGATGGGAAAGCAGTTTTAAGGGAGTGCAATCTTTCTCCTCACATTACACAAGCCACCAATCCTGATGAATTAAAGTTTACTAACACAATAAAACAAAACTACTTAATGAATTAAATACATGCAGGACCTTCTTACAGCTCTTGTATCTTCGTTCGGGTGTGTCTTGTGCTGCCTAATCGTCTGAATTCGGCCTTAGGGTTTCTGTACTTCGGTCTTCTAAAACTGTCGAACTCTTCAAATTCGTCTGGTCTTGGGGTATTTATAGTTTCTGTCTGAGGGTAAGATGCGGCGCATCTAATAAGTAGATGCGGCGCATTGACTTAACTTCGCGTGGGGTCCAAGATTAATATATTCAGGAATATTCGTACACCGCCTTGAGATGCTGCGTATCTTCATTAATAGATGCGGCGCATGTCCTCTTATATCTTGGATCGTATGTTGTGAAATCTTGATAGTGATGCGCCGTATGTAATAAGTAAGATGCGGCGTATCTGGAGCAGAATGTCTTGATCTTGTACATTTAAGTAGACTCTTATCTTCTTGCTTGTTTTGCTTCATAATTAGTCCAAAATCGCCAAGTTTCACCAAATGCTTGTTTTTACCTGAGAATTACAAAAGTAAACAATTAAGTATCAATTCTCATACATAATATAATAAAACAAGTCAAATAAATAGGATAAATGACGGTAATAAAATGTACTTATTTGAGTTCATCAACAAGTAACATACCCTATAGTCTACAATGTTTTTGTTGCTACTGTTTCGCCTTCCTCTGCTTGTTCTTTTGCAACTTTCTTATTAAGATAAATAAAAACATGTGATTTACACTTTTCTCATAATATTACTAAACTAAAATTGTCTCAAGGGATTTTCTACTTGCAGTTTATATAAAGCAAAGTGCAAATCCCACGGGATTTACACTTTTTTTTTTGTAACTAATCAAAATACTATTGTTCTTATTCAAGTTGATCATATTATTTTGTCCATAAATCCATTAGACATTAAGATACTTAAATATTGAAAATACCCTTCAACAACAAAGCACTACCATGAAGAACACTTCGTTTAGGTAAAAAAATATTCATAAAAACAACTATATAGAATGCAACTATTCAACTTGTAATGAGAAACATCACGATACGAAGTAGCAAGAGTTTTCAAGCACTAGCATGACAGCGAATCGATGGAGGACGACGGATAAATGACGAAACAACTGGTCTAGTAGCATCACGATAGAGAGTAGAAAGAGCTTTAAACCACCAGCATGACGACGGATCGACGGATCAACGGCGGAGCAATAGGTCGACGGCGGAGCAATAAGTCGACGACGGAGCAACAAATTGGTGGCGGAATAACATGTTGACGGCGGATCAGATACTGACTGACGACGGATTGACGATGGATAGAAGGTGGATTGACGAAGATGGCGGTTTACTGGTGGTTTGTGTGTGTTTCACCAGTTTGTGTGTTTTTTGTAGAGAGAGAATCATTATTTTTTTAAATGAAAATAAATTATATATTTTTTACTTTTATAATAGACAAATATGCCCTTGATATGTAATTGGGTGTTTTGTTGTACGCCACTGGATCAAAGTGAAATCAAGGGTCAGGATTGGCTCCTTTGATCTTTAGATATTTCTTGATCTATGAGGATCTCACCTCTAGCACGAAATATCACATTAGAGCATAAATGTGATGTTTTATATAAGTTTATAAGCTTGTCTAACTGTTATTTTTCCGGTTTCATAATAATCTTTTTTAGATAAAAAAAAAAAGTTTAGGAAAAATGAGATCATTACGGGTGTGTTTATTTGGAGAAAAAATATCTTCTTTTCTATCTATAGTTTTGTTGAAATTTGGAAGGGAGATTTATCTCCGCAAAACACTTGAAAATATAGAATACGCGTTTGGTTAATGTTTGTATTTTCTATTTTGAAGAAAGGAATAAAATGTTTTGGTTACTAAGGAAAACAAGAAAACAAACAAAAATTATTTTGTAATTTTCTTGAGAGGATCTAAACACACGCCTTGTGTTAGAGATACTTTGATGTAATACTAACTAGCACGCGGAATTTACTAGTTAATACTTAGAAGATATTGTATGTATAATGTATGAATGGAACAGTAATGTATGTGAACAATGAAGACAATGAGAATAACCAAAACGATTCAATATTATTGATAATAATACGAGTGATCTTAACTTATCACTAGGGTTACACAACCTTGAATCTTTCAAAGAGATACGTACATAAACTCTAACCTAGGACCTCCTTTTATAGACTAAGGAGTCCTGTACAAGTAAACTACAATATTCGTATCAATCTATAACTAGAAGATATTCACTAAATCTTTTCTATACTTATCATATTACACGTATTCAGAACATAAGCAGTACAAAGTATTTGTACTGGCAGTACTAACTGACTTAGTACTGTTAGTGTAAACTTGCATCAGTTGAAACTCTAAGCCTGACAGTACTAACTGTTGGTTTAATTCCTAACAATCCTCCCCTAAACTTATGATTTCTCTCCAAATCACTAAGTTTCTTGAATTAAACTTCAACTCTGATGATGGGGGGATTCTGCCAAACACTTTATCTTCTTTTTCTTTCAAACTGATCATAGATTTTCTGAATCAGATTTTGAACAACTTCATTTTCTTCTTCACATCTGAGCTTTGAAGAAATCATCACTGCAAGTACTTCATAACTCAATGGATACTCCAATTCTGCTAACATAAAGATATCCACTCCATTCTGTGTTGACAGATGATGCACATTGCAAGAACTATAGAACTCCCATGAAGTAGATAGATCATAAATAGGAAAATTCCAATACACATCTGTAGGATCTGGTTCATATAATCTCTTGAATTCAACCCAAAGCTCTTGTTCTTTCACATCAGTCCTCTTCTTTGTTTTGAGCTTGTCTTGAACTAATCTCCATAAAGTATCCAGATCTTACCTATCACAAACTCTTAGCAGATTTTCAAAATTCTTGAAAACTGTTGTCTCTCCACCAACTCTAGTAATTTTCCAAGCTTCTCCAAATTTGTCTTTATAAATCTCCCAGTCAACAATTGGATGTCTAGCTTGAATTGGATCAACACATAAAGCTTCTGGCACAGTAACAAGCATTCTGCTCATCTGTTCTTGTGACAATTCTACTCTTTCTGCTTGTACTTCCACTTTCTCAGGTTGTTCTTTCTGAGTAATCTTGAGTCTTTTTGAAGATCTTTCCTCTGTGTCCATAGAAATAAAATCTTGAGCTCTTCTGTATGCCTTGTAATACAGATATTCAATTTCTTCATTTGACTTTCCTTTCAACTGAGTTGCTTTCCAACCAGCTTGATTTCTTAAGTACATTTTCATTCCACCTATGATCTGAGCCTTTGTTGGTTTCCTCTTTCTCTTATGACTTTGATTCCTTTTAATATTCTGCATTAGCTCATCCAAAGCCACTTCATCATTCCTTGAATTTATGAAATCAGCAAGTTGAGCTGACCTTTCTTCAACACTTAGTCTTTCATTTGCAAGTAGTTCTAAGGCCTTTTGCTTCACAATTGGATCAGTATCAATCAAATGTTCTATCTGCTCATCAAGTGATTCTTGAGCCACAATAGCATCTGATCTAATTCTTTCCTTCTCCAATCTTTGAGTTTCCATAAAACTTGCTACTTCATCTTCATGAAATTTCTTGCTATTTCTGCATCAAAATCTATCTGAGCTGGTGTCCTTGGCTTTATTTTCCTTTGTTTCTCAGCTTCTTGCTCAGTTTCTTCTGCTGTCATTGGAGCCTTTCCTTTATTTGCCCTCTTTCTTTCATACACTTCTTGCTCAGCAGTACCTTCTATCATCCCAGCAGTTTGTACTGCTACTTCTACTCTAGCAGTACCTTTTTGAGAACTTTGAGCAGTATCAGCAACATCTTCATCAAGATCAACCAATTTTGTTTCCTCTTCAAGATCCACAGGCTCTGTAGCTTGATCTTCATCCATGTCATCACCATTACCACCACCAGTTTCTTGTTCTTCAAAATCCAATTGCCTCCCCTGAGTTTCTGACCCTGTTTTCCCTGTTTTCCTCCCCTGTTTGGGAGAATCACCCAAATCATCATCATCTGAGTCAGAACTTGAAGAACTTGTTGAAAGAACCATCCTTGATCTTTTGCCCTTGGATCTCTTGACTTGATCCTCCAATGTCTTCACTCTAGTCACCAATTTTGTGTATACCAGGGCAAAATTTCTTTTGTGACTCTTTAATTCATCCTCTAGAGATACCACCTTTTCAGATAATTTTTTACATAATTCCATCAATTCATTGAGTTTAGAGCTGCCCTCATCACTTCTAGCTGTGTTACCTGCTAGGAGAGGTGAATCAAGGGGCATAGATTCAGTTTCTGCCCTAGTTGGACTAGGATGTACTCCTGAACCACCCATATGTTCCATTTGGCTTGGGATTACATCACCTGTGGCAAGTCTTTGAGGACTTGGCACATTAGATGTTGCCATGGTAGGGGTCTTAATGATGTTTACACTACCCTGCCCAGCTACTAAGCCTGAAGCAGTAGTGTAAGCCCCATCTATACTATCAAAATTGATAGCCTCATTTGCTACAAAGGTTTGAGGAGGAGAACTAGGCTGAGGGACCATAGTTTCCTTTCTGGTTCTTCTCCTATAGGTGTTGGTTACTGGGGGTGTATGAGTAACATCTTGAACCACAATGGGTGTGTTTTGGGGCTCAGTTGGGATGACTGACCCTTCACCCTGAAAAACTTGTATTCTTTCCAACATTTCCGAAAAAAGAGGTATTACTACCCCATTGAAAAGTCTACTTGCCATAGCCATATTTTGAAAAATATTTTGTTGCAGGCAAGGTGTTGGAAAGGTTTACTTACGATTCTTTAACTGATTCTTTTTCTTGTTCAAAAATGCTTGCACAAACCTTGGATACATCAAAAACTTTGTTTTACTTTTCACATTGTTTACCATACTCTCAAATATGAATTTAGAAAAGTTAAAAACTCTGTTTGTTGATAAGCATATGAGAGCAATAGCAATATTGCTACTGAATTGCTCCCATGATCTTCTCTTTGGGCTTAAACAGTGTAAGAGAGTATGGATTAAAAATCTCCATTGTGGGGAGAAACATCCTTTTTGAAAAGTTAGTTTATGATTAGATGTATCATACCCCATTTTAGCAATTTCTTGCCAAATTTCTGTGTTTGGCGAATCATTGATACCATCTGAATCTTCTAATTTAAGATGTCTCCTAACAGAATTTTCAGTAACAATGAATGATATGCCATCCACATTAGAATGTAATTCTATGTCTCCATCTTCACTAGTTATGACAGTAGCAGTCTGCCAAAACTCTGTGATTTGAGAGACATAAAGAGTAGGGTTAATTGTAAGAGCATACCTTATGTGAGTTGTGTTCAAGAAGTCCACAATCTCATGAAAAATAGGTCCACCACCCTGCTCTGTTTTATCAAAGAAGGCCACCTGATTGTGTATCTTGACAAATTCCAAATTAGCCATGATAAATTATGCAAGTTATACAAGAAAAGTGATCGTTTGTGGTTTAATAGATGATGTGAAAAGCCAATTTGGTTTTTATAGAGATACTGTTAGGGTTTGAGAATTTTGCGGAAGAATAAGAATTATCTTTAGAAAGTGAATAAGAGTAATATTTAGAAAGAAGATACTTATCCTTGAGAAAAACCCTATAAGTATGGTAAGAAACGGTTTTACCCAACAGCTATATTAAAAATTAGTTACTGACACAACAGTTACAATGGCTAGTTCAGCAGTACAAACTTTGCACTAGCAGTACTAATTTTTAAGAAAAATGTTAAGGAGCAGTATAAACTCAATATTGATTTAAAACAATACTGCCCACTTATAGTTTTTAGCAAACTATCAGCTATCAACGGATTTGATGTGTCTTTACCAATAGCCGTTTGCTTTGGACTAGCCAACTCTTCACTGTGAGATATGGTGGGTTGATAACCATATAATTTTTGGTAAACTATCAACCATAAACGGATTTGAGAAGTCTTTACCAGAAACTGTTTGCTCTGGACTAGTTGGTTCTTGATGTGGGTTAGACATGGTGAACCAATGACCGTTTGTTGTGTGACAGGTTGACACACTTCAATCTCCAAAGCACCATATTGTCCAAAACATAAAGCATTTGTAACTCCTCTGTGCTTACCATCCATACCTGCAATTGTTAGTCCAAAACCAAGAAAATAAAGTGCAAAGCACTTGTCTCATAACATTATAAGCATATGACTAACAAAGTGAATCCTAATAAGGAAATTAATTTCCTTGGGAAACCCAAGCTATCACTGACTTAGGTTTGCCTCTTGCATCAATATAATTAAATCTTTTTAGAACAGTTGATGCACCATTGGATTGGAGTGGTCTCCAAACCCAATATGCTGAGGCTTTAACCCCATTTCCCATATTTTCCCTAGCAGTGTTTTTAAAATTGCCAGTACTAACTACTTGGCTAGCAGTATGAACTGTTGGCTTTTCAGTTGTAACCTTAGGTTTCCAAATTTGTTTCTTTACCACTGCTTTGTTATGAAAGGGTCTTTTAGCAGTCTTTGGTGTAGATTTGAAAAGAGTTTTTGCACTTTGAACTGCTTGTTTTGGGTAAAAAGTCTTATTAGGTCTGGCAGTATGAACTGCTGGTCTAGCAGTACTAATGGGTTTTGGGCCAGACCTTAATAGAACTGCTCTGGGTGTCATTCTAGCAAAATTAGAGTGAAATTGAGGTCTTTCTATGTTCACCCTATGGTTTGAATACCCAGTTACCCTTTTGTTGCAATAAGCTGCAAGATGGTCAAAAGCTCCACAATTAAAACAAGCTTTCTTGTATAGGACAAAGTCATCACCTAGTTGGTGAGACTTGAGGTTGTTCCAATTCCTTTGGTTACCTCTGAGCTTGTGTGTGGTTCTATACATTTCACAATATCTTACTGGTTGCCTAACTTGTCTCACATTGGTTTTAGGCCTAACAGTATTATTCTTGAACACCTTGGGAACACTTATTCTCTCTACCTTAACAGTATCAGGTTTAACCTTAACCTGATCTTCCTCATCATCATCAGAAGTCCAATCCTCAATGGTTGGAGCATCTGAATCCCTAGCAGAGGACACCTTGTCCTTAGTGAGTGAAGTATCACTTGCACTCTCAAAGGTTGCACTTACTTCTACAGGCTTGTCAACTACTACATTTTCTTTTGATTTAGGGCCATATTCTAGCTTGGGTAGTTGAAATTCAGGCAAACCTATGTGTTCTAGGTCTATACCTGGAGGTGCAGGTATTCCTCTGTGAGGAGGTGGAACAGACTTATACCCTAGACCTGACTTAGCCTTGTTGATGATTTGACACTCAATTATTTTATTGACACCTTTAGATGCATATTCTAGTGTCTCTACACTTAATTGAATGTTCTCATTAGACTTTTTGATCCTATCCAATTCAGCTCTCAACATACTAATTTTAGCATCTCTAAAAGTTAAATCTCTTTTAAGCACAACTATGTCATCAGCAAAACTAGATTCATTACTCTTATAGTGAATAATTTGCTCCTCAAGAACAGCTAAACCTCTCTTATGATTTGCTAAATTATAACTAGTCTTGTTTAGCTCTATTCTCTGTTCATCATATTGTTTCCTAAGAGTTTCTAGTTCTTTTAAAGCAACACATGATTTAGAACACTTAGCAATTTGTACCTTAGAATTAGAGAAAGCCATGAGTGCCATCTCAGTAGGTGCTGCTTCCTCTTCTTCCATAAAGCTCCAATCAAATCCTGAGCCATCAATGGCCACCATAGCTTTTGAGCTTGAGTCAGTGATCTCCACAGTCTTGGTCTTGCTTCCAAAGCCTCTATTCTTGCCATCTTTTTGTCTTGGCCTTCTGCACTCCCTTGAAAAATGACCCATCTTATGGCAATTATAACATTCAATCTTTGACTTATCATAACCAGCAGTATCATTGCTGTTTATGGTAATATTTTTCCCTGTCCTCTGATGGAATTTTCTAGCCGTCATGCTAAGAAGAGAAATTTGCCATTTAATATCCATCTCCTCCAGATCATCATCATTGATCTCTTGGAGGTCTTCATATGTCAACATGGATCCATTGTGCTGAGTTGTCAGGAATGAACAGCAAGTTGCCTCATCCATAATGCCTTTAGTACTGCTTGATGTGCTAGCAGTACCAATATTTGAGCTAGCAGTACTGATGAGTGTGTAAATACTCATCATTTTACACCCATTAAAGACACAAAAATGACAAAAAACACCCAAATAGATCAAATATATTGCAAATATTCGTGGTTTGTGTTTTTATGTGTTTCAGGTACAAAAGGATTGAAAACAAGGCAAAACGGACAAAAACCGAGCACAAGATTGGAAAGTTGTGAAAAGCTAAGGACGGGGATGAAATTTACGAGTTTGGACCGGGATATTGCTCAAGTTATCAAAAGTCAACCTCCAAGAATACAAAGTGTCACAAATAATCCTAGGAGATAAATTTCAGATTTGGCAAGAATGGTCCTTGGATTTTCAGACTTTACAACTATGGTCCCTTAAAGTTAAACCAAATTCAAATCTAAATCCTAACTCAATAAACCCAGCTACTAACTTAACCCAACCCAACCTAAATAAACCCAGCCCAAAACATAAACCCATGCCCAATCCCTACAACCCGACCCACCTTTTCTAAGCTAATACCACTTTGACTCAGTCAAACTCTTCTTCCCTTACCGCTTCCAAAATCAACACCCGCCCAAACCATACCACCTTATCTTCCCCACTTGCTTCCTTATCCTCTGTATACCCTTACACTCCACTTCCCCCCTCCTCCAATAAGAAGCCTTCACATGTACTAACTCCCCCACTTGCTGTAATAGCTGTAAATCCCATTTCCCAATTTTCCCGCCAAAATGGGAATCAATGACTGGGATTAATTGAAGCCGATCCTAGGGCTAGGAATGATCAGAGATTCTTTTTGGATAGCTATTTAAAGGAATGAAGACACCAAGATAGAGTTGTCCCTGTTTTTAGACCATTTTCGTAGTGTAATTTTAAATTAAATCGTATTTAAGTTTTATGTAAGATTTCTACTGGGTTTTATAATTTCTGAATTGTACGAGTTAAATTAGTTGTAATTTCAGTGTTTTATTAAGAAAATTCCAAGTTTACCTTTTATCTCAAATTCTCGCCAAAATGGGAATCAATGACTGGGATTAATTGAAGCCAATCCTAGGGCTAGGAATGATCAGAGATGCTTTTTGGATAGCTATTTAAAGGAATGAAGACACCAAGATAGAGTTGTCCCTGTTTTTAGACCATTTTCGTAGTGTAATTTTAAATTAAATCGTATTTCAGTTTTATGTACAAGTTCTTCTGGGTTTTGTAATTTATGAATTGTACGAGTTAAATTAGTTGTAATTTCAGTGTTTTATAAAGAAAATTCCAAGTTTACCTTTTATCTCAAATTCCCGCCAAAATTGTTCATCATCGTTTTAATGTTATAAGTTGTTAAATTTGTTCAAATAAGCTCTTGTGAGCTTATTAGAGTTAGTTCAAGTGTGTTAGAAGTTCCTGATGCTCTAAATTCAAGAGTTCCAGAAAAGTCAATGAAAGTCAAAGAAGCTCAAAATAAGCAGTTGTGTGAAATAAGCTGTTCTGGAGAGCTGAATTGGGTTTCTAGCTTGTTATTGACAAGCTAGGTGTGTTTCTGATCTAATTCCATTGTTTCATAGCCTAATACAGTTGTAAGCAATTTTCATATTTTTTCATTGTTTTCTAGTTTACTGTTCTATAGCTTATTTATAGCTTATTTCATAATTTATCTGCTTATTGGTAGTTTAAAAGTATTTATTATCTGTTTTTAAAGTTTAGAATAGCAGTTGCTTTAATTTTCTTAAAAAATCTCCTAAAAAGCCAAAAACAGCTTAAATATAGTTAGCTTATTAAACTGCTTAATTTCACTTCAAAATTACTATTTAGTGCTTATCACACCTAGTTGTTAAACTGTCTTACCATTCCTAGCTTATTTTGGCCTGATTCATTTTAAAAGCTCAAAACAGCCTTGTGAAGGGGTGTTTGGTTTAAGCTTGTTTGATAGGGTAAAAGCCAGTCCAATGTTCATTTGCATATTTCTCAACTTTGATCTTGATTAACTTAGCATTTATAAGTTGTTGTGAAAAGCTTTTGACCTGTTTTCAAAGATTTGGAGGATTTGGGTTGGATTTCCTGATTTTAAAACCTCAACTGCCAATACAAGCTATTAATAAGCTCATGCTTATTTCAGCTTCTCTTTTGCATTTTTCAAGCCCATTATAGTCTATTCCAAGTTTGAAATGAATCCCCAATAGCCTTGTTCTAAAATTCACTCAAACAGCCTAATAAAGTATCAGCAGTCTGCATATTTGAATTTTCCATTCTCAGCTGATTTTCTTTGATTTTTCATTAGCTCAAAATAAGTTGTTATAAGCTATAATTTGGAACAGATAAGGTTGGCTAGCTTGTCTAGTTATTACCATTTTTATTTGATTTTTAGATTTAGCTTTTAATAGCTTTTTATCAGCTTGAAAAAGGCAATTTTTGCCCTGCACCAAGGGTAGATCAGCAGTCCTTGTGGTCTTTTGTGGATTTCAAGTGCTTATTGGCTCATTGTTATAGCTTTTTCTGGATTCCCTTAGCTTATTAAGATATTCTGAGTAGAAAATAGCTTTTTCAATTTGGACTTAAGCCCTTAACAGCTTTTTAGCTTATTCAAGTTCCACTAGCCATTTTTCAAAGCCAACTGCCTAACTGCTTATTTCAGCTTATCTTATAGCTTTTTCTGGTCACCATGGCTTATTTATAGTCACACTAGTTCTAGTTAGCTTATTCTTTTTCCTTTTTAGCTTAAAATTCAGCTTATAGCTTATTTGCTTAAATCTTAGTCATTAGTAGCTTTAAAACTAACTGTTGGCTGTTCAAGCTTATTTCTAGCTTATTAGTGAGTTTTAAAAAAATATTTCTTTTATAAAAGTTGTTAGTTATTAGCTTATTAATAAGTTGTAAAAAAAGAAAAAAAAAATAAGTTAAAAAAAAAATAGCATTGCTGGGATTCGAACCCTGGCCACCCAGCTCACCACACACACACCTTACCGTTTGCCCTTGGGACTTCTCTGGGAAGTATTTGCAACATTTAATACTTAACTACCTTTTCAGTTTTAGCTTATCCGAATTATTTAGTTTATTATCAGCTTATTAGAATAAGCTGGTACCTTCAATTTATTTTTCCTAGGACTGTTAAGACTTAAAGTAATTTTAGAAAAAGTTTCATAATTTTTGGAATAGTTTTAATATTTTTTATGTATTTTTCTTTTTAAAATAGTTTTTAATTCGTATTAAATAAAATAATAATCAAAAAAATATAATTCTTTTTTGTAAAATTTTCTTTTATTAATTAGAACTTAGGAAAATTAGCTTAAATCCCAAAATCCATCTTTTTCACTATTCATCACACACGATCACAAACCGAATAACAAATTCCATTCAACTTTCATCGGGGATAACGACCCGGGTTACACATACTTCACTTGTGTTTCCTTTGGAAATAAATTACACGTTGATTTTACGCGAATCAATTTTTGGCGCCGCTGCCGGGGATCGAACCCGGGTCACCCGTGTTTCCTTTGGGAAAAATATGTGTTGATTCCCGCGAATCAATTTTTGGCGCCATTTCCGGGGAAGGTTGAAGCGAATTTTTAATTCTCATTTCGCGATTCGTGTTTTGAAAACCCTTCTTTGTGAAGGATTTCAGTCTTTTTGTCAATATTTTCAAAATAAAATAAAATACATAAAAGATCATAAAAATCACCACTAACACTTTTCCTAAAGTGTTTGCAATACCAAAAAAAGTAATATCCAACAAAACAAATCGTAAGTTAATTGTTTTCGGATTATCTTGAAATTACAACCTATACAAGTGGTTTAAGGATGGTTTGACATTAAATTGACAAACCGAAAGAGGCGGGTTTTTAATCAGCTTTCGAGCGGACCTTTGCTTCTCCGCCACTCTGCGAGTAGTTTTGAGAGAAACGGATTTCGATTGACGAATCGATCCCAAAAATATTGTGTTAAATTATAAAAACCCCAAAAATATTTTTCCTCATCCCCTTTATCCGTTTAATTCTTATGTCGTCACCTGGCTATCACTGTTTTCATTGTAAAGGTCCAGTGGGTGATAATCTTCGTTGTTCAAAGTGTAAGTGTGAGCGGTGTGGAAATCATGCACCAAAAGGATCTTGTTATTGGTGTGAAGAAGCCCTCAAAACAAAGCTTAATTCCATCGATAATTCTCAAAGTTTTTCCGAACACCCTCCACAACCCCAGCCATCTTCACTCACTCAGCATAATTGTTTTATATGTGGAGATCCGTTGGGGGATGATTCACTTTGTGAACGATGTTTTTGCAAAGAATGTGGGTTTACTCATAGACTTTGCATGTGTTGCACGTCTGAAATCGGAAATACATTTTCTTATCCAAATTTTCAAAACGATTTCGACTCCCCCCCTCAGAATTCATTTGGGCAAGAACCGTGCTATCAAAACTTCATTGATACATCGTTTCAGAATGTGCCAAATGATCTTTGTGCTAATTGTGGAGGTCCTCACCAAAGTTTTGAGTGTCAAGCAAATAACATGCTTGTCTATGAGCAGGTTTCTTGTAACAGTCAAAATCTCGGTTATGACCAATATCCATGTACTTCTATGAATCAACCACAACAATCATACTGTTGTGAGTACTGTGGAGGTCCGCATTATAGCTCTGATTGTCAAATAAGGGACTCGCTTGTCTATGAGCATGGCCTTTTTAACAATTATGACTATTCTTATCATGACCAACCTCCACAGTGTAAAACGATTCAAGCACAACCTCAGCCAATTCCTCAAGAATTATTCCAAGAGATTCAAGATGAAAGGAATAAACTCCAGGAGTTGTTTTTCGAAGATGTATTCCAAAAACTTCAAGATGTGAGGGATACACTTAATGATTTGGCTGTTAAACATGCCCAAGATGATCGTCATGGTGAATCTATGGAAGATTTACTCGCCGAAGAACGAGCAGCACAAAGGCGTTTCCTATTTAATAAGGCTGCCATGCTCGATGACGAAGATGAAGACGGCGAGGAGAGTACTATTCCTTTGAGCGATATCATTTCTCAACTCCCTCAGTCTATTGCAATCACATCATTCTTTCCAACTTTAGACCCCAAGGACTCTCTTATTATGGGGGATGAGCATATTAGCACTATTCCTGAAAAGGAATCGGACGAATTCATAAAGTCTATTGCTGAGAACCTTATCCCAATCCCAAGTGAGTCTGAGGATATATCGGACAATGAATGTGATTTGTCTATTTGTGATGATTATCCTCTTGACATTGAGGATGATTTTTACGGGATTTTCTCTAACCCACTTTTCAATTCCAATCATGATTTTTCCTCTAGTGATGACGAATCACTTTCTGATGAGGACGTTCAAAATGAAAGTCTCAAAGTCTATTTGAATTCTATTTTTGAATTTGATGATGAGTACTTTTCTAGCAAAATAAATCCTCTCTTTGATGAAGAGTTAGAGAACGATGAGGTCAAGGACTCTATTATTCATAAACTTGATGATGTGACCTCAATTTTTAATCCCGATATTGATAAGGACAATCTTTCTCCGACATATGTGACATTTCCTTCTGAGGATAGCCATTATATTGACTTCACATATGTCGTTCGAGTTTTTCTACCTTTCTTCGCCTATAAGGTAGATTGTCCTTTCCTTCACTCGTGTGGGAGTGAAGACAAAATTTTTGACCCCGACATCTCCATTTATCAATCTTTTGAGCCGGGTGTATCTCATCGGAGTGGAACTTTCAAGAACTTCAATGTTTATCCAAACATCTTGAATGAAAGTCCGATGGAGATTTTCTTTTCCACATGCTCCCCCAAGAACTAATGAATTCGGGGTCGAGTCAAGCTAGTGACTCGGTTAACAAAAACATTAGCATTGCATGGGTAAACAACCCATGTTTCTGACTTCTTTCTATTTTCTGACACTAAATGTGGGGGGATTCCTCTACTGTGCTTTGTTTGTGTGTTGTTTGCTCTTGGTTGCAGGTTTCCCTTGGATTGTGATGATTGACGCGCCTGTTTTCAATCCAGCCGCCCAATATCCTATCCTTTTGCTAACGATTATCTAGGGATATCTTTTTAATCCTGTTTGTGAAAATAGAGATTTCTTTCATACACTTGGCTATTAGTATTACCTTTTTACGTTCTAAGTGTCGGCATAATAGCCGGTACTTTGAATATTGAGGGCAATATTCAATTCTAAGTGTGGGGGGGAATTCTCGCGAGTTTTGTCACATTGTACCTTCTAGTGCCCTAGTACCCCCGTTTTGGCCAAAAAAATTAAATTTTTTTTCGTTTTTAGATAAGAAATTGCAATAAAAAAGAAGTGTTTAGTCTTGATTAGGTTAGAACAAAGGGAATCCCGACTTTGCCAGAATATTGATCTGGTTGCTTCCTTAACGGTTAGACAAAGGTTTTACGATTTGTGCAAATGAAAATGCCAAGCGTAGAATAGTTGGTTTTCTTTAGAGCTTATATAAGTAATCTATGGCTTTTCCTCCCAAGGGATAACTAATCTGACTTAATTAGTGCTTATTTTTCAAACATCTGAACACACAAAATCATTTTTCTATACGATTTTGAAAAATACTAGTTCAAAGCTTTATTTAAACTTCGGAACAAGCATATGTCATAATAATGTAAAAGTTAAGTAATAAATGTATGTGCTAAAAAGCTACGGTTCAAGATCGGCCCTTGGATTCTTATTTCCGGAAGGCGTTTAGGTCTTGGCTACCCTCTTACACCGGCCCTTGGACCTCTAATTCAGGAATGTGTGAGGTCTTGGTCTAACACCCTTGGATCCTCATTTCAGGAATGTTTAGAGTCTTGGAATTCTCCGTTGTAACGGCCCTTGGACCCTTTATTCCAGAAGGTGTAAGATCTTGGTTCCCGTGAAACTCCGTTAGTTTATGTTGCACAAGTATAAAAAAAAAAAAAAAAATGATGAAAAAAATGAGAAAATGAAAAGAAAAGAAAATGGAATGATATTGCAAAATGCAATAAATTTTGAATCTTGCTTGTTGTAAATTTTAAATCTATCTTTTAACTAGTATTAGTCTGTTGGGAATAAAATGTTCAAGTCAAAGAGCCTGCCAAAGATGTTAAAGAGCCTGCTAGTTGATTTTGAAGTGTATGAAGATGTTCTACCAGTACCTTCTGGGTAGAAGGTACTGCTAGTTGATGAAGAGCCTGCCAAGCTTATGTCAAGTCGATTAGATATTTTGTAATAGATATTTAGTTGAATTATTAGTCTTTGTACATTGTTATACGTTATGTAGAAGTAGTTTAGTCTTCTGTGAACCACAGAAGAATATGGCAGAGTTGTACATTGGTAGTTGTATTTAATTGTAGGCGCCAATATAGTCAAAGTATCTTATTATATTAACCACTTGAACAACTTGTAATAAGGGTCCTTATCTTATAAAAGGATACCTTAGTCACACTTCATGCATGCATCTCTTCAACTATTAACCAAAACCAAACTATCTCTCAAGTAACTTAGTTACTTCAATTCACAAATCCTTTTACAATCTAAGATTCAAGATTACTTTGTAATCCCGGTGATATTTAGATCATCCGTATTATTTCATCAATAATATTGAATCGTTTTGTGTTAACCAAAGTTGTGTTCTTTGTTCATTGCATTCTCACGTTTATTCAAACTCACCACCTTGTGTTCTTTTAAGTGTGTTGTAGTAGATTCCGCATGCTAAACACATTCAATACATAAATATCTCAAACGAACAAAACCGTTCCACAAGTGGTATCAAAGCTAGGCTTGATATTTACTAATTTAAAAGAACAATGGATGTTGAACATATTCAAACAAATGTTGCAGCTAAACTTCCATTACTTAAGCAAAATGAGTTTGAAATGTGGCGACTAAGGGTAGAACAATACTTTCAAGTGCAGGACTATGCACTTTGGGAGATCATTGAACAAGGCAACTCATTTAAACCCTCAATCACCACTACAACAGTAAATGATGCTCTTGTAACTCGAATGCAAGACCAACCATCAAATGCAGATGAAAGAATTCAGAAGAGAAATGATCTAAAGGCAAGGAGTATGTTACTGATGACTATTCCAAATGATCAACTTCTGATCTTTAACAAATACAAAGATGCCAAAACCCTTTTTGAAGCTATTGTGGCTAGGTTTGGTGGTAATGATGCTACCAAGAAAACACAGAAAACACTTCTCAAACAACAATTTGAGAACTTCACAGCCACAACCAATGAGTCTTTGGACAGTATGTTCAATAGACTTCAGAAGCTTGCAAGTCAGTTAGCCATCCATGAAGTGATGATAACTCAAGAAGACCTAAACTCTAAATTTCTTAGGAGTTTACCTTCAGAATGGTCCATGCATGTCATTGTCTGGAGGAACAAGCCAGATATTGACCAGATGAGTCTCAATGATCTCTACAACAATTTCAAAATTGTAGAACATGATGTAAAGAAGACTACTGGGTCAAGTTCAGGAAATATGGCATTTGTTTCATCACCAAGCATCTCAAAGGTTGATAATGAAGAAAAAGATGGCAGAGAAGAAGGTACTGCCAACACAACCTTTGGTACTGCTAGTACTTCTAGTAATACCAAATCCATTTTAGATGAAACAATTGGGTGTGCTTTTCTTACATCTCAACACAATGGGTCCGTATTAACATTTGAAGATCTTCAAGAGATTCATCCTGATGATCTTGAAGTGATGGACATAAAGTGGCAACTTTCACTTTTAAGCATTAGAGCTAAGAAGTTGTTGATGAGGACTGGCAAGAAGATAATGATAAATGGAAATGAGCCTGCTGGCTATGATAAGTCAAAGGTGGAGTGTTACAACTGCCACATGAAAGGTCACTACTCTAGAGAGTGTAGAAGACCTAAGAAGCAGGATGACAAGGGTAGAGGGTTTGACAACATAAATAAAGAAAGCTTTGAGAAGAGAGGAAGCTTTGAAAGCAAGAGTAAGGTTGTTGAAGTTGCGGAGCCAAAAGCAATGGTTGCTATTGATGGCATGGGTTTTGATTGGAGTTTCATGGGTGAAGATGAGTCAACTTCTGATGAATTGGCTTTAATGGCATTCTCCACCCCTGAGGTACAAACTATCAAATGTTCTAATAATTGTGAATTTCTTAAAGAATTAGAACTTATAAGAAAATCTTATGATGCACAAACATTAGAACTCAGAAAAACCCAACAAACATTATTTGACCATAAGTGTGGTATGGCCAAACTAGAAAAACAAATCATTCACTATAGAGAAAATGAACTCACATTTTCTGATGCTAAAGCTGCTCTTAATAGACAAATATTTTTGAAAGATTCAGAAATAGAAATGGTAAGGAATGAGTGCACTAAAGTAACATTGGCTAGAGATAATATTCAACTGACTGTTACTAAATTAGAAATTGCTTATGAATGTACTAGGAGCATAGTAGAGAATCAGATGAATAAGAGAATAAAATCAGGGATAGGATACAATGAATGTCCACCTCCTTATAGAGGAATTCCTTGTCCTCCAGGATCAGATCTTGCTGAATCAGGTTTGCATGAAGTCATTAACAAACCATTGGCTAAACCTGTAGTGATAAGTGAACCTTCTGAGAGTGCTAAGAATGCCCCACTCTCTAAGGTGCTCACTGAGAAGAGACCAGATGTCCTAATTATTGAAGATTGGGTATCTGATGATGATGAAGATGAGACTATTCCTATCAAAGGAATCAAAGTAGGACCAAACAGTCCTAAGAAAGTAGAAGTTAAGGCTAAGGCTAAAGCTGTTTTGAAAATAGTTGAAAGTTGTGAAAAATGTAATAACAAACCTAGGGGAAGCCAAAGAAATTGGAACAACCTTAAGTCACAACAACTAGGTGATGACTTTGTTATGTTCAATAAGGCTTGTTATTATTGTGGTAGCTTTAATCATCTTCTTGCTTATTGTAATAAATGGGTTTCTGGGAGTAATTCAAAGTCTAAAACAAATGTTACTCACCCCAGAAAAAGTTTTGTTAAGTCTAATACCACAAATGTTAAACATACTGTTAGACAAAATAAGCCTGTTATTGCAAAACCAACTGATAAGGGTACAAGAAACACTTTAAAACGTGTACCAACAGTTGTGAATAGTACTATTCAAAAGAAATCTGTGGTCAAAACACAAATTTGGAAACCAAAAACCAAAGGTCCTGCTAGACCAAAAGGTCCTGCTAGACCAAATGGTACTGCCAAAATTGGTATTGCCAAAATTGGTACTGATAGACCAAAGACCACACAATGGATTAAAAGGGAAAGTGCTGTTAAGTCCTCAGCATGTTGGATTTGGAAACCAATCCAATCAAAAGGTGCATCAACAATCCTGAAAAGATTTGATTTCATTGATGCAAGAGGCAAACCCAAGTCTGTCATGGCTTGGGTACCCCAAGGAAACTAATATGTTTATTCATGTGCAGGAACATTCATCTGATATTGGAGATCAAGGATATGTTGATAGTGGATGTTCAAGGCACATGACAGGCAACATGTCATTCCTCTCAGACTTCAAAACATTTGATGGAGGATATGTTACCTTTGGGGGAGGAATAAAAGGAAAGATCACTGGTAAAGGTACTATCAAAACCAGTAAACTAGATTTTGAAAATGTGTATTTTGTGAAAGAACTTCAGTTTAATCTTCTTAGTGTCTCACAAATGTGTGACAAAAAGAACAATGTTCTATTTACTGACAATGAATGTATGGTTCTTTCTTCTGATTTTAAGATGCCTGATGAGAGTCAGATCCTTCTTAAAATTCCAAAAAGGAACAATATGTACAGTGTCAATTTAAAGAACATTGATCCTAAGGAGAGTCTAACTTGTTTGGTAGCAAAAGCCTCATTGGATGAATCTATGCTTTGGCATAGAAGGCTTGGTCATGTAAACTGTAATAACCCAAAATTTCACGTTATTAATTTCCTGTAAACTCGAAGTAATCAATTATGAGATTTAATTCAAGCTATATTTTTTTTTCTCACATCTAAAAATTTTACTCTGTGTGAACTGAGAAACAACGAATGATATTGCCAAACAAACAATGTGGCACAACACACATTCCATTTTTACTGGAACCACACGCGTCCCGACACCGTGATAGTATGGCATATGTTTAATAAATTAAGATCAAGAATTATTAAAATTCGAGACACGTTAAATTCACTCGAGAGCTATTTAATCAACAATGTTCTCACGTCTTGCCTATTATTTAACACTCATTTTGTTTTTACTTCGCTAACTAACATTATATAACTATACCCTTTTACACACAAATAAATAATAAATACATCCCGAATTAAACATACACTCAAAAATTAAATAAAACAAACAAACTCTCCTTCTCTCTACCTTATCTCATGCCTCCCATCTCTCTCTCTTCTACAAACCAACAACTCTCCTGCTTCCTCCTACTGCTTCGCTACTCCATCTGCTTCGCTGCCATCAAAGACAAAATCGTCACCTCCTTGTTGTCCTCATCTCCAAACCACAAACAAACATAAAACTGATGCAAGAGGAGACAAGATCACCCCTTTGCCATATTCGATCAGGCCAGGAGGAGCGCCTGACGTCACCCTGTCGAAGTCAATAAATAATCCAAATATGAGTGAGTAGGACGTGATAAGGTTTTCCAAAATGAGCTTCGATGTCAACTGAAATTAAAGGATGAAGGAATCAAACCTTCCCTTTTTGTTCCCTAATAAGAATCGGTTCGAAACCCACGAGTGGATCCACAAATTCTCAAAAGAAAATTTACTAACAAGGTTGTAGTGTGGAATTACTTTCGAAGCAGTGGGTTCACTCGAGGACGGGTTCGGAACGGTTTCAAGCTTATTGTGATCACCAAAATCTTTGTAAGATTTATAAATTTTTGTTGTTGTTTTTCTCCATTCGAACCATGTATGGATTTGTGATCATAACATTTTTGATAATCTACTTTGTTGTTATGTTTGAACCTTGTTGTTATAATTTTTATGTTTTCATTGTCTTAATCGGATGAACATATTTTTGTTAGCTATATGTTAGTTAGGGTGGTAAAAATTATAAGAACACTAGATTTAAAACCGTTATTGGCTCAAGATTGTGAAGTGGTCTAGTTTGAGGTTAAGTTTAGTGGTCGAACAAGACTAACCATGGTGTTAAAAGAGGTGCACGCTAGGTGCTTGTGAAAATGTCAAGTAGGATCGATCTTAGTTGTAGCAGTTTGATTTTGTTTTCACAGGTTTATTCCGTCACACTTGATTTGGCTTGGTCGTTTAGTATTAGAAGCAATATTGTTGGTTTCAATCCTATGAAATGGGTTAGTTTTGGAA
Organism: Artemisia tridentata subsp. tridentata; assembly: GCA_021014915.2. Lineage (NCBI taxonomy): Eukaryota > Viridiplantae > Streptophyta > Magnoliopsida > Asterales > Asteraceae > Artemisia > Artemisia tridentata. Next base: position 462,855,262 of record CP139508.1, read on the forward strand.
CCCATTGAAAACGGGTCGAACGAGAGTCATATGGTCAAAAATTTAGTGAGTTGCGGATATGTTAATGTTATGAGTTGTTTTGCGAAATTGTTAAAAGTTAATATGAGTCTAAAACGAGTAGCAGTTAAGATGGTTTTGGGTCATTTTGTTGAAGCCGATATAGAAGTTGACTTATAACAAGTCATGGGTCTTGTTAAAAATTGCTAAATCCTTGCTAAATGTAATATTGGGTTAGAGGTCTAAGACGTCTACGTTGAACAATAGTTTAAAAACAGTCAACCACGGTTTCTTGTAAAACGGGTCAAGAGGAGTAAAATTTTAAAAAGAAAAACCATGGGTTGTTGTTCTTAATCGTGATACCAGGCGAAACCACAAACTCAAATACAATATATAACCTACACTATTTTTAAGTGGAGTTGGGTTTAAGAATTGACACTGGGCCGAGCCCAGTATAAAGTGAAGAAGAAGGCCTTGTGTAATGTGTGTACCGGGCCAAAGCCCATTAGAGGGAGTTGGGTTATGGATAAGGGCCACAGCCCATCTAAGTACATATACAAAAAAATGGTGCGTTTGGTTTATAGCTCTAAAAAGGAAATGGTCTTTTTTTTTATTTATATGTTAATGTTTAATCAAAACCCGAACTAACAACGTGACAAATATTAGTTATTCGAATAGCGACAAAAACGAATAACCGAGGCATTAATAATTGCCATACGCCGTTAATAATAATTACGTTATAAAATAAATAGTCAACACTTGTAGTAACAACATGATCGTTTTAAAAATAGGTATACTCTTTTACGTTCATCAAATCATAAATGCGAACTAAATCATGCCATACTATCTAGGTCACGCGTTGGAGTAACTACACCCCTTTTGATTCTATTTCGTCACAGATTCTACTACTACCGAGGTGAGTTCATAGTCCCACATTTTTACTATGTTTTCAAATCCCGTGGGGAGATACATGCTATAAATCTGAACACAAGTATTTTTCTGTATGCTTTCCTGATTGATATTGCTAAGTATTATTGCCTAAGTTACCACCCTGCCAAAAAGTCCCTTATATCATGAACCATTAATCACTTGCGAGTGAACGCGAATTTTGTGAATAGATCTATTGGAAGTTGACAACCCATTTGTACTAGCCGGATAGATAGCCTTAGTGTTAGCCGGATTGATAGACAAATGCACTTTATTCGAATTATGAGTATGGCAAAACTCCCACGACAAGGGCATTTATCACCCACATCATTGCTATGAGTGGGATATTTATTATTATTATTACCCCTACAAGTTAAGGTTTGCGTGTCATGAGGCTTAGGGCAATAATTGTTTATATGTTACCCCGCAATTATCATTGTTTTCCCACTACTAATTAACTTGTGTTCAAACTATTACAAATTAAACACTATGGATTCACTCAACCTTTGTGTTGACGTTTTAAGCATGTTTTCTCTCAGGTAACTAAGGAAATCTCAAGCACGGAGTTGGCATGGGCATTGGGCATCTACCCCTTTTTATTTCAAATAATTATATCATTCTTTTCAAACTCCTCATCACTTTTGTGAAAAACTATCATTTTGGCAACTAATGTGTAATCCTCTGAATATTGAGTTTTCCTTTGAATGATATAAATGCAACTTTTAATGATTATCTATACTTACGACTGTGATCAAATTGGTAATACCCCGTTTAAGTCTTCCGCTGTTTCATTATGATTTTCGGGGTGTTACAGATTGGCATCAGAGCCTAGGTTATAGAGAACCAATTGATTTTTTAAAAAACATTGGACTATAACCGAAATTTCTAAAAGGACCATTTTTTTAAAAAACTCCACCACCCTATGCCCTCCGTGCCAACACTTATGAATTTTTGCATTGAGATTTGCTTGGCAGATTATGCATAACGAATTAATTTATCACCTACGAATGTTGAATATTAACACTTTATTAACTCATGCATTGAGATTTGCTTGGCAGATTATGCATAACGAATTAGTTTTATCACCTACGAATGTTATTAGGGTTAATGCATATGTATATTATTAATAACTTACACTTATTATTGGGATATTACAGTACCATGTCTCCACCGATTCCAGTTATCATTCTATCTGATGTCGAGACTGATGCTACACCAGCTGCTTCACGTACCCCTATCCTCATATCATCAGATGTTGACACTGACACTACTGTACCTGTTGACCATACTGCCGCTCTATCAGAGACCATGTCCGGAGAGACTGAGCCCTTCGAGGAGGGTGAAGTTGCTCCTACCCCGGTCATTACATCCCCTGACCACCCAGCCTCACCAGTGTACGGTCCCCTAACATGGGATCAGTACATGGAGACTCAGCAGTTTCTGTCTGCTGATGATCATCCTCCACCATCACTACGTCGAGTCCTTACCCATGACCACTACTCCTCAGGATCAGAGGCGGATGACGAGTCATCTAACTCCGACTCCTCCGACTTAGCTTCACCCATACCACCCCCACCTGCACCGGTTCGCCGGCGTAGGGCAGTCAGATTTCTTCAGCCTTATGAGCCCGCCCCATTCGGGAAACTTTATGTGCCTTGCCAGGGAGGCCCACCTAGGAAGTACACTGCCCGGAAACGGGTACGTGCACCTTCAGCCCCATTGGTACCACCACCAGCTATCATACCACCAGCACCAGCACCAGTATCCTCATCACCATCACCTGTATCAGCATCACCTTTACCACCACCATCACCACCACCTCAGCCACACCCTTATATGATTCCATCACCACCACCAGTCAGAGTTGACCCTCCTTTTGACTCAGTTACTAGATCATACCCATTCACCCCAGCACCTACAGTCTTTTATCACCAGACCACTACTGTCCCGGTGACATCTCCAGTCACGTCACCCACCCATCTGACCGAGCCTAGTGACCCCTTGCCTCCCCGCAAGAGGGCACGTTTCTTTGGCCCTTCATCATCAGATCCGTATGTCGAGGCCGTTGCTGAGGCCGCTGCTCAACCCCACAGGAGGGTTGATGCACGCCGCTGGTCATTTCTGTTGGCTGTGATCCGTAGATGGAGAGCACAGGAGGGTGCCCCGAGAGCTGCGGAGTTGGGGGAGAGTTCATCTACCGCTGCTGCTAGAGTTCTTCCGGTCACGGGAGAGCCCATTCATCACACTATCCCACTGTTAGCAGCTAGACTCTCTAGGCATGAGGACCGTCTTGATACACTACTCAGTTTCATCGGGGATATTTCACTCGAGCGCATCGAGTGTATTGAGGAGGAGGTGGAGAACCTCGTAGTAGGGAGAGTAGCCATGGATGAGGTTTTCGATATGATGGGTACTAGCCTCCAGGAGGCGCAGGAGATTATTGCTGATCTTAGGGATAGAGTAGAGGCGATGGAGCAGGAGGTCCAGGACCAGAGGGACCACATCACAGGCATGGGAGAGAGGCAGGAGAGCATGAGACAAGAGTCTCAGGATCAGGGGGACTTATCTAGGATTCTGCAGGGCATTATCGAGACTCAGGATGAGGAGCTCCACATGACCAGGAGGAGCATTCGGAGATTGGAGGCTGGGGAGAGACAGAGAGATGCTAGGATTGAGGGGTTGACTGAGACAGTTCGAGCACTACAGCGCCGCTTGGATGGGGCATCGGGTAGTTCTTAGATTTTACTATATCAGTTATGGCTAGACATCTAGCGTACCGTTTGTGATGTAATAAAGAAACTTGTATTTGATTGTTTTGTAAGCAAGTGAATCAAGATTATGAAAACAAATATTGTATGTTATGATTCCGGAACTTGATGTAAAATTTATGATTATCTCGTTGTTTCATTCTATTTGTATGTGTTGTGGATGGTGCTCGAATATGTTGTATTTATGATTTAATTGTGATAATTATTGATGTATTGCAGAGACGATCACTTCATGTGTTGCATAATGGTGACATATTTATCATAAAAACTTTCTTTTTCCTCAGCATCGATGTGTTACATTATGATAATTTTGTTATGAAGTATATACAATTACCTTATTAATTGACCATATTCCAACATCAACTCAATCACAAAAGAAAATTCTAAATATGTGTTCTTATGTCATTGTTAGAACATGGCTACCCGCAGCAGAACAACAGATGCAGTCGCCGGGACGATCATGACCCCAGAAGAGATCCGCCGATTGATCACTGAGAGCGTAACCGCTGCATTAGTGGCTCAAGCTGCAGCCACGACTCCCACTGGCAGTGCAACAAGGCCCACTGCAGAAAGCGAGCCAGCCGTGACCCGCAAATGCACCTACAAAGAGTTCATGAGCTGTAAACCACCAACATTCAAAGGTACCGAAGGAGTGACAGAGTTAGCTCGATGGTTTGAGCGCTCAGAAACTGTTTTCACAAGGAGTGGTTGTGCAGAAAGCAACAAGGTCAACTTTGCTACTGGTACCCTATCAGATGACGCTCTATCATGGTGGAACTCCACTGCTCAGAAAATGGGTACTGAAAGAGCTTACCAACTCCCTTGGGCCGAGTTTAAACAGAAGATGTTGAAGAAGTATTGCCCACGCACCGAAATCCGAAAGCTAGAAGATGAGTTTGATCGCTTGGTAGTAAAAGGATATGACATCCGGGCCTATGACAGAAGGTTCCAAGAACTCTCTCTACTATGCCCAACTAAGGTGCCTGACTTCGAGAAAACCTTAGAGAGGTATGTTGAGGGATTGCCCAAAAGCATAGAAGGGATCGTTACTGTATCCAAACCACACACGCTGGAAGAAGCCATGGAGACTGCTCAGAAATTACTGGAGAGAGAAATTAAGCGTAATCAGGCTCAGGGAGGCAACGATCACAAAAGAAAATTTGATGATCGTAGAAGTAACCACAGCAACAACAACTCTCACCACAACAGCAACAACCACAGTCACCACCACAACAACAATCAAGGCTACCAGCAAAACCGAAACCACCATCATAACCAACAGAACCGCCGACAGGAGACTGCCAGGGCTTACATTGCTACACCTACTGGAAATGGGGGCTATGCTGGACCCGCTCCCATGTGCAACCGCTGTAAGTTGCACCATCATGGACCCTGTTTTGCCAAATGTGGAAAGTGCCAGAAAACCGGTCATAAGACCCAAGATTGCAAGGCCACAGGAGCCAATTTACAACCAGTGGCTGTAGTATGCCATGGATGTGGTAAGAAGGGACACTACAGGAACCAGTGTCCAAATCAGGTTGCCAACCCCACCAACAACGCTCGGGGGAGAGCATATGTGCTGGGAGATGGAAATGTCGGGCAAGATCCCGATGTTGTGACGGGTACGTTTCCCCTTAATAATCATCTTGCTAAAGTTTTATTTGATTCTGGAGCCGACAAAAGTTTTGTGTCTACTTCATTTGCATCCCTACTTGACATTACCCCGACTAAACTGAACACCACTTACGAAATCGAACTAGCCAACGGCAAACTAGTAGAAACTAACACCATGATCCAAGGTTGCACCTTGCTTTTACTAAATCGACCATTTGACATAGACCTCATGCCCATTCAACTTGGTAGTTTCGACGTAGTCATCGGCATGGATTGGTTGTCCAAGAACCATGCTAGAATTATATGCGACGAGAAAGTTGTTCACATTCCATGTGAAGGAGAAACTTTAATTGTCCGTGGCGAACGGAGTAAGACCCGACTAAGCATCATATCATGCTTCAAAACGATGAAGTATATCGATCGAGGGTGTCTTGCGTTCTTGGCTCAAGTGACTGAGAAGAAGTCGGAGGAGAAGCGACTGGAAGATGTACCGATTGCTAAGGATTTCCCCGAAGTGTTTCCAGAAGACTTGCCTGGCCTTCCGCCAACCCGACAAGTAGAATTCCAGATCGAACTAGTGCCAGGAGCAGCACCAGTGGCACGAGCACCCTATAGATTGGCACCATCCGAGATGAAAGAGTTGTCTGAGCAATTACAAGAATTGTCAGATAAAGGATTCATACGTCCGAGTTCTTCTCCATGGGGAGCTCCGGTACTGTTTGTAAAGAAGAAAGATGGATCCTTCCGGATGTGCATCGATTATCGCGAGTTGAACAAGCTCACCGTGAAGAACCGATACCCGCTACCTAGGATCGACGACTTGTTTGATCAACTGCAAGGGTCGAGCGTATACTCGAAGATTGATTTAAGGTCAGGATACCATCAACTGAGAGTTAAGGAGGGAGATATACCGAAGACTGCTTTTCGTACACGATACGGGCACTATGAGTTCCAAGTGATGCCATTTGTCCTGACGAACGCACCAGCTGTGTTTATGGACTTAATGAACCGAGTGTGCAAGCCTTACCTGGACAAATTTGTAATTGTGTTCATCGACGATATCCTCATCTATTCCCGTAACAAAGAGGAACACGCAGAACATCTGAGAACTATCCTGGAACTACTCAAAGGAGAGAAATTGTATGCCAAATTTTCCAAGTGTGATTTTTGGATTGAGAAAGTACAATTTCTTGGACATGTGATCGATAGCAAAGGAATTCACGTGGACCCCGCAAAGATCGAAGCTGTTAAGAATTGGGCATCTCCTACGAACCCCACGGAGATACGACAATTTTTAGGTCTTGCTGGGTACTACCGAAGGTTCATCGAGAGTTTCTCTAAGATTGCCAAACCTTTGACGGAATTGACGCAAAAGAAGAAGAAGTTCAACTGGGGAAAAGAGCAAGAAACGTCATTCCAACTTTTGAAACAAAAGCTTTGTGAAGCACCGATCTTAGCACTACCCGAAGGAAGTGAAGACTTCGTGGTTTATTGCGACGCATCTATTCAAGGACTAGGAGCTGTGTTAATGCAAAGGAGTAAGGTTATCGCATATGCTTCCCGACAGCTCAAAACCCATGAGAAGAACTACACGACCCACGATCTTGAATTAGGAGCAGTAGTGTTCGCTCTTAAGATGTGGAGACACTATTTGTATGGCACCAAGTGCACGGTGTTTACAGATCACAAAAGTCTTCAACACATACTAGACCAGAAGGAGCTGAACATGCGACAACGCCGATGGTTGGAGTTACTCAGTGATTATGATTGTGAGATACGTTATCATCCTGGAAAGGCAAATGTTGTGGCTGATGCCTTAAGTCGAAAGGAACGAATCAAACCCCTTAGAGTTCGATCTTTGGGAATCACAATTAAGTCACCACTTCCAGCCAAGATTTTAGAGGCTCAGGCCGAAGCCCTGAAGGAAGAGAACAGACCGGATGAGAAAATCCATAGGATGCCAGAAATCGAGAACGGTTTTGTGAGAAAACAAGACGGGACGTTGTGTTTCGGTAACAGAGCATGGATTCCACTTCATGGAGGAATGCGTGATCTTATCATGCACGAATCCCATAAGTCGAAATACTCCATTCATCCGGGGTCCGATAAGATGTATCAGGATCTCAAGAAGTTATATTGGTGGCCAAACATGAAGGCCGACATCGCTGTGTATGTCGGAAAATGTTTGACGTGTGCCAGAGTAAAAGCAGAAGATCAACGACCGTCCGGAATGTTGACACAACCAGAAATTCCAACATGGAAATGGGAAAGGATCACAATGGACTTCATCACAAAGCTACCTAAGACATCGGGTGGACTCGACACCATTTGGGTTATTGTGGATCGCCTCACTAAATCCGCACACTTCTTGGCAATCAAGGAAACTGACGACATGAATACCCTTGCACGATTATATTTAAAGGAAATAGTCTCACGACATGGAGTGCCGGTTTCCATCATCTCAGATCGAGATAGCCGTTTTACGTCAAACTTCTGGCGGTCATTGCAGAAAACTTTGAATACTCAGTTAGATATGAGTACCGCCTACCACCCACAGACTGATGGTCAGAGTGAGAGAACTATCCAAACCTTGGAAGACATGCTACGAGCATGTGTAATCGATTTTGGAAAAGGTTGGGATAAACACTTACCGTTAGCAGAGTTTTCATACAACAATAGTTATCACGCTAGCATAAAAGCTGCTCCATTCGAAGCACTTTATGGTAGGAAATGTCGTTCACCTATCTGCTGGACTGAAGTTGGAGACGCACAACTCACAGGACCCGAACTCATTCACGAAACTACCGAAAAGATTGTCCAAATCAAACAACGCTTACAAGCCGCCCGAGACAGGCAGAAAAGTTATGCCGATGTGAGAAGAAAACCTATGGAATTTCAAGTTGGAGACAGAGTCATGTTGAAGGTATCTCCTTGGAAAGGAATGATTAGATTTGGGAAGCGTGGAAAGTTGAATCCCAGATATGTCGGACCCTTCAAGATCCTAGAAAGGGTTGGTCCAGTGGCGTACAAACTTGAACTCCCTGTGGAACTCAGCAGAGTACACAATACCTTTCACGTATCAAACCTGAAGAAGTGTCTATCAGACGAAACCCTTATTATACCATACAAAGAACTTCGAATTGATGAGAAGCTCAACTTTATAGAAGAACCGGTAGAAATCATGGACCGGGATGTGAAACAATTGAAACTAAGCCGCATTCCCATCGTCAAGGTTCGATGGAACTCAAATAGAGGACCAGAGTTCACGTGGGAACGCGAAGACCGAATTCGTGCCAAATATCCACACCTTTTTCCCGAGTCAACACCAATCACTACCACGGACTAAGAATTCCGGGACGGAATTCAGAATTAGGGGTAGGTACTGTAATAACCTGAAATTTCACGTTATTAATTTCCTGTAAACTCGAAGTAATCAATTATGAGATTTAATTCAAGCTAGATTTTTTTTCTCGCATCTAAAAATTTTACTCTGTGTGAACTGAGAAACAACGAATGATATTGCCAAACAAACAATGTGGCACAACACACGTTCTATTTTTACTGGAACCACACGCGTCCCGACACCGTGATAGTATGGCATATGTTTAATAAATTAAGATCAAGAGTTATTAAAATTCGAGACACGTTAAATTCACTCGAGAGCTATTTAGTCAACAATGTTCTCAAGTCTTGCCTATTATTTAACACTTATTTTGTTTTTACTTCGCTAACTAACATTATATAACTATACCCTTTTACACACAAATAAATAATAAATACATCCCGAATTAAACATACACTCAAAAATTAAATAAAACAAACAAACTCTCCTTCTCTCTACCTTATCTCATGCCTCCCATCTCTCTCTCTTCTACAAACCAACAACTCTCCTGCTTCCTCCTACTGCTTCGCTACTCCATCTGCTTCGCTGCCATCAAAGACAAAATCGTCACCTCCTTGTTGTCCTCATCTCCAAACCACAAACAAACATAAAACTGATGCAAGAGGAGACAAGATCACCCCTTTACCATATTCGATCAGGCCAGGAGGAGCGCCTGACGTCACCCTGTCGAAGTCAATAAATAATCCAAATATGAGTGAGTAGGACGTGATAAGGTTTTCCAAAATGAGCTTCGATGTCAACTGAAATTAAAGGATGAAGGAATCAAACCTTCCCTTTTGTTCCCTATAAGAATCGGTTCGAAACCCACGAGTGGATCCACAAATTCTCAAAAGAAAATTTACTAACAAGGTTGTAGTGTGGAATTACTTTCGAAGCAGTGGGTTCACTCGAGGACGGGTTCGGAACGGTTTCAAGCTTATTGTGATCACCAAAATCTTTGTAAGATTTATAAATTTTTGTTGTTGTTTTTCTCCATTCGAACCATGTATGGATTTGTGATGATAACATTTTTGATAATCTACTTTGTTGTTATGTTTGAACCTTGTTGTTATAATTTTTATGTTTTCATTGTCTTAATCGGATGAACATATTTTTGTTAGCTATATGTTAGTTAGGGTGGTAAAAATTATAAGAACACTAGATTTAAAACCGTTATTGGCTCAAGATTGTGAAGTGGTCTAGTTTGAGGTTAAGTTTAGTGGTCGAACAAGACTAACCGTAGTGTTAAAAGAGGTGCACGCTAGGTGCTTGTGAAAATGTCAAGTAGGATCGATCTTAGTTGTAGCAGTTTGATTTTGTTTTCACAGGTTTATTCCGTCACACTTGATTTGGCTTGGTCGTTTAGTATTAGAAGCAATATTGTTGGTTTCACTCCTATGAAATGGGTTAGTTTTGGAACCCATTGAAAACGGGTCGAACGAGAGTCATATGGTCAAAAATTTAGTGAGTTGCGGATATGTTAATGTTATGAGTTGTTTTGCGAAATTGTTAAAAGTTAATATGAGTCTAAAACGAGTAGCAGTTAAGATGGTTTTGGGTCGTTTTGTTGAAGCCGATATAGAAGTTGACTTATAACAAGTCATGGGTCTTGTTAAAAATTGCTAAATCCTTGCTAAATGTAATATTGGGTTAGAGGTCTAAGACGTCTACGTTGAACAATAGTTTAAAAACAGTCAACCACGGTTTCTTGTAAAATGGGTCAAGAGGAGTAAAATTTTAAAAAGAAAAACCATGGGTTGTTGTTCTTAATCGTGATACCAGGCGAAACCACAAACTCAAATACAATATATAACCTACACTATTTTTAAGTGGAGTTGGGTTTAAGAATTGACACTGGGCCGAGCCCAGTATAAAGTGAAGAAGAAGGCCTTGTGTAATGTGTGTACCAAAGCCCATTAGAGGGAGTTGGGTTATGGATAAGGGCCACAACCCATCTAAGTACATATACAAAAAATGGTGCGTTTGGTTTATAGCTCTAAAAAGGAAATGGTCTTTTTTTTTTATATATATGTTAATGTTTAATCAAAACCCGAACTAACAACGTGACAAATATTAGTTATTCAAATAGCGACAAAAACGAATAACCGAGGCATTAATAATTGCCATACGCCGTTAATAATAATTACGTTATAAAATAAATAGTCAACACTTGTAGTAACAACATGATCGTTTTAAAAATAGGTATACTCTTTTACGTTCATCAAATCATAAATGCGAACTAAATCATGCCATACTATCTAGGTCACGCGTTGGAATAACTACACCCCTTTTGATTCTATTTCGTCACAGATTCTACTACTACCGAGGTGAGTTCATAGTCCCACATTTTTACTATGTTTTCAAATCCCGTGGGGGAGATACATGCTATAAATCTGAACACAAGTAGTTTTCTGTATGTTATCCTGATTGATATTGCTAACTAATATTACCTAAGTTACCACCCTGCCAAAAAGTCCCTTATATCATGAACCATTAATCACTTGCGAGTGAACGCGAATTTTGTGAATAGATCTATTGGAAGTTGATAACCCATTTGTACTAGCCGGATAGATAGCCTTAGTGTTAGCCGGATTGATAGACAAATGCACTTTATTCGAATTATGAGTATGGCAAAACTCCCACGACAAGGGCATTTATCACCCACATCATTGCTATGAGTGGGATATTTATTATTATTATTACCCCTACAAGTTAAGGTTTGCGTGTCATGAGGCTTAGGGCAATAATTGTTTATATGTTACCCCGCAATTATCATTGTTTTCCCACTACTAATTAACTTGTGTTCAAACTATTACAAATTAAACACTATGGATTCACTCAACCTTTGTGTTGACGTTTTAAGCATGTTTTATCTCAGGTAACTAAGGAAATCTCAAGCACGGAGTTGGCATGGGCATTGGGCATCTACCCCTTTTTATTTCAAATAATTATATCATTCTTTTCAAACTCCTCATCACTTTTGTGAAAAACTATCATTTTGGCAACTAATGTGTAATCCTCTGAATATTGAGTTTTCCTTTGAATGATATAAATGCAACTTTTAATGATTATCTATACTTACGACTGTGATCAAATTGGTAATACCCCGTTTAAGTCTTCCGCTGTTTCATTATGATTTTCGGGGTGTTACATAAACTTTAAAACAATCAACACTATTGCAAAATATGATTTAGTAAGAGGTTTACCCAAAAAGATTTTCCAAAACGACCAAACATGTGTTGACTGTCTAAAAGGCAAACAACATAGAGCTTCTTGTAAGCCCAAGACCCAAAACTCTATTTCTCAGGCTTTACATATGCTTCATATGGATCTCTTTGGTCCTACTAATGTGTGCAGCTTGAATGGAAAAAGATATTGTCTGGTTGTTACTGATGATTATAGCAGATTTTCATGGGTTTTCTTTTTAAGATCTAAACATAAAACTAGTGACATACTTAAAACCTATATCACTGAGGTAGAAAACCAAACTGATAAGAAAGTTAAAGTCATCAGGTGTGACAATGGGACAGAGTTCAAGAATAGAGTTATGGATGTCTTTTGCAAGGAAAAAGGCATAAAAAGGGAATTTAGTGTAGCTAGAACCCCACAACAAAATGGAGTAGCAGAAAGAAAGAATAGAACACTTATAGAGGCTGCTAGAACTATGTTAGTAGACTCTAAGTTGCCTATTTCATTTTGGGCTGAAGCAGTTGGTACTGCTTGTTATGTACAAAACAGGGTTCTTGTGACAAAGCCACATAGAAAGACACCTTATGAACTTTTCTTTGGCAGAAAACCATCTTTAAGTTTTATGAGACCTTTTGGTTGTCATGTCACTATTCTCAATACCAAAGATCATTTAGGCAAGTTTGATGGAAAAGCAGATGTTGGCTATTTGATAGGGTATTCCTTGCAGAGTAAGGCCTATAGAGTGTTTAACACTTGCACTAGGTTAGTAGAAGAGAATCTTCACATAGAGTTTCAAGAGAAACTAACAAATGTGAAAGGAATTGGACCAGATTGGATGTTTGATGTTGATAGGCTTTCAGAATCTATGAATTATGTGCCTATTACAGGTACAAATACTAATGTTGATGCAGGTTTTGAAGATAATATTGAAACTCCTAAAGATCAAGATTACATCTGGATGCCAATTTGGAAAAGTATGGATCTATCTTCAAGTCAAGAAGGACCTTCAAACACAACAAATGAAGACAATGAAGAAGATCAAGGAACTCAGAATCAAGAGAATCAAGAAAGTGGTGCTAATGACAATGGTACTGCTAGTTCTTCAGATGGTCCTGCTAGTTCAAATATTGATACTGCTGAGCCATTGAATGTTCAAATAGATGATTCTTTCCAAGAAGAGGTGGGGATTAGCAATCTTCCATCTACCTATGAAGTTCCTAAAACACCCAACACTAGAATTCTCAAAGATCACTCAACTGATGATGTGATTGGAAGCATAAATTCTGGTGTTAGAACAAGATCTCAAGTTGGTTTATCTCAAGTCTTATCTTCAGATGAAGAAGGGTTTATCTCCTCTATTTATGAAGAAAAGAATAATGATATTTCCAATATATGCCTGTTTTCATGTTTTCTATCTCAGGCTGAACCCAAAAACATAAATAAAGCTTTAGATGATGCAAGTTGGGTGGAAGCAATGCAAGAAGAGCTTCTCCAATTCAAGATTCAGAAGGTTTGGATATTGGTTGATTTGCCCAGAGGTCATAGGGCAATTGGAACCAAATGGGTGTTCAGAAACAAGAAAGATGAAAGGGGTATAGTGATCAGAAACAAAGCTAGATTGGTAGCACAAGGATATACTCAAGAAGAAGGGGTAGATTATGAAGAAGTGTTTGCTCCAGTTGCAAGACTTGAAGCAATTAGGCTTTTCTTGGCCTATGCTTCATTCATAGGCTTCACTGTCTATCAAATGGATGTTAAGAGAGCATTTTTATATGGTGAAATTGAAGAACCAGTATATGTGTCTCAACCTCCAGGCTTCATTGATGCAGAGTATCCAGACAAAGTTTACAAGGTTACCAAGGCTTTGTATGGCCTACACCAAGCTCCTAGGGCATGGTATGAAACATTGGCTTGTTTTCTACTAGAAAGTGGATTCCAAAGAGGCAGGATTGATCCAACTTTGTTCATCAAAAGAACAAAGAAAGACATCTTGTTAGTGCAGATTTATGTTGATGACATAATCTTTGGATCAACAAACCAAGACTTGTGTGTAGAATTTGAAAAACTTATGCATAGTAAGTTTGAAATGAGTTCCATGGGGGAACTTTCTTTCTTTTTGGGTCTCCAAGTGAAACAATCCAAAGAAGGCATATTTATCAGCCAAGATAAGTATGTAGCAGAGATCCTAAGGAAATTTAATTTTGCTGATTCTAAGGTTGCAAGTACACCAATGGATCCAGACAAAGGGCTACTCAAGGATGCTGAAGGAGAAGACATGGATTTGCACAATTATAGATCTATGATTGGGTGTTTGATGTAACTTACATCATCAAGACCAGATATCATGTTCTCAGTATGTGTGTGTGCAAGGTTTCAAATACATCCCAAAATCTCTCATCTCACAGCAGTCAAAAGAATCTTTAGATATCTTAAGGGTCAACCTAGGTTGGGACTTTGGTATCCAAGGGAATCATCTTTTGAATTAGTGGCTTATTCGGATAGTGACTATGCTGGTGCAACTCTAGACAGAAAATCCACAACTGGTGGATGTCAATTTCTTGGTTGCAGACTTATCTCCTGGCAATGCAAGAAACAAACAATGGTGGCCAATTCTACAACTGAGGCAGAATATGTTGCTGGTGCAAGTTGTTGTGGGCAAGTTCTTTGGATTCAAAATCAAATGCTTGACTATGGGTACAATTTTCTTAACACCATTATTTATATTGACAATAGCAGTACTATTTGTATCATTAAAAACCCAGTTCAACACTCAAAAACAAAACACATTGAAATAAGACACCATTTCATAAGGGATTGCAATGAGAAAAGGTTAATTCAAGTAGTTAAAATTGATTCTGAAAAGAATTATGCAGACCTTCTCACCAAAGCTTTTGATTTAGGTAGATTCAAATATCTTGTAGGAGGTATTGGAATGATAAATCTTTGAAAAACATGTGTTTTTGTTCATAAAATTAACTGGTATTGGCTTTTAAACATGGTACTGCTAGTTAGTCAAAAGGTCCTGTCAGTTCATAATTGGTCCTGCTAATATAAAATTGCTATGTTTTGTTCATATTAATGCCTGAATGTTTAAAATTCTATAGATCAAGTGCTCTGCACTTTGTTCTTTTGGTTTGCAACTAACACATTTCAGGTTGATAACAAAACAAGAGTTCTTCCAAACAAAAAGGAGCAACAAAAGTTATATTCATTTTAGGAGAGATAACAATCTCAGGGGAGGAATTAATAGCCCAGAATGGAAGAAAAACCAATTTATGAAAGGAAAGACAAGAGCATACAAGATGATGCAAAGTTGAAAAAGAGAGAGTTAGATCACATATCTAGAAGGGATGAAGCATTTCTCAAGGAGAAAGTTCTATCTAGATCAAACTAAGAAAAGTTTCAACTCAAAGGCATGCTATTAGATGATTTCACTTGTTGAACCAATCATCCAAGATACACAGCATCATTGTCTTTTTAAATTTCCTCCATCCAAGGAAATTGCACCATCTTTAGGCCATCATGGCTTTTGGTATTCAGCTCACCAAGTTTTTACAAACTTAAGAGTTGGCTAGTCCATAAGCAAACGGCTTTTGGTAAAGACAAATCAAATCCGTTGATGGTTGATAGATTACCAAAAACTATATGGTTGTTAACTAACCATACTTAATTGTAAATAGTTAGCTAGTCCATAAGCAAACGGCTTTTGGTAAAGACAAATCAAATCCGTTGATGGTTGATAGTTTACCAAAAACTATATGGTTGTTAACTAACCATACTTAATTGTAAATAGTTTGTTAGGAATATAAATATTCATATGAAGGTTCGGTCACCCCGAGTATCTAATTAGCATTTATATAGCTCGTAGGCTTATTTATATAAGCTTAGTATTATTAGTATTATTAGTTTTATTAGATTAGTCGTATCTATATTTGTGGAGTGGGTCGGGGCTTTCCCCACTGTCAGCTCACTCCACAGCCCACTAGGGGCACAAATATGTAGAAGTATAAATACCCCTTCCCACACTTGGGAAGGGTTGGAACTCTTCACACATTGAATCTAATATTCAGTTTTTCTCTCAAAGAGTCTCCCACCTCTCTCTAACTTCTCTCTAACATCTAACTCACAATGGGATTCTTGATCTTTCATGAATCAAGACCACCCGAATCATACACACAATCAAGAAGGTTATTTTCCTACAATTGGTATCAAGAGCCATGGTTAGATCCGGTTTGATTGTGTGTCGATTTTTAGATTTTTTTGTGGTCTGAATTTTTTTTCTCAAACTGTTTGAATCTATTCTTTTTGTTTTTATTGATTCGTACCATTTTTGTGTTCAAACTGTTTGCTTAATTTTTTTGTTCGAATCATTGGACTGTGTTATGTTATGCAAATTGGGCTTTCATTGTTTTTTGAATATGGACTTTAAAGTTTAAACATTCACGTTAGTTAGTCAAATGATTTTTTTTGTCTCTACTTGCTTGAATATAGAGTCACTAGTTCGTACACTGGGTTGCTTGAATATATCACTCTTGGCTGATTTAACATCTCATTTTCTGGTCGCATATCACTTATTTGCTACATAATGTGGTGTGTAGTTGGGCCTTAGTGATTCTTTCTGTGGTTTGAAAAATATGGTGTGTGGACTGTGGACCTTCGTGGTTGTGGGCTCACAACAAAGTTGGTGACTTGGTGTGGCAAAATCTGTAGATTCATTTTTTTTGTTGTTGATTGCTCCATATTTTTCGAATCCACAAGTTAATCAAAGTTTGCTTATAAATGAGGTGTGGTCAATATGTGGTCTGAAATATGTGGCTCAAGAAATTGGTTTCAATCCTATGTTGGATGTGTTGTGGTGAAGATTGTGGTCCTCAAATCTGTATTAAATCGAGTGTAAAAAGGGGTGTTCTTGTTTGTTCATAGTGGCATCTTTGTGGGTTTGTGGTTCTTGGAATAATGGTTATAGTTGCTGCTGGTGTCCAAAGATTGAAAATTGTTCTTGAAAGCGGTTTGTCATGTAAGAGAAAAACACAGATCCGGTTTTTGAGGAAAGTACGAAAGTGACAGCTTTGACCGGTCAAATGCGGTTTGTCCTGGACTCGGTTTGTCCTGGACTCGGTTTGTCCATACAATCCCGAACTCGGTTTGTGCTTTGCACAGATGCGGTTTGTCTACCATTTTATCGACTCGGTTTGTCTGATTACTCGGTCAAATGGTTATACTATCTACTTTGGTCATATAAAGGTTATCAAATGTCAAAAAGTAAGAAGCAGTTATGCAGAGCCGGACCAAACAAACAATACTCTCCACTGGTTATCAAATCAAATGCATTCAAGAACATCAATCGACAACATCAGAAAGAAATATAAGAAGAAATAGACAAGCAACCACTACCAATAATACCACTGACTAATCCTATCATCATCAGTCCAAACCAACATCTATCCAAACCAACAACTTTACAAACAAAAACTAAAACGACTCACAAATCCAAACCCTCATCTCCAATCGAACGATACTCAAACTCGTAACATTAACGATAGATAATAAAAGGATCTCAGATTTTCTGTCGTGTGGAACAACAAATGTCCAAAGCCAATTTCGAGAACAAACACACGATGAAGATACCATCACTGATCTTAAAGTAACTACTTTAAAATGAATAGAAAAACAACATTGACCTCAGGTCCGTGAAACTCGTGATTAAATCCTTAAAGATCTTAAGAGTTATACACGATTGTCATCATTGGTCAAATTTCTTTCAAAGATATGCCTCTTTCAATATCCGAAAAATTAAAGAAAGGACAAAACAATCGTGTTTCATCCTTCTTTGTGTTCGGTTAAATGAAAATCAAACACATAACATATGTCGAACCTACCTTAGACCTTTCGAAGGATCCTCAAACCTTCAACGTGATTTCTTGACTCCAACTAAGGAATTTAAGAAGATAGAGGTTCGAGTAAGTTACTGGTTGTGTTTGTGTTTGATTGCTAATAGAAAGAAGAGGAGTAGTTAGTGATGAAGATTGTGATTAGGGTTTGAGATTAGTTTGGTGGAATGTGGGTGACTGCAGTAATGAATTATGAGAGGGGCGGATAAGCAAAGGGATTAGGGTTAAGTGATGTTAAGGGAGTAGGAGTTAAATACCCGAAGATTAGGGCATTGTTATAGATTTGGATCGGTATTAGCAAATGTGGTACTAATGGGCTAATGGTACATAGTGGGCTGGTGTGTTGCTAACTTTGGACTTTAGAACAGATAGGCCGACCAAGTATTTCATTTGGACGAAATTAACTAGGCCGAAAATTTGTATAACTTATGTGGTTTTGTGTTTATATTTGATAATTCAAATTTTTGGTACAGTTAGTAGTTGATGGTCACATTTGGGGTTCAAAATAACTATGTTATTAATTTCACGGGTATTTGACATGAAATGTCATCATGAGAACAGAGTTGTGAATTTGGTAGCGTAGTCCTATTGGTACCTGAGATGTGAGTGAGCCTGCAATTTGATCTTTACGATTTGAGTCATAACTGTCGAATTACAATTTGTTTAATTGCTATTTGTCAAGTTGCGCTTTGACTTGTTGCGACTTGACGGATTGCGATTTAACCAGTTACGATATGACGTTGCGAGTTGACACTTGCGATTTGACTTATTGTGACTTGGTTGATTGCAATCTGACTTGTTGCAATTTGACAATCTGTGACTCGACTTGTTGCGATTTGATCAAGTTGTGATTTGACTTCTGTGACTTGAATATCGAAGATTGGTATTGCACCTCACTCTTGGGTATTCAGGTTGATTTCACGGTTTCTCTTGTAGATTTTAGAAAATCCCGCGAAAGATTCGATTTCTCGGTTTAAATCTCAAGAGCTGTAAAATCCCGTGAAATTAATATTGGACAAGTAGGCTAGACTTGAATGTAGACATTATGAAACTTACGGGGTTTGACTGCTTTTTTCGGGATAAGTTTGGGCTTCAAGATCAGCAGGAATTGGGAAATTATGGTAACTTGGTTGGTTTGTTAATTCACGGGTTGGTGTACTTAGTGTCACAAACATCTCGGGGTGGATGGATGCATGATGTTTGTTGACCCTTGCTCAAGCGTATTTCAGGTGATTAGACCTGGATGTTCAAGAAGTGGATATATACAATAAAGGATGGAAGGTTGGGTATATATCACTACCTATATTTAAAGAAGTTACGTTGTTGTGCTCAATATAGGTTCTAAATCACAATTTGCAATTTAAGGTGATTAGACTTGGATGTTCATGAAGTGGATATATACAATTAAGGATGGAAGGTTGGGTATATATCACTACCTATATCTAAAGGAGTTACGTTGTTGTGCTCAATATAGGTTCTAAATCATAATTTAGTGCAAGTTTAAGTCACGGACTTGTTCTTTATCAAGCTTCATCAAGTGATTGTTGTTTCTCTAGTTTCTGATGGGATTGTTGTTCAAGATCTTCTCAAGAGGTAGTCAGGCATAAAGACAAGAGGTGAGTTGTTTGGAGACATGTTTTAACCTTTTACTCACTTTTAAAGTCATATGCATTTCATCAAGCGGTTTTGGCATATTTCGAGCTTCAATGAATTGTTAATCTTCTAAACCATTGATGATGAGGAAAGCAAGGGGTTACTACAAGAGAGTCTTAATCACCATCTTCGTTGCTGTAGTTTCATTGGTCTCTTTCCATGTTTTGTGCCTGTCAATTTCACAAACATCACGGACTCTCAGCTTTGGCAAAAAGGTCATTTCATGTCCTTTTTGAGGGGGAGAATTATCGCAAGTTTCCTAGAAGTTTCGTCTCCTGCAATGTGAATTTTAGCTGTTTCGGTTATAGCGGGTCAGATCGTAGCGATTCGGGATTCAGTGGTTCAGTCTACAGCAGTTCGAAGCTTACTGTTGTGCAGTTAGTTCTTGAATTTATTTCTCAGATAAATCTCAAGAACTGTAAAATCCTGTACACAGTACGACAACTATTCCACATCCAAGTAGCTGGATCAGACAGCTTTGTTTGATAGGACTGACTATGAGTCATGGGCTCTTCTAAGAATTTGCGCATGTTTCTTTTCCTTTTTGGCTAGTCAACAGCACAAGATGACCACGAAGTTAATCTAGTATTCTTTATTTGTGAGTGAAGTTGTAGTTCTCGAAGGCGTCTACTTATTTTATCTTGAAGTCGGGGTTGGTTGGATGCATGACTTTCAATGATAACTTGCTCGTGCGAAAAAATTTAAGTTGAAGACTTGGGTTATCTAGTTACCAGCAGTCGGGGTAACTATCACTTAAGAGTTACTGGAGTACTCAGTGTCACACGTCATTGACGTTGTCGATAATCGCAAGAGGTGTTAATGTCTCATACTTTGGTTGGGTATTGAGCACTTAGAGATCTGCTTGGAGCATTAATTCTCTACACCGTTCTTCCAACATTAGTGCAAGCTTAAGTTACAAATTTGGGGATTTCTTCTTCTGGTTTCAGTATTGGTACGTCGGGTTTCCTTCATCAAGTGGTCTCTAATCTGGGTTCAAGGTTGGTTAGTTAGCCAAAGGTTTTAAAAGGTTGTGATGTGATCTGTAATTCTCACGAAATATTCTTAACCCAAACTGATGTTCACCAAAACCAAATCAGTCACGCCACATTCAATCGGTTACTGTCTCACGGTTTCTTCTTGGTTTTGTAAAATCCCGCGAAAGAACTTATTTCTCGGTTTAAACCATAGATTTGTAAAATTCCGTGATGATGGGCTATGCGCTTTTGACCAGGATCGGGTTAAAACCATTATCGAAGTTCAGTTATAACATCACAAATGGCTGGATCGAGGCTTTTAATTGACAAGATGTGACTACGGGGTTAGTTCAGTACTATTTACTTGAGGCTGAAGTGAAA
Source organism: Artemisia tridentata subsp. tridentata (assembly GCA_021014915.2). Classification (NCBI taxonomy): domain Eukaryota; kingdom Viridiplantae; phylum Streptophyta; class Magnoliopsida; order Asterales; family Asteraceae; genus Artemisia; species Artemisia tridentata. Next base: position 462,876,038 of record CP139508.1, read on the forward strand.
TTTCATGGGTGCGTGTACTTAGCATCTGAAGATATCGGGGAGGTTGGATGAAGATTCTTCGAGATCCTTGTTCGAGCTTTCAATATAATGACAAGGACTTGGATATCTAGTTATTTTTTCTTTCTCCCTATTACAAAATAACTATCACTTTAAGGAGTCACGTTGTAGTGCTCAGTGTCACACGAAGTTGTGGATATCCAAGAGGTGATGTACGTCTTATACTTGATGGTTGGTTGGTTGAAGAGTATAGAGTACTTAGGGATTCGATGTTGCACGAAGTCTCTACACCATTCTTTGTCACGCATTAGTACAAGTTTAAGTCACAAGTTCGAGTTATATTACTTCAGTATCAAGTTCATCATATTGGGTTTTTCTCCATCAGTGGTCACGACATCAAGCCGACAGAATGATAATGGGGTTGGTAACGAGTTAGATGAGAGAAGAAGTAAAGAGAGAGTAATGACGTCTGTACACTTCAGTGCAGGCCTCGTTCTTCATCATAATGACGTCTGAATACCTCAGTTCAGGCCTCGTTCATCAAAGAAAAGAAAAGTGTACGCTTGAGTGCACTTTATCTTCAAAAGAAGAGGAGTCTTCTTATTTATGGCCATTCTCATCAACAAGATTCATGCTCTTTCCGTGCTTATTCAATCTTCAAGTGGATCTGCGCATATTGGAGTATTCTTTTATTCACGTATTCAACCAAAAATTGCAGTTGACAGGCATATGCAATTTTTGAGGGGGGGAAAGGGTGAATATACAACATGTTAGTCTTCAAGAACCGTCAAGTGGAAGGTATATCCGTTGATGGTATTCATATTCACTAGTTCAATCATCAAAAATTGCAGTTGGAAGGTATATGCAATTTTTGAGGGGGGGAAAGGGTGAATATTAATCTACATGTTGGTTGATGATTGAGAAATGGTCATACGACTCCTGAATACGTCAGTTCAGGAGTCGTGCAAACCATGTTTCTCCAACACTACTTCTTTCGTCTATCAAGGTGTTGAAGAACATGGTCATGGAATGCTAATCTACATCGTCTCACGGGTTGGTATAATCAGCAACAATGGGTTTCTAGTCAATGCTTCATGTACACGTCATCAGGCTACATGTACACATCATGATGATGATTCCGATTAATCGTAACCATCATGGGGGAGAGAAATGTGTACACCAAGGACGCACAACAGGTTCACATGATTGGGCTTAATCATATATTCCGGTGTTGAGAACCGCAGAGATGATCAGTGGTTCAACTTGTTACCTTGGTATTTACGTTTCACTGTTACGTCATGGGCTGATTAATCGTAACCATCAGGGGAGAGAGAATGTGTACATCAAGGACGCACAACAGGTTCACGTGATCAGGGCTTAATATCCAAGGATGGATACATACTATAGATGGTCAGTGGTTCAACTTGTTACTTTGGTGTTATACTCAAGACTGAAGAAGGTCGAGTCGTCAGTCTACTCTACATTCTCTGTTGGGAGTTATCATCTCATGTGTATACTGCGGGCTGATGGGTTACATGTAAGGTTACTGGAAGGCATTGGGTGAGATGAAGATGATTGGTATTCTGTTCCTCCACATTGGGCAATCTTGAAGAAGGTCGAGTCTACAGTCTTCTCTACATTCAAAAATGTTGAGCTCTTTTCTTACAACTTGATATTTAACTTAATCCCATGACAGTTCTTGTTTGATGAGTTGTGGAGTTAAGTTAGGTTCAAGTTGTTCCGTAGTTTAAGGTTAAGTCCAACTTGATGTTAACCTAATCTCATGACAGTTCTTGTTTGATGAGTTGTGAGATTAAGCTAGATTTCAGTTGAGGCTCAACTTAAACTACCGAAAAGATGCCTAAGGTTTTTGTCGGCGTCTCTCAAGGACGGGAGTGTTAGAAGATTAAAGACGGCATGCATTTGGTTATCAAAAGACTTCTTCATATTTCGGGCGTTCATCCAAAGTCTTCTTCCTATTATGGGTGATCGTCAGAGGTTGTCAGATTGGGGGAGAGCACTAATTAGGGGAGAGTGAAAAGCCAGAATCATTCCCTGATTGAATGTGCTCACATTGCTCTTCAGCAAGTCAAGTGATGAATGCAGTGAAGATTCAGAATGCTGAGGAGTAATGGTTTCTGGTTCGTATCCTTGTATATATTTTGCTTCTTACATTCTTTTTCATATTTTATACCATCTTGTAAATATATACATAGAAAATCATGCTAATTGTAAATAGAGAATCGTTAAACCAGAAAAACCATAAAAATTGAAAAATAGAAAAGACCAAAAATAGTTTCACCTAGGCATGTCTTCTGTTTATCGATAACATTTACGGACTTAGAAATGTCATTCAATAATGGCACGGGTCTTTAAATGAAGCTCGAGCAGAAGTTAAAATGGATTGTTAAAACATGTCTAAATGGCTTGCTATTACTTTAGATAGCAACCCGCGCTTCATATTGGGGAAAGCACGTCGCCAAAAAGACGGTTGTTCCTCCAACTGGGTGATGTTCACCTGGGCATGGATTACTTTATATCCATGTTTCTTCGATCTGATGTACGTTTCAGTGCATCATTTCTTGAAAAAGAAGAGAAGTCTTCTTTGTATAACAAATAGTTTTCATTCTATGATTCTTCTGAAAATTATTTGCGAGACACTTGGTGAATATGTGTTGTATGAAATTTGTTTATACTTGGATTATGCATAAAATTTGTCACTCAATCAACGACTACAAAACCTCATGACAGTTCTTGTTTGATGAGTTGTGGGGTTAAGCGTGATTTTAGTTGAGGTTCAACTAGAATACGGGTCATTGATTGAGGGGGAGAGTGAATTCAAATTTTATATCATCAAACGGATTTATTGGTTAAATCATACTTGTTAGAAATGGTTTTGTAGTTAATGGGGAATTAGTTGAAGAGGATCTTGCTTAAATATATCAAATGACCAAGTGTGTTAGTTGCTAGAAAGTTTAGGACATTATGTGCAATTTGCTTGTAGTATCCTAGCTTCACATAACTAGAAGGTTCATTTGTATCTCTTTGGAATCCTCGTTTAATCCCCTAGATACTTTAAGACTCAAAACCTAAAAGAAGTAAGAAAACCAGTTGTGTTTGATGTTCTTGAATGCCCCAATGACATTTGTATGATCTGAATGAATGAGTTTCAAATGTTGTGTGACTTATGTTAGTCGATTGCTGCTCAATTGTTGTCAATATTGTGCTTATGCTATCAGGATTTGCTTAGGTGTATTGTTATTATGTTAGAATCATGTTCCTAAGATCCTGAATTAAATATTGAAATCTGTGTGAATTGCCATGTTCATGATTGCTAATTGCTCTTCATGCTAGATAGTGGTTTGACGTAGTTCCTGATTGGGGTTTGATTATAAGATGAACTTGGTATTATAATGTGGCAAGCTGCTGAAGGGTAGCTATTTAGGAATAGTGTATCTGTATGTATGTATATCTGTGTTGATATTCTTATGCAGATTCCATAGCCAAAATGAATGTACCAGTTCCCATTCTAACCATTTGATCAGACGTTCAAACTCTATTGATTGGCTCGAAATTCACATCAACAACAACGTCGGCAACAACAATAACAACAACACTTTCACCACCGCCACCACCATTCATCTATTTTGGTCTCGCCAAGTGGGGATCAACGACATTTGTGAAAGATTTGTTGGTGGATGGATAGTTGATGTTGACTACTAACTCAGAAAAGTGGGTGATTACATCATCTGCGCAAAAAGGTCAATATCACTTGTGTCATAATAATCACTTTGTGAAAAATAAGCAGTGAATCTCCCTCTTAGTTTAAGGGGGAGCATAGTATGTTCCATTATCAGAAAACATTAAATCGGACACATTTTCTCCCACATTTTTCTAACTTATTTAAATCAATTGGGATCACAAATCTCAAAAGGTTTGAAATTTTTGATCGGGGGAGAGAATGTGATTTAAATATGAAATCTGATAAAATGTGATGTTTTGAACGATAATGTAAGCTCTCCCATATGTGCTAAACTCTTTTGTATATCGATGCACATATTGAGGGGGAGCGAATGGTCAAAAAGGATTTGGCATAGCATGAGATCGTGACTCAGACTTAACCAATGAATTGACGAAACATATACTGTCATGAATCGAAAGGACATATCCTGGCCGGGTAATAATTTCAAGCTAGTCTAACTAGTGATGTAAGCGTGTCTCGAAAAGGATGTGTCTGAGTAGAGTGTACAGTTTCGAGAAACTTTCTATGGACTTGACCAGGACGGGTAATAATTTCAAGCTGGTATAACCAGTGATGTAAGCGTGTCTCGAATCGGTCATGTTCACTGAAAGTTGATCAATTCAAAAAGTGCGAGCTTCACTTGACATGTGCAAATTTATAAAAAAATCAACCGAGCACATGTTGAGGGGGAGCATTTGAAAAATATAAAACTCTCAAGTGTTTGCAAAAATGTGTTTCAGAATCATGAACACTTTGAGAGATTTTTCAAGGATTTGGTTTTATGGCAATCGTGGATGAATACCAAAGACCGACCATTTTAATTAATGTATGGAGTTATAAGGATGGTTAGGTTAGGCTCAAGTTCCCACGATCCCGCCAGAGCCGGAGGGATCTACCCAGGGACAATCCACTAGATAGTGTAGAAGTCCTTAGGTATGATTAAAAAAAAAAAAGGTGAAATGTGAATTAGGGAAGAGTGCCGACTGAGATGGAGCTAACACTGGAACAAACCCAACAAGGTGTTAGTTATGAAGTCTCGGTAAGCACTGAAGGGGTTGAAGAATGAAAAAGAATTCTAAAGAGAAAGGGTGAAAAGAAATAGCCCTCCTTACAACTTAGGCAGAAACCGGGTCAATACATATGCTGTCAGAATCACTTAGTTGATTGCTGGCATTGAAGACAAAGTATCATGGACCCAGTGATACGCTGCACAACCCTCCCTAGCCACTCAAGGTCCCTTAAAGGATTCTTGTTTCAATTGTCACGGAGTTCAATACATTCCTATCGTCTCTCTCACTCCGAGTTAGATGATATTGAATAGGTGGCAGTCCTCTCCAGCCTCCGCTCACTAAATCAAAACGCACTATAGAGTCTAGAGCCACGAGATGCATATAAAGATCTCATAGGAACACGAATTATTTCTACACTGGGTGTTCAACATTAAGGACACCAGTTGTAAACTTAAGAGTCCTACGCAGATCTTAGCAATCTGCCAGAACATTTATGAGGGAATTTAAAAATGTAATTCTCAATGATTGAATGGAAATTCCTGCCAGGGTCAACATCAAGCAGCCCTGAAAGCAGGTCACTTCGGTAATTCTTTATGGATTACGCTTAGTGGTCACGACAGTTTCTAACGGTCTACAGTCGTGGAGTGATCTCCAGCGACTCACCTAATCGTTGATGTGCTACGGTTCGATCTTAAAAAGCCCTCTGTGGGTTTTCGATTAGGAACGGTCTTGGTAAGAATTAGAGAGAGTTTTCACACTATGCTGTTAACAATCTCGAAGTTCGAACCTGTAAGTACCGGACGTTTTATTGCTAACTGTCGTATGCAGGAACTTCTGGCGATTGTAGCTGATTGCTGTTGCAGCTGTTTGCGGTTGTAGCTGATTGAAGTTGCAGCTGAATGCGGTTGTAGCTGGTTGCAGTAAAGATGCCAATCCTCTACCACATGTTCACACTACATCATCATTGTAACTCAAGAATGTCATGATCAACCTAAAAGACCTTTAACACGGCTTCTGCAAACTCTGATGCTAAAGATCATGACATCAGAATAGTGTGAGCATGTCGGCTCAAAGAATAACACATCACAAGGAAACATACTGCTGAAAGATGACTTGGAAACAAATGTTGGATGATAAAGTCGAAGAATATTCAAAGATCATCCAAGACGATCAAACGGTCATCAAACGAACACTGTTGAATGCACAAAGATACAAGACGTTGAAGAATCGAAGACTACGAGCTATGAAGTCAAGATCAAAAGATAAAATGCTAGAATTCAAGTTATTATTTCCGGGGTGACCTCCCTTAGGGGGAGATTGTTAGGAATATAAATATTCATATGAAGGTTCGGTCACCCCGAGTATCTAATTAGCATTTATATAGCTCGTAGGCTTATTTATATAAGCTTAGTATTATTAGTTTTATTAGATTAGTCGTATCTATATTTGTGGAGTGGGTCGGGGCTTTCCCCACTGTCAGCTCACTCCACAGCCCACTAGGGGCACAAATATGTAGAAGTATAAATACCCCTTCCCACACTTGGGAAGGGTTGGAACTCTTCACACATTGAATCTAATATTCAGTTTTTCTCTCAAAGAGTCTCCCACCTCTCTCTAACTTCTCTCTAACATCTAACTCACAATGGGATTCTTGATCTTTCATGAATCAAGACCACCCGAATCATACACACAATCAAGAAGGTTATTTTCCTACATAGTTAGCTAGTCCTTAAGCAAACGGCTTTTGGTAAAGACAACTCAAATCCGTTGATAGCTGGTAGTTTGCTAAAAACTATAAGGGATTTTTATAAAACTTTCAAAGGTACTGGTAGTTCAAAATTGGTACTGCTAGAGTAAAATGGTACTGCTAGATAGCCGTTGAGCCTGTCAGACAAAGTTTTAGCCGTTGGGCCTGGTAGTTAAAATTAGCCGTTGGGGTAGTTATGTAAATTACTGATGATTATATTATATTATATTTCACATATAAAAGATCTTTTTAACCGCCTTTTCACTTACTTATTATAATCTTTCTTATTGTCGGTTAAAAGTAATTCTCACAAATCTTCTTTCATCAGTCATTATCATAATTCACATACATCTTTCATCTTCTACCAGTACTACCAACAAATCCCACCATCATATTCAAAATTTTCATTATGGCTTCCACAGTTGTTCTAAACTTTGTCCAACGTCACAATCAATTAGCATTTTTGGAGAAGTCAGAGGATAATGCCTCATTTCATCAAGTAGTGGACTTTTTAAACAACTCCTACATCAGGTTTGCTTTGCTAGTCAATCCCACTATTTATGAAACTCAAATTACACAATTTTGGAAAACAGCTAAAATTGTAACTTCTGAAAATGGGGAACAAAGAATTAAGGCCAAAGTGGATGGTAAACATTTGACTCTTACTGAGTCATCCATAAGAAGACATCTTCATTTGGATGATTCTGATGGTATTAGTCAGTTACCAGATACTGAAATTTTTGAAAATTTAACTAGAATGGGGTATCATGCTGAGTCTAACAAACTCACTTTTCTGAAAAAGCATCTTACTCCACAATGGAGATTTTTGATTCACACAATCCTTCACTGTTTAAGCCAGAAGAAAACCTCTTGGGAGCAATTTAGTGGAAACATGGCTTTTGCTCTCATTTGCTTAGCTACAAACAGAAAATACAATTTTTCAAAACATATTTTTGAAGGGTTGATTAAAAATGTGAAAAGTGAAACAAAGTTTTTGATGTATCCAAGATTTATTGGATGCATCATTGCAAAATTAAAACATTTGTTACTTCCCACAGACTCAATCTATGACACACCAAAACTTTCTCACAAAGTATTTTGAAAAGAACTCAGCAAAAACTTTAAGATGTGAGGGATACACTTAATGATTTGGCTGTTAAACATGCCCAAGATGATCGTCATGGTGAATCTATGGAAGATTTACTCGCCGAAGAACGAGCAGCACAAAGGCATTTCCTATTTAATAAGGCTGCCATGCTCGATGACGAAGATGAAGACGGCGAGGAGAGTACTATTCCTTTGAGCGATATCATTTCTCAACTCCCTCAGTCTATTACAATCACATCATTCTTTCCAACTTTAGACCCCAAGGACTCTCTTATTATGGGGGATGAGCATATTAGCACTATTCCTGAAAAGGAATCGGACGAATTCATAAAGTCTATTGCTGAGAACCTTATCCCAATCCCAAGTGAGTCTGAGGATATATCGGACAATGAATGTGATTTATCTATTTGTGATGATTATCCTCTTGACATTGAGGATGATTTTTACGGGATTTTCTCTAACCCACTTTTCAATTCCAATCATGATTTTTCCTCTAGTGATGACGAATCACTTTCTGATGAGGACGTTCAAAATGAAAGTCTCAAAGTCTATTCGAATTCTATTTTTGAATTTGATGATGAGTACTTTTCTAGCAAAATAAATCCTCTCTTTGATGAAGAGTTAGAGAACGATGAGGTCAAGGACTCTATTATTCATAAACTTGATGATGTGACCTCAATTTTTAATCCCGATATTGATAAGGATAATCTTTCTCCGACATATGTGACATTTCCTTCTGAGGATAGCCATTATATTGACTTCACATATGTCGTTCGAGTTTTTCTACCTTTCTTCGCCTATAAGGTAGATTGTCCTTTCCTTCACTCGTGTGGGAGTGAAGACAAAATTTTTGACCCCGGAATCTCCATTTATCAATCTTTTGAGCCGGATGTATCTCATCGGAGTGGAACTTTCAAGAACTTCAATGTTTATCCAAACATCTTGAATGAAAGTCCGATGGAGATTTTCTTTTCCACATGCTCCCCCAAGAACTAATGAATTCGGGGTCGAGTCAAGCTAGTGACTCGGTTAACAAAAACATTAGCATTGCATGGGTAAACAACCCATGTTTCTGACTTCTTTCTATTTTCTGACACTAAATGTGGGGGGATTCCTCTACTGTGCTTTGTTTGTGTGTTGTTTGCTCTTGTTTGCAGGTTTCCCTTGGATTGTGATGATTGACGCGCCTGTTTTCAATCCAGCCGCCCAATATCCTATCATTTTGTTAACGATTATCTAGGGATATCTTTTTAATCCTGTTTGTGAAAATAGAGATTTCTTTCATACACTTGGCTATTAGTATTACCTTTTTACGTTCTAAGTGTCGGCATAATAGCCGGTACTTTGAATATTGAGGGCAATATTCAATTCTAAGTGTGGGGGGGAATTCTCGCGAGTTTTGTCACATTGTACCTTCTAGTGCCCTAGTACCCCCGTTTTGGCCAAAAAAATTAAATTTTTTTTCGTTTTTAGATAAGAAATTGCAATAAAAAAGAAGTGTTTAGTCTTGATTAGGTTAGAACAAAGGGAATCCCGACTTTGCCAGAATATTGATCTGGTTGCTTCCTTAACGGTTAGACAAAGGTTTTACGATTTGTGCAAATGAAAATGCTAAGCGTAGAATAGTTGGTTTTCTTTAGAGCTTATATAAGTAATCTATGGCTTTTCCTCCCAAGGGATAACTAATCTGACTTAATTAGTGCTTATTTTTCAAACATCTGAACACACAAAATCATTTTTCTATACGATTTTGAAAAATACTAGTTCAAAGCTTTATTTAAACTTCGGAACAAGCATATGTCATAATAATGTAAAAGTTAAGTAATAAATGTATGTGCTAAAAAGCTACGGTTCAAGATCGGCCCTTGGATTCTTATTTCCGGAAGGCGTTTAGGTCTTGGCTACCCTCTTACACCGGCCCTTGGACCTCTAATTCAGGAATGTGTGAAGTCTTGGTCTAACACCCTTGGATCCTCATTTCAGGAATGTTTAGAGTCTTGGAATTCTCCGTTGTAACGGCCCTTGGACCCTTTATTCCAGAAGGTGTAAGATCTTGGTTCCCGTGAAACTCCGTTAGTTTATGTTGCACAAGTGTAAAAAATAAAAAAAAAAAAAAATGATGAAAAAAATGAGAAAATGAAAAGAAAAGAAAATGGAATGATATTGCAAAATGCAATAAATTTTGAATCTTGCTTGTTGTAAATTTTAAATCTATCTTTTAACTAGTATTAGTCTGTTGGGAATAAAATGTTCAAGTCAAAGAGCCTGCCAAAGATGTTAAAGAGCCTGCTAGTTGATTTTGAAGTGTATGAAGATGTTCTACCAGTACCTTCTGGGTAGAAGGTACTGCTAGTTGATGAAGAGCCTGCCAAGCTTATGTCAAGTCGATTAGATATTTTGTAATAGATATTTAGTTGAATTATTAGTCTTTGTACATTGTTATATGTTATGTAGAAGTAGTTTAGTCTTCTGTGAACCACAGAAGAATATGGCAGAGTTGTACATTGGTAGTTGTATTTAATTGTAGGCGCCAATATAGTCAAAGTATCTTATTATATTAACCACTTGAACAACTTGTAATAAGGGTCCTTATCTTATAAAAGGATACCTTAGTCACACTTCATGCATGCATCTCTTCAACAATTAACCAAAACCAAACTATCTCTCAAGTAACTTAGTTACTTCAATTCACAAATCCTTTTACAATCTAAGATTCAAGATTACTTTGTAATCCCGGTGATATTTAGATCATCCGTATTATTTCATCAATAATATTGAATCATTTTGTGTTAACCAAAGTTGTGTTCTTTGTTCATTGCATTCTCACGTTTATTCAAACTCACCACCTTGTGTTCTTTTAAGTGTGTTGTAGTAGATTCCGCATGCTAAACACATTCAATACATAAATATCTCAAACGAACAAAACCGTTCCACATAGTCAAAGTTTTATAAAAACGTCGATTTTTGCTATCAAAAATTTGAAAATTAAGCACAGTCACCTAAACATGATATATGTGGGAGTGAAAAGTTAAGTTTCGACTTACATAGATTATTAGTATAAGTAGTGTTAGCATTTTACAAAAGCATTTGCACATTGAGTTTAAGCTTAGTTGGGAGTATAAAAAAGAGGATGACGATTACAATTCCCTGGAGACACCCAGTTTGTGTGAATCCCGTTCCATGATACCATTTTTGGAAATCAAGCATGTTATATATTTTGTTCTAAGTTTAAATTTCTGGCATTATATAGAAAATCAAAACGGGGTATGCTTGGTATTCTTTTGATCCTTTCATTACTTTATATGATCGGATTGCTAGGGACTAGCAATAGCTTAGTTTGGGGGATTGATGAGTGTGTAAATACTCATCATTTTACACCCATTAAAGACACAAAAATGACCAAAAACACCCAAATAGATCAAATATATTGCAAATATTCGTGGTTTGTGTTTTTATGTGTTTCAGGTACAAAAGGATTGAAAACAAGGCAAAACGGACAAAAACCGAGCACAAGATTGGAAAGTTGTGAAAAGCCGAGGACGGGGATGAAATTTACGAGTTTGGACCGGGATATTGCTCAAGTTATCAAAATTCAACCTCCAAGAATACAAAGTGTCAAAATAATCCTAGGAGATAAATTTCAGATTTGGCAAGAATGGTCCTTGGATTTTCAGACTTTACAACTATGGTCCCTTAAAGTTAAACCAAATTCAAATCTAAATCCTAACTCAATAAACCCAGCTACTAACTTAACCCAACCCAGCCTAAATAACCCCAGCCCAAAACATAAACCCAAGCCCAATCCCTACAACCCGACCCACCTTTTCTAAGCTAATACCAGTTTGACTCAGTCAAACTCTTCTTCCCTTACCGCTTCCAAAACCAACACCCGCCCAAACCATACCACCTTATCTTCCCCACTTGCCTCCTTATCCTCTGTATACCCTTACACTCCACCTCCCCCCTCCTCCAATAAGAAGCCTTCACATGTACTAACTCCCCCACTTGCTGTAATAGCTGTAAATCCCATTTCCCAATTTTCCCGCCAAAATGGGAATCAATGACTGGGATTAATTGAAGCCAATCCTAGGGCTAGGAATGATCAGAGATTCTTTTTGGATAGATATTTAAAGGAATGAAGACACCAAGATAGAGTTGTCCCTGTTTTTAGACCATTTTCGTAGTGTAATTTTAAATTAAATCGTATTTAAGTTTTATGTAAGATTTCTACTGGGTTTTATAATTTCTGAATTGTACGAGTTAAATTAGTTTTAATTTCAGTGTTTTATTAAGAAAATTCCAAGTTTACCTTTTATCTCAAATTCCCGCCAAAATGGGAATCAATGACTGGGATTAATTGAAGCCAATCCTAGGGCTAGGAATGATCAGAGATGCTTTTTGGATAGCTATTTAAAGGAATGAAGACACCAAGATAGAGTTGTCCATGTTTTTAGACCATTTTCGTAGTGTAATTTTAAATTAAATCGTATTTCAGTTTTATGTAAAAGTTCTTCTGGGTTTTGTAATTTATGAATTGTACGAGTTAAATTAGTTGTAATTTCAGTGTTTTATAAAGAAAATTCCAAGTTTACCTTTTATCTCAAATTCCCGCCAAAATTGTTCATCATCGTTTTAATGTTATAAGTTGTTAAATTTGTTCAAATAAGCTCTTGTGAGCTTATTAGAGTTAGTTCAAGTGTGTTAGAAGTTCCTGATGCTCTAAATTCAAGAGTTCCAGAAAAGTCAACGAAAGTCAAAGAAGCTCAAAATAAGCAGTTGTGTGAAATAAGCTGTTCTAGAGAGCTGAATTGGGTTTCTAGCTTGTTATTGACAAGCTAGGTGTGTTTCTGATCTAATTCCATTGTTTCATAGCCTAATACAGTTGTAAGCAATTTTCATATTTTTTCATTGTTTTATAGTTTACTGTTCTATAGCTTATTTATAGCTTATTTCATAATTTGTCTGCTTATTGGTAGTTTAAAAGTATTTATTATCTGTTTTTAAAGTTTAGAATAGCAGTTGCTTTAATTTTCTTAAAAAATCTCCTAAAAAGCCAAAAACAGCTTAAATATAGTTAGCTTATTAAACTGCTTAATTTCACTTCAAAATTACTATTTAGTGCTTATCACACCTAGTTGTTAAACTGTCTTACCATTCCTAGCTTATTTTGGCCTGATTCATTTTTAAAGCTCAAAACAGCCTTGTGAAGGGGTGTTTCGTTTAAGCTTGTTTGATAGGGTAAAAGCCAGTCCACTGTTCATTTGCATATTTCTCAACTTTGATCTTGATTAACTTAGCATTTATAAGTTGTTGTGAAAAGCTTTTGACCTGTTTTCAAAGATTTGGAGGATTTGGGTTGGATTTCCTGATTTTAAAACCTCAACTGCCAATACAAGCTATTAGTAAGCTCATGCTTATTTCAGCTTCTCTTTTGCATTTTTCAAGCCCATTATAGTCTATTCCAAGTTTGAAATGAATCCCCAATAGCCTTGTTCTAAAATTCACTCAAACAGCCTAATAGAGTATCAGCAGTCTGCATATTTGAATTTTCCATTCTCAGCTGATTTTCTTTGATTTTTCATTAGCTCAAAATAAGTTGTTATAAGCTATAATTTGGAACAGATAAGGTTGGCTAGCTTGTCTAGTTATTACCATTTTTCTTTGATTTTTAGATTTAGCTTTTAATAGCTTTTTATCAGCTTGAAAAAGGCAATTTTTGCCCTGCACCAAGGGTAGATCAGCAGTCCTTGTGGTCTTTTGTGGATTTCAAGTGCTTATTGGCTCATTGTTATAGCTTTTTCTGGATTCCCTTAGCTTATTAAGATATTCTGAGTTGAAAATAGCTTTTTCAATTTTGACTTAAGCCCTTAACAGCTTTTTAGCTTATTCAAGTTCCACTAGCCATTTTTCAAAGCCAACTGCCTAACTGCTTATTTCAGCTTATCTTATAGCTTTTTCTGGTCACCATGGCTTATTTATAGTCACACTAGTTCTAGTTAGCTTATTCTTTTTCCTTTTTAGCTTAAAATTCAGCTTATAGCTTATTTGCTTAAATCCTAGTCATTAGTAGCTTTAAAACTAACTGTTGGCTGTTCAAGCTTATTTCTAGCTTATTAGTGAGTTTTAAAAAAATATTTCTTTTATAAAAGTTGTTAGTTATTAGCTTATTAATAAGTTGTAAAAAAAGAAAATAAAAAAAATAAGTTTAAAAAAAAATAGCATTGCTGGGATTCGAACCCTGGCCACCCAGCTCACCACACACACACCTTACCGTTTGCCCTTGGGACTTCTCTGGGAAGTATTTGCAACATTTAATACTTAACTACCTTTTCAGTTTTAGCTTATCCGAATTATTTAGCTTATTATCAGCTTATTAGAATAAGCTGGTACCTTCATTTATCAATTAGAACTTAGGAAAATATTAAATCCAAAAATCCATCTTTTTCACTATTCATCACACACGATCACAAACCGAATCACAAATTCCATTCAACCTTCATCGGGGATAACGACCCGGGTTACACATACTTCACTTGTGTTTCCTTTGGAAATAAATTACACGTTGATTTACGCGAATCAATTTTTGGCGCCGCTGCCGGGGATCGAACCCGGGTCACCTGTGTTTCCTTTGGGAAAAATATGTGTTGATTCCCGCGAATCAAGTACTAAATCCTCCGAAAATCTTAACTTCTTCAACAGGACTTGAGGTACTAGGAGATGACACAAATGCCATATTCACAGTGCTTGAGCTTGTTCCAGCAGTCTTCTTCACATCTTGCTCCACAATCTTGAAATTGCTATACTAGTCCATCAAGCTCATAGATTCAATATCCGGCTTGTTCTTCCACACAACAACATGCATAGCCCATTCTGATGGTAAACTTCTTAGGAATTTGGAGTTGAGGTCTTCCTGAGGTACTTCAATTCCAAGAATAGCAAGTTGGCTTACAAGCTTCTGAAGCATGTTGAATATATGATCCAATGATTCATTGCTAGTTGCTGAGAAGTTCTCAAAATTTTGCTTAAGGAGTGTCTTCTGTGTCTTTTTGGTGGCTTCATTCCTACCATACCTAGCAACAATGGCCTCAAATAGTGTCTTGGCACACTTGAACTTGCTGAAGTTCAAGAGTTGATCATTAGGGATAGTCATTAGCAGCATGCTTCTGGCCTTGAGGTCATTCTTCATCTGAATCTTCTCCTCTGCAGTCACTGGCTTTGTCTTCACAGTTGTCTCAACCTTACCATCAACAGTATATGTAGTGGTTGAGGGCTTGAAAGAATTCCCTTCTTCTATGATTTCCCAGAGTGCATAATCTTGCACCTGGAAGTATTGCTCAATCCTTAACCTCCGCATGTCGAATTCATTGGGCTTAAGTATTGGAAACTTTGCAACAACATTAGTTGTAGAAGTTTCCATGTCCATCTTCCTTGTTGAAAGAGAAAAAGTTCTTCTAGATCTTCTAATTCAAAGTATCAGAACCTGGCTCTGATACCACTTGAGAGGATCTAAACACATGCCTTGTGTTAGAGATACTTTGATGTAATACTAACTAGCACGCGGAATTTACTAGTTAATACTTAGAAGATATTGTATGTATGATGTATGAATGGAACAGTAATGTATGTGAATAATGAAGACAATGAGAATAACCAAAACGATTCAATATTATTGATAATAATACGAGTGATCTTAACTTATCACTAGGGTTACACAACCTTGAATCTTTCAAAGAGATACGTACATAAACTCTAGCCTATGACCTCCTTTTATAGACTAAGGAATCCTGTACAAGTAAACTACAATATTCGTATCAATCTATAACTAGAAGATATTCACTAAATCTTTTCTATACTTATCATATTACACGTATTCAGAACATAAGCAGTACAAAGTATTTGTACTGGCAGTACTAACTGACTTAGTACTGTTAGTGTAAACTTGCATCTGTTGAAACTCTAAGCCTAACAGTACTAACTGTTGGTTTAATTCCCAACATTATTTTTTAATTTTCTTTATTAAGTTATGAAAAAGGGGATTTTTGTTTTGTAGAGAATTTTATGGAATTAAAGCAATTTGAATGCAATTTCTGTTTTCTTTATATTGTGCAAAACAGTTTATGGAAAACGTGGTTGTTTTCCACTAACTAAATGTACCCTACACTTCTAAACCTATATAATCTTGTTTAATCCTATGATATTGTGTTTATTAAGTTAAAAACATATAGAACATATGATATTGTATTGATTAAGCTGGTGGAAAATGGTATGGTTTTCTCATTGCAATCCAAGATTGCTTTCATTCTAATGATGGCAGTGAGAGAAAAACTTCTTAATCAAGATAGAGTGACGAAGTGGCATGATGGAACATTAGCATGCCCCTTATGTCAAAAGATAAATGACTCCCATAATCATTTTGTTCTTTAATTGTGAATTCTCTGCAAAAGTTCTGGAAAGGATTCAAAGGGAAGATGAATGTTGTGTTTCTCTCAAATGATTGGAGGGATATAGTTTCAAGAATTGTTAGCATGCCATGTTCAAAGTCTATAAGAAGCACTTTGAGAAGGTTGATCCTTTCTGCTACCAAGAAGATTAAAGTGATAAAGCAAACTGTTAAGTTTATGGATAAATATTTAACGTGTATGACTAGAATCAAACTCGGGACCATGGGATTGCACACATTACGTATGAGGAATTAATGTACAATAATTAATATATATATAAACCGTTATATATTTAATTATTTAAACACAAATAACGACTAACAGACGTTAAGTAATTAACGAGAATTGAATAACGACCGTTAGGGAAATGGATGAATATAGAAGGAAAAGAAGGTTCTAGAATCTCTTTGGAACTATAGAACCGATCGGCCTATGGGTTTCCTAAACCCAATCCAAGCCAAACTTGTCTTCCAAGATTTCATGCCTATAAATACAAAGGCTAGGGTTATTGGTTTTCTACTCTTGCACTCTTGCTATAACCCTAAGTCTAGTTTTCTTCTTCTTTTATTCCAACCGATCGGATCTAAACCCTTAAGGGTCGATCGATCAAGTTTTTTTATTAAGCAAAATAGTTTTGGTTTAAACTTGTGTTTATTACTAGCATAATCATTAGTTCGGTTATAGTACGTGTGTACAAGACCTTGGTATAAACTCACTATAGTTTATACATCTTGGATTGAGGTAAAAACGGTAAGGGGTATCTCGCTAATCCACTTGATTATTAAAAGAAGAAGATTTGAAGTATTGATCTTTGTTCTTGCTAGGATCAAAGGTACGTTACTTTTATTATTCGGTTAATCTTTATATGTTAAATATGATCCTTCGCTTCCGCATATGTGTTTGATTGATTTAGAATAAATATATGATTGTCATGATTGTAGAATTCTAACAGTGGCATCACGAGCAGTTTTAACATGTAATTGTATTACCGAGACACATAAAAATCGAATCTTTGATTAGGATTTAAGTTACTAGAATTTTTTAGGGTTAAAAAATTCGAAACCCTAATTTTTTTTGGGGGGGGGGGGGGGGGAGGGGGCGATGCCTCTTTATTATAAAATTAGTTTTGTAACCCTAAAATTGTAACGTGTTTATGTGTGTAAAAGGTTACGTATCTTGTGACTTGTAAATTAATCCATGATGAAACATGCATGTTTATGATGGATTAGGGTTTAAATTAATTGTTAAGTTGTTTGTCACATGTAATAAGATAGATCTAAAATTGGGGAAGACCCAATTAATTAAATTAATGAATCTGTTTATGTGCTACTTGGTACATATTTGCTAGGACTTACGCAACCAAATTGTTTGGTGTATGTGGTCCATTGATACCATTTGCTCGAAAACCAATGGGAGTCTTAGTTAAATATATGCATATTAAAACATAGATAGATTATTAATAGGATTTTATCAAAAGGTTTGCATGTGGCTGCATGATTTAATGGTTAAGATTATGTGTTATTATTTGGTTGTTTATTTTTATTAAATTACTTGTTTTTTTTTTGTTCAAATTATATGTCGAATTGTAAGCAAAAAAAGGGTAATTTTTCGAATAGAAAATAAATTGACCTAATAACTATGAAACTATGATGTGAAAATTATATATTGCAAAGTCTTATGTGCCGACAGTGGTTTGCTTCGCACGGTAATTTGCTCCTAGGCGAGACTAGCAATATTATAGTTTATAACATATTTTTTTTAAGACTATAATCATAAACTTTTAATTGAGTGATGAGTTTTGTACCAATAGTGTGAACGGCTCACCCAGTTAAGACAAACTATAAGAGGGGTATAAGGAGGCTTGACATGAAATTGTCATCCGAAAGAGACGCGTTTTTAATTAGCCTTTGGGCAGACGTTTGTCTCTCCGCTCCTTTGTGCGTCTAATTGGAGCAACCAAGTAAGCTATTTATATGTACAAAATCTTCTTAAGGGTGAATTGACCTTAATTCCAAGCGCCACTTTTGTGGTAATTATCCGAATAACTTAGGTCCTTTTGACTCATGCAGCAGTAGGATATAGTAGGCGATAATTGTGGGTAATTCTTTGATTGGTGAACCCAATACCTCAATTAAAACTTTGTTGATTTAAATCTTAGCCTAATTGGTAACTAAAAACGTTTTGAAAACTTATGATACGAAGATGTGTGCATGCTTCTTTGTACATATTTTGATTGTCACATCAAAATAAATACCCTAAAAAAATTTAAGTCCATGCTATCTAATTATTAGAAACACTTGGAGTTAATATTTAGCGTAAGTGAGACCTTGCCTAGATATTAATGACAAGGTAAATTTCCATTATGCGTGAGACCAGTAATGGAGAATTTGCAGTTTCTAAATTAGACGACTTAATTAAATTATTAGTGAGACCTAGAAACTTAAAGCATGAGATGGGAAGAAACATGCTTACTTTGCAAATTGTATTTGGCAAATGTAATTCCCATAATGATCTAGGAGTCGGAAATTGTTTGCCGATTATTGTACGACAGATTACCATCTTTTGTACTTTCACTACTAGCAGATCAACTGATGTAGTGAAACTATGGAAATTTGGATCCTAGTTTTCAAGAAGATTAAATGGTTATATGTATATTTCCTGGGTAATTTTCTTTTCTTAAAAAATTGTATTATCAGAATACTAATATTTTAACTTTTTCTGTAGAAATGGCTCAACCCGAAAATGCTATACTAAGTTCTGCTTTCAAAAATCACTTTGAAAGGGAAAAATTGACTGGCCCAAATTTCAATGACTGGCATAGGTCACTCAGGATTGTCTTGAGAGTGTCCAAGAAGCTGGAATATTTGACTAAGCCTTGCCCTCAAGAGCCAGCTGCTACTGAACCTAAAGAGGTCAGAAAAGCGTGGCAATTGGAGTTCGAAAAGCACAATGAAGTTGTGTGCTTGATGCTCGGAAGTATGGTTCCCAAGTTGCAAAAGCAGTTTGAGAACTATTTTCCTAAAGATATGCTGGATGAACTCCAAAAGACTTATGAGAAGCCAACAGCTGTTAAATTGTATGATTTGATCAATGCATTACACAGCTGCAAGCAGGGGAAGGTAAACCTGTTCGTGATCATGTGTTGGAAATGAAGATGTACATGGACCAACTACACCAGATCAACTATGTCTATCCTGAGAATGTGTGTGTGAACCTAATCAATAGGTCCTTAAACAAGAATTTTAAAGGTTTTGTTCAAAACTACAACAAGCATTGCTCGAGGAAGACAGTCACAGAATTGCTCGCAATGCTTGTGGACTATGAAAAGGGTTTACCAAACAAGGCACCTACTCCTTAGGTATTAGCTATACAAGGAGGTAGGATCCAAAAACCAAAACCGCAGGCGAATAAAAAGGGTAAGGGTAAGGTTGATAAGGGTAAACAAGTTATGGCCTATCAACCTATTCCCAAGCAGAACAACCCTAAGAAGAACAAGGTGAATCCGAACAAGAAGGATCAGGCTTGTCACCACTGCCATGAGATAGGACATTGGAAGCGGAACTGTCCACTCTATCTCGAGGAGTTGCGTGTGAAAAAGATGAAGGTTGAGGCTGGTAAATCCAGCACTTCAGGTAACTTTTTCATGATTGAATTATTTTCATTAACTCATAAAATAAATTCCTGGGTATACGATACTGGATGTGGTATTCATATTTGCAATACACTGCAGGGATTTAGAGTTGAAAGGAGACTGGCCTATGAGGAACAATATCTGCACGTGGGCAATGGAGCACATGCAGCTGTTGAAGCTATAGGAGTATTTAAATTAGTTTTGCCTTCGGGCTTAGTACTGTTTTTAAATAATTGTCATTATGCACCTTCAATTGTTAGGGGTGTAGTTTCCTTTTCGTGTTTATTGGATATTGGTTTTCAACATACTGTTTCAAGCAATGGAATTTATGTTTCATTAAATAATGTTTTTTATTTTAATGCTATTGCTGTGAATGGTGTATTTGAGATTGATATGAATGAATGCAATGATTATAATTCGATGTATAGCATCAATAATAAGAGAATCAAGAATGTCTCGGATTTATCTTATCTTTGGCATTGTCGACTTGCTCACATAGGCAAGACTCGTATGCAAAAGCTGCAACGCGATGGGCTTTTGCAAGATATCAATGATGAATCATTTGATAAATGCGAATCTTGTATATCTGGGAAGATGACAAAGAAGCCTTTCAATAATCGTATGGAAAAGGCTAATGATCTACTTGGTTTGATACATACTGATGTATGTGGACCACTTAGACATGTGTCAAAGAGAGGTGCTAGCTACTTCTTAACATTTACTGATGATTTCAGCCGTTATGGATATGTTTATTTACTTAAACATAAACATGAGGTGTTTGAAACATTTAAGGTTTTCAAAGCTGAAGTAGAATTGCAACTTGGAAAGAAGATTAAAGCTCTTCGATCCGACAGAGGTGGTGAGTACCTGAGTCAAGAGTTTAAAGATTATTTAGCTGAGAATGGAATTGTCCAGCATCTCACATATCCTTATACTCCACAACAAAATGGTGTATCTGAGAGAAGGAATCGTACATTGTTGGACATGGTGCGATCAATGTTTAATCTTACAACTATTCCTTTATCCTTTTGGGATTATGCCTTGGAATCTGCGATTCGCATATTAAATATGATTCCGACCAAGAAGGTTGATAAGACACCTTATGAGTTATGGTTTGGGAAAACGCCTAACTTGTCTTATTTAAAGGTCTGGGGTTGCGAGGCGTTTGTTAAACGTGACTCAGCAGATAAACTCCAACAGAGATCTGTAAAGTGTATCTTTGTAGGATACCCAAAGGAAACGATGGGTTACTACTTTTACTACCCACCTGAAAACAAAGTAATTGTTGCTAGGTATGGAGATTTTCTTGAAAAAGATCTCATATCTCAAGAATTCAGTGGGAGGATCTATGATCTGGAAGATGATCAAGAAGATACATTACACTAGTGAACTTCCTGTGGAACCTGAAAGTCTGGGTCCTCCACCTGAAGTTGTTCCCATTCGCAGATCTGCAAGGACTGTGAAAGCACCTGAACGTCTATGTCTTAACGTAGAGGTTGAGGAAACTATATTAGGGGATCTTGGAGAACCTGCTAATTATAGAGCTGCCATGAATGATCCTGAAAAGGATAAATGGCAGATTGCTATGAATGGGGAAATGCAATCCATGAGAGATAATCAAGTCTGGATTGAAGTAGACCTTCCTCCCAATGCCAAGGTAGTTGGAAGTAAGTGGCTCTTCAAGAAGAAAACTGACATGGATGGCAATGTACACACCTATAAGGCCCGTTTGGTAGCTAAAGGCTTTACCCAAACATATGGTGTTGACTACGAGGAGACCTTTTCTCATGTAGCTGACACAAGGGCTATTAGGATTCTCATAGCCATAGCAGCTTACTATGATTATGAGATTTGGCAAATGGATGTCAAAACTGCCTTCTTAAATGGTCGCCTAGATGAAGACATCTATATGGCGCAGCCTGAGGGGTTTGTGAATCCAGAATTTTCAAACCGTGTATGCAAACTTCAAAGATCCATTTATGGATTGAAGCAAGCATCACGGCAATGGAATAAGAGATTTGATGAAGAAATCAAAAGGTTTGGATTTACTCAAAATCTTGATGAGCCATGTGTATATCACAAAGCTAGTGGGAGTGATGTTATTTTCCTAGTCCTATATGTTGATGACATATTAATCATGGGTAAAAATATTCCAAGATTGAAAGAGGTGAAAGCCTATCTTGGGAAATGTTTTTCCATGAAGGATCTAGGAGAAGCAGCATACATTCTGGGAATCAAGATCTATAGAGATAGATCAAGGCGGTTGATTGGATTAAGCCAAAGTGCTTACATTGATAAAATATTGAAGAGATTCAATATGCAAAATTCCAAGAAGGGATATTTGCCGATGTAAGAGAATCATGACTTAAGTAGCAAAGCTTATGCTTCAACACCTGAAGAGGTGGCACGCATGAAGAGAGTCCCTTATGCTTCGGCTGTGGGATCTATTATGTATGCGGTGAGATGCACAAGGCCTGATGTGGCGTTTGCTCAAAACATGTTGTTCCCTTAACACGCTTAGAGATAACTAAAAATTTAATCTAATTGTGTTTATGACTGATACAATGTATTTGATTAATTACAACTGATAAGTAAAACGTAAATATAAAAGCACAATGTTTTTCAACGTTTAAATTCTTATTAGAAATCAATCAAAGAATCTATTACCCAAGTGTTTTGCGGAACAAACACTTGGGATTGAATAGACAAGGTATGGTGTCTCCTATCTAAACTCAAGCAATGCTAAAGTGGTAACAATATCGACCTACTGAGCTATCTCAGAGATTGGTTACTCTTTGTAGGAGAAAAGGGGTATTGTGAAAGTCTAATCTTTTAATGCACAAAAACCTAACCCACTTTTCTCCATCTGTTTGCTATTTATCTGCAAACATCTAAGAGTCCTGAAGATTAAAATATATAAAGAAATACGAAGGCATGTCTGACAACTACAACAGTATTTGTCATTTCCAAGAACCAATAGGAATGCACCAAAAAGTCTTCGAGTGTCAGCTCTGACACTACTTGACTTTTAGCCGCTTTAGGGATGGTTTGTTTCCGGCCAGATAAGACTTGTCCTTATCTCTTCAAACTTTCCCGCTATATCCCGCCTTTCTTTCAGGCTTCATGTTCTTCAGTCTTCGCCTTCAGTCTTCATTCTTCAGTCACTTATTGTTGTTGAGGAGACTGGGGTTCAGTGAGTTCTTGTCCAACACTTACTGAACCCATTACCGTCTTCTTTGTCTCAAGTAACAATCAGGGAGTTCCGCCTCACTGAATGGTGAGTCTTTCTTCTTAGACTCGTTCTGAGCATCTTGAAGGTAACTCACTGAGTGACTGTTCACTCAGTGACTTAATTATGTTTTCGGTTGATTAACACTTAGCGTAATTTGTATTCAAATCCTGTTTTAAGGGTCCTTGGGTACTGAAGGACCCAACAATCTCCCCCTATTTGGATATAAATTATGCTTAAGTGTTTTGATCAGTTATGAGTGAGCTAATGACTTCTTCTCATACTGAATATACTAGAAAGCTATTAAGGACACTGAATCAACAAAACAAGGGCTATCATTTTATTAATTTTATTACAGAAGTCCTAACAACTAAACAAAGTACAGGATAGTGGTGGTGTTGCAGATTCATCAGTCAAGTTTGTAACCAAGGGCTTCAAGCTTTGGTCTCTTGGATTCCAGCTCATGTTGATCAGGATGTTCTTGGATCTTGGTTCTCAGGTCATGGTAGAACCTCACATTTTCAGGACTCTGTATTGGGGAGGCCACCATGAGGAAACCAAGCATCACTACAACAAAAGTGGCTTTTTAGGACCCTTTGTGTGGGACGCTATGATAATGGAGTCCTAAAAAACTTTTTAATAGGACATATGAGCATTTAGGGTCCTTTTTAAATATTTGCTACTTAGGCAATATCCTAAAAAGTTATATAATAGGATGGTCGATGATTTGGGGTCCTATTATCATATACCTTAATAGGACGCTTAAAATATGGATCCTAATAAATTACTTTATAAGACATTTAGTTGTTGGTGTCCCATTATGTGATAGTGTAATACGACACTTGATCACTAGATGTCCTATTATCATATACCTTAATAGGACGCTTAAAATATGGATCCTAATAAATTACTTTATAAGACATTTAGTTGTTGGTGTCCCATTATGTGATAGTGTAATACGACACTTGATCACTAGATGTCCTATTATGACATAACCTTAATAGGACGCTTAAAATATGGATCCTAATAAATTACTTTATAAGACATTTAGTTGTTGGTGTCCCATTATGTGATAGTGTAATACGACACTTGATCACTAGATGTCCTATTATGACATAACCTAATAAGACATAATAGGACACTTGAGTTTTGAGTCATAAGACATCAGTTAGTTAAAACGCTTATTCACAAAAAGTTTTATTATAGCAAAATTTAATAGGACCTTTGACACGTGGGTATTATAACGTTAACCTTTATAGGACGCTTATGTACAATGGTTTTATTATTGTACACATTAATAGGACATTTCATTTTTGAGTCATATAACATCATATAAGATCAGTCAAAGCGCTGCAGCGGGGACTCTTTTTTTTTCTTTTTTTCTTTTTTTTTTCTTTGGTTTACATTTATGCGTTATTTTTTTTTATTAAGTGCCTCTTTTGACGGGGACATGTCTGCGCTAAAAGTCTCAACCATATAAAACTGAGTGAACCTTTTGGCGGGGAAAAAGTGTCTGACCCATTTTGCAGCAAAATGAGTAATTTACAAATTTTTTTCCGGAAAAAATCTACAATAACCCAACCTGTGTTATAACCACAACCATGCTACAACATCACAAAATATGCTACAACACCACAAATGGTTCAAATTCGCTAAACATAATATTATAAATTAGAAATTCGCCAAACGGTTCAAAGACCGTGATCCCTAAAACATTGTTTATTATCATATAACATGAAATTATGTATGAAATTCTACACCATCAAGATAATCGTTACTCGACTATTACATTCAATAGTTAACCATTTTTGTAGAATTCCATGACACAAAAAGTAGAAACTCTGCAAACAATGTCCAAAGAACTGAACCTGCCTCTTTAGCTAAGGCATTGTACCAACTACCACCAACCTTCATGAAAATAACATCTCCTTTAGGAACGCTAGCGAACATATCTCCTCCAACATGCTCCACACCTAGTCAATAATGTGGTGCAAACATTGTCAATTACATGGACTTGGAGATCTAGATCAAATTATAAAAAAATATATCAATCATGCATGGACATAATGGCAGTTCGATACTTCGATACAATAAGACTGATCATGTTACTCAACATAAATGGGTATTATATATGAAATTATGAATATTATCTAAACAAATATGATCTAATACTATGCACACTAACGGGTCACGCGATGAACATTAGTGTGGTGTACAAGCTTAGATATATCAACATATTATACTGTATGTGTGCATAGAATTTGAATACCTGGATAAGGAGGCGCGTCCTTGATAACATGGGGTAAGTCAAAGTTTATGCCCTTGATATCAGGATACTTGGAAACACATAATATAGCGATTAGGGATGGCAATTTAACTTTAGTGACACAAATCCATACGAAACAATATTAATAATCACTCATTTAGGCATACTACACATTATATAAATACTACCAATTGACGCACTTTCAACGCACACTCTTAAATGGACAATCAAACAATAACAACTCAATAATCACACATTTAGGTAGCAACTACCTGTGTGAACCACCTCCGAAGAAGCTGATTCAAAGAGAGATTGTGGAGGAACATCAGCAGCCGAATGAGAGTTTCTTTCAACATCCGATGGTGCATCGTAAGCACCAACAGTGGCTACAGGACGCACCATACCCGACTGAAAGTCAAGGACCATCGGATGATTCAGTGATCCTGCAACATTTAAAAAAAAATTCCAGCAAGAGGTTAAGAAAAACAATAACTCAATAAGTTCAGGTAAGTATAAATAAAACATTTTAGGTAACAACTACCTGCATCAACATCCTTCGAAGAAGCCGATTGAAACAGAGAATGTGGAGACACATTAGCAGCTAAATGAGAGTTTCTTTCAACAATATTAGCCTGCATTGATCCAACAGTCGAACTTAACGCAAGGCTACCTTCAGCATCCACAGAACCTCCCTAATCGTGAAGACACCTTTTTTTAGAAATCCGTGGAACGTCATGGACGTTATCCAAACCATAAGCGTAAGACCCAGCTCGTGCCAGTCCCGAATGACACAGAGGTATAGCTGCGTTGTCCGACAAACAATCATCTAAATTAACAGCCTTCCTTTTCAACACATTACAATCTAACTCTGTACTTCCATCTGAATTTTGCCTTTGCCTTTTCGAGACGCTTGTCAACGAAGAATCACACACATACGCTGAATTCCTTTTCAGAGTCAATGGCCCACTTCCTCCATCAATAACACCACCCTCATCACAACAATCACTCAAACGGTCACGGTCAACCAAACCCACTGGGTTGTCAGAAACCCCAGTGACCACACCCGCACCAACCAAAGGTTCCACAGCGTCAGTTACTAAAGCCGCACTAACTAAAGGTTTCGGTATTTCACGTTTTTTGCACGCTCTACTTTTAGTTCTCATATTTTGAAAATTAGTTTAAACAAAATGACGGGAACGTAAAAGAAAGATGCACATACAAGCAAAAAGACAGTATTGGAAGCATTGAAGAAAACCCATAGTCAGAAAGATGCACATACAAGCAAAAAGACAGTATTGGTCTAAACTAGATCAAATTCTAAATCAGCCTGTAACTATGAATATACTCACCATCAAAACAAACACAAACCATAAACCAAATTTCAGGACAAACCAAAATAATAAAACAAATTAAAAAATAAAATCCAACAAACATAAACCAAAATCAATACTTGTGGTCCGGCTGTGGTGGTGGTCCGGCTCCGGCTATGGTCTCGGCTTGAATTGGTCTCGGCTGTACAGTGGTCTCGAAAGGAAAAAATTCAAAACAAATTAATAAAAATCAAAAACTGAAAACAATTAACACAAAACTAATAACAAAATTAACAAACCACAAAATTAACACAAATTAACAAAAATTAATAAAAATTAACAAAAATTAAAAACAATTAACAAAAATCAAAAATACCAACCTGGGATTGTAGTGGTGCACTGTCGAGAGTAAGAAAGGAGAAGAGAAGAGAAAGAATTAAAAGAGGAGAGGGGAGAAAGAGATGCATCGTTGACAGTTGTGCGAGTGTGGAGGTGTAATGGAGACGGTGGTGGTGTGGTGTAGACGGTGGTGGGGTGGTGGAGACGCTGGTGGACTGGTGGTGCAGCAGATCGAGAGAAGCACCAGCAGAGGTTGAAGATGACTTTTTTTTTTTTTACTAAGTGATTATGAGATGAAAAAAGCATATCCCTTTTGATATCACTTTTTTTTTTTAGTATACATAAAAAATTGGTGAAAACTTTTAGCGGGATAAAGTAAATATATAAGGAGGGAAAAAAAAAATTGGTGAAAATTTTTAGCGGGGACATGTCTCCGCCAAAAGGTATATTTAAAAAAAAATTTTCATTTTAATTAAGTTAAATCACTATTAAATTATTTAAATTTAATTTAAAAAATTTCTAAATCATCTTTAATTGATTTAAAACTTTTTAAAGTTATTTACATTATTTTTAACTAAGTTAAATTATTTATACTTAATTTAAATCATTTAAAATTATTTTTAAATCATTTTAAATCATTTAAATTTAATTTAAATATTTTAAAATCATTTATACGAATGAGTCGAGATGATATGGTTATACATGAGATGTTAAACGAATGAGTCGAGATGATATCTTTATACATAACATGTTAAACGAATGAGTCGAGATGATATCGTTACACATGAGATGTTAAATGAATGAGTCGATAAGATATGGTTATACATTAGATGTTAAACAAATGAGCCGAGATGATATCGTTATTCACGAGATGTTAAACGAATGAGCCGAGATGATATAGTTATACACGAGATGTTAAACGAATGAGCCGAGATGATATGGTTATACACGAGCTGTTAAACGAATGAGCCGAGATGATATGATTATACATGAGATGTTAAACGAATGAGCCGAGATGATATGGTTTTACATGAGATGTTAAACGAATGAGCCGAGATGATATGGTTGTACACGAGATGTTAAACGAATGAGCCAAGATGATATGGTTTTACACGAGATGTTAAACGAATGAGACGAGATGATATGGTTGTACATGAGATGTTAAACGAATGAGCCGAGATTATATGGTTTTACACGAGATGTTAAACGAATGAGCCGAGATGATACAAATGTACATGAGATGTTAAACGAATGAGCCGAGATGATATGGTTGTACACGAGATGTTAAACGAATGAGCCGAGATGATATGGTTGTACATGAGATATTTAACGAATGAGCCGAGATTATATTGTTTTACACGAGATGTTAAACGAATGAGCCGAGATGATATGGTTGTACATGAGATATTTAAGTAATGAGCCGAGATTATATGGTTTTACACGAGATGTTAAACGAATGAGCCGAGATGATACAAATGTACATGAGATGTTAAACGAATGAGCCGAGATGATATGGTTGTACACGAGATGTTAAAAAAGATTTGCTTCATTCCTTAATTAGACAGGGGCATTGTTCGGCATTGACCAAAAGTTCAACATTTTACTTTTCTACTTTTCAACTTTCACATTCTTACATTATCCCTCTAGAAAAATAGAATTTCTCTATCTCATTTTAAGTTGTCACGCTCTAAGGCCGGACGGAGTGGGCTGCGGGCTGGCCTGCGGGCTGCTCGGGCTGGATGGGAACACCGTCGCCGCCTAGGCGGGCTGGCCTGGCGGGTTCCTTCCACGGGCTATAGGCTCGCAACGGGTATAACCAAAAGTGACCGTGGGAGTGTTATAAAATTTGAGTTTTGAACGTTGAAAGGGAGCGTGGGTCAAAAAAAAAACAAACACATTTGGTCCCTTGGCTTGGCTGCCTATTTAACCCAAACTCTCACACAAACATTACACAAAAAAAAAAAAAAAAAAAAAAACAAACTGCCAAAACAAAAAAAAAAAAAAAATCAAAGTATGGATCAAAGAGGCATGAAAGTAGTTGGTGCAACATCTTTGTCTAGGGGTCGGGGCACTCGAGCTAAATCCGGTCGACCTATACCAACACAATCGGCTCCTCGACCCACACAACCATTTTCGGCTCCTCGTCAACAACCACATTCGACGTCGCAACAATACTATTATTATCCCCAACCACCGAGTCCTCCACGACAAACCTTCGACTACCCACCACTTAATCCAAGCGATTACCACGTACACGAAACGAGTAACTTTAACCCGTTCGATTACCGAGAACAACCGGAGGGGAGCGAAGACGAGTTTGTCGACATACCCGAAACGCAATACAATCTTGGTATGTTTTATTTTATTTATTTATTTTTTTTATATATAAGTTTAATTTTTTAGCCATTTTATTTATTTAAACGTTTTAATTTTTTAGACGATGACGATGATCTTCAAGAAATTCAAAAACAAGAAGTTCAAAAGAAAAAATATGCGAAAAGGGCCGAAAAAAAAGGTTGTAGCTCGTTTTTATTTTATTTTATATATAGCTCCTTTTTTTTTTTTTTTTTTTTTTTTTTTTATATATATATATATATATATATATATAGCTCGTTTTTTTTTTATATATATATACGTTGTATTTTTTTCATTTTATATATACACGTTTTAATTTTTTTTTAGATGCGTCTTTGGGATAAAGTGATGACTCCTGCCTAAGTTTTCCCAAAATTCAGATTATCCCTCCTTCCCATCTACTATCTTCTTTTAACCTAAAAACCGCCCCCTTTATTTCAAAATCAAAAACCAGAAACCACCACCCATTACATCTCATCATCAAGATTTATTAGGCTTTTTAACGATTCTTCAATCCTCAAAATGACAAGAAAAAAATTGAAGATGATATTATCAATGGGTACATAAAAGCCAGGATTTAAATTTGTGGCCGCAGGATTCTTCAATCCTCCTTTCCCCCTCGATTGGTAAGCCACACGCCACCATCTTGATACCGCCGCGTAGATCGAGACCATGGGAGCATTTCTGGAGCACTTGGAGCCAAGAGGCGTTAGTTTGACCGTGTTTGAATCCACCACAGCCGCTCACCACCAGTTCACCACCACGCGCCGCCATCTTCCCCCCACCTTTCTCTCTCGATAGGTAATCCAACGCGCCATCATCTTTACTTATTTCGTAATTTTAATAAAACCCTAGCCGGTTTTAAATTTATGACAACGTTTTTTGAGTTCTAAATTAATTAAAACTTAATGTTTATAAACAATCTTGTGTGGATTCATGTTTTGAAACCCAAAACCCGTCCGATTCTTGGTTGAGTCGACTTGACTCAGTGAGTCAACTCGACCGAGTCAACTCACTGAGTTGAGTTGACTCGTGTATCTTTGTTTTTCTTCGTGTTTATTTTAGTCATTATGTAGAGTTTATGTTGTATGATTTCTGATGTGGTTTGCGTTTGGGTCTCGATTTTGAACTTGTGTGATGATTACAACTTTTAACATTATATACTTATAATTACATTATTCTATCAGGCCGCATATATAATACATGGAAGCAGCAAGAATGTTATGAACATGTCTCATCCTGACCAGGTTGAGTTGTGGCGCTCTGTTATGAACAGTATGCTATATATATTTGTAACACTTATAGTTATTTAGTGGCTAAGGACTATAAGCTCATTTTTATACGTCTGTTCTTGACATATTCTCCTTTATGTGAAACTTTTGCTATGTTCCAACTTTAGAGCTGACTTGTTCGCAGGTAAACTGGAGTTATACAACCGCATTTCATCAAAGCTTAAACTTGGAATACTTGGAGATGAATTTTCTGCAAGATCGAACGCATCTTCTTTAAAAGCTCAGCACAGTGTTAATGAGACAGAGGCAACTGCAGCATCGAAAGCAAGTAAGTGTGTACATGTTACTTAAAATGTATAAGACTAAGTGTAGCTAAGCAAGTTAGTGTGTACATGTCACTTAAAGTGTATAAGAATAACTGTAGCTAGTCTGCTATATAGCTTCTGAACAGTTACTTCTAGTCCATGACTCCATGCTTTGTTATTACTTATTACTGCATAGTTTGTGGATTTTCTAGGTTCAGTTGGGAAAGTTGCCTACTAGCTCCTACATTAAACTGTATAAGTGACAGCAGCATAACTGTGTGTGTGTCATCTGTTATGTATCCCTTGAAATTGTATCTGCATAAATGAGTCAATTATGTTAGATTAATTCTAATCTTTTTTAATTTTGTTTATTTGGTAGATTCTTGCCTGTTACTTGGAGACACAACCGGTCCATGGACTCTGCACTCATAGATGTCTCCGTTCTTTTTAAATTTAAGGGTACAGCTGGTGCAAGATTTGTAGTACCATTCACGGCTTGTGTTCAGACCTGTTATAGTTCCTTCGCAGGTAAATCGGACTCCCTGTCATATTTGCACGGTTATTATTATTTTTATTTTTTTTAATGAGCAAAGAATGGTTAACAGTGATTCTATTATGGTTACCCTTTTTTTAAAGTAAAAATATATGGTAGATTTCATTGTAACTTACTGCATTAGTTTGTGGAGCTTGTCCCATGAGCATGGCAAGGGGGAACCTGTTTCTTAGTCTTTCCTTTTCTATGTCTTTAAATGGTTGCCTAATTACTTGTAACGGTGTGTTTGCGTTAAATAGAACTCGGTACCTGTTGCACAGTTAGACAGTTAGGAATACATAATTCATGATACAGATTTTAATTGACAAAAGGGATAGGGTGTATGGTACTCTTGCTTATATTGCTCGATGACTAGTACAAACTTAACGATTTTGACCCGTATTATTGTTCCGATGACTATTTTCTATTAATGTTTTCAGAAGCTAATGTTGCATTCTGGTAAATTTTTTGTGTGCAGGTTTAATGAAGAAGCGGGGTTTGAAAAGAAAATGCTTCCACAATATGATGATCCTATAGTGAAGGAGGTAAATATTTCAACTTGGTTCATATGTCTGGTTAAACTTGTGATACCAATAATTTTAATAACATAGAACTTAATGCTTATACATGGATGTTTATTTGTAGGTGGTCCGTGATGATTGAGAAAGGATGCATGATGACCCCGGACTAAGCTTCTTGTTGCTTTAATTTCTTGTTTAATGTTACAAGACTTTATGTTGGATAATGTTTATACCTTATTTATGTTTAGTGCTTTTGTTATGACAATTGCTTATTTGAAATACAATTTCGTTTTGTTCATTTAATAATTAGTTGATCTTTTATTCATATCGTAATAATAGAGTGTGCATGCTGAAAATAGCGTCCTATCATATGACTTGTCAGGACTTTGAAATTGTCCTATTAAACTTATTAACCGTCCTAACAATAAACTTTTAAGGACGCTTAACATTGTAAAAGTGTCCTAATATGTTGTTATTAGGACGTTATTTAGGTTGTTAATAGACATTTTATACGACCAAAAAATTGGTTTCATAATAATCTTTGAGATATTAGAACCCTTTTTTTGGTGCTAAAGTAGCTATAATGTTATATGATAAGCGTCCTAACAATTATCTTTTAAGTACGCTTGTATGTGTATCAAAAGATTAAAATTAGGTAACAACGTTTTACAACATTGTAAAAGTGTCCTAATATGTTGTTATTAGGACGTTATTTGCTTGTTCATATACATATTATGCGACCATAAATTTGGTTTCATAATCGTATTTGGGATATTAGGACCCTTTTCTTGGTGTTAAAGTAACTATAATGGTATATGATAACCGTCCTAAGAATTAACATTAAAGGACGCTTGTATGTGTATCAAAAGATTAAAAGTAGGTTACCACATGTTAGAACATTGGAAAAGTGTCCTAATATGTTTTTATTAGGACGTTATTTGTGTTGTTTATAGACGTAAATGCGACCATAAAATTGGTATCATAATCTTATTTGAGTTATTAGGACCCTTTTCTTGGTTGCTAAAATAGCTATGATGTTACATCGTAAGCGTCCTAACAATACTTTTAGGACGTTTTTATGTGTTTCAAAAGATTAAAAGTAGGTAATCACATGTTAAAACAATGTAAAAGTGTCCTAATATGGTTTTATTAGGACGCTATTTGTGTTGTTCATAGACATATATTACGACCATAAAATTGGTTTCATAAGGGTTAGGACGCTTTGGACCTATTACAACCGCTCGAGATGAAACGCTTTCATCCTTGGTCCTATTAAATGAAAGGTCCTAAAAAGTACCATTTTATGACGCTTATGGGGGTCCTAAAAAGCCATTTTTCTTGTAGTGCATGGCTTTGATTCCAGCCTAATCAATGTCGCTCCATCTTTGGAAGGCTGGGTCTCCAAACTCATCAGTGAAGAAGAGACCTCTCTCAGTTTTTTCAATGACCAAGTTGTTCACAAATGTAACTCCTTCAGGGAGGGCTCTATTGCATTCAAGGCCTGGAACTTTGATCTCAGGCTCATATTCAATTTGCTTCCTCTTTCTTCTAGAGGACTGAGAGGGAGCAGGCTGATTGGCCGGAGCTGGGAGAAGAGAGGGAATACCAAGTTCATCAGGTGTTGTTGTCAGTTTGTCATATCTTAGCTTCATGGATTTCATCAGATATTTGACAACCACGTTCTGCTTTTTAAATATGATTGGGACCAATTCATCCAATTCAGTGATCCCAAAGTCAGAGAATCTAAAGGGATCATGAACCTCCAAGTGTCTCTTGTCTGGACCTCTAAAGACACTAATGACAGCAGGCTTGGTATTTTGATGAATCTTGACATCAGTGATTGGTTCAGGTCGCAATCTGCTTGTCATAACCCACTGGTACCTCTCAATTTTCTTTTTCCTTATCTCTTCAGCCTTTTTCAACCTTTCATCCCTTTTCTGCCTGAGAGCAATCATCTCTGTTAGGATCTCTGGGAAATAATAGTTTCTCAGTGATGGGAGGATTGTTGGGATATGAGAAATAAGGAATTTCTCATTGCTGCCGATAGTGAAGCTGGTTCCTGCCGATAGTGTTGCATTGCTACTGCGGTTGGTTCCTGCCGATAGTATTGTTTTGTTTCTGCCGATAAGGTTGATTGCTGCGGATAGTTATTGTTTGTTATCCGTAGGTTTAGAGAGTTTGTTAGATTTATTTTTAGAAGAGATTGTTGTTTATCTCTTCACACGTTTTCTTGTAAGACGGGTTAGGGTTAGGGTTTCTTATCATTATAAAAGAAACATCCCGTCCATGAGTTATACACACTTTTAACGATTTCAATATTCAATATCACCTTTCTTAGTTCATAGTCTGATCCATAGAGGATCAGTGTCGTTTAGAGTTTTCTTCTTTATTATACTTGTTGTTTAGTTTCCGCATAAACACTTGTATACCATACAGAGGTTCTTGTTTAACCAAGCTCAATCTAGCTCGAAGTACTCGATCCTACAAGTGGTATCAGAGCCTGGTAAGGATCTCTGATAAAGAAGAAAAAGTTCGATTTCATATCTCTCAACCCTCTTTCAATGGAAGACGAAATCCCTCAAAACAATGTCATTAACCCTGAAGAACACCAACCCAAACCTGAAACCTCTCAAGTCCAAACACAAATCGTCACCACCATGTCCACCAACAATGCTAAATTCCCATATCTGAAGAAAGATGAGTATGGAGTCTGGGCTATGAGAATGGAATATTGGATCACGAACACTGATTACAATCTGTGGAATGTGATTCTTAAGGGAAATAGTAAGAAGAATACTGGAAGGGATAATGATGGCAATATCTATATAGAGCCACCTGTTACTGCAGAAGAACACCTTGCTGTTCAAAGGGAAACCAAGGCAAGAACCCTTCTACTTCAAGCTATTCTAGAAGATCATATGAGTGATTTTCATCACTTGGATGATGCTAGAAAGATCTGGCATGCTGTAAAAGCCAGATTTGGAGGGAATGATGAATCCAGAAAGATGAGAAGGTCTATGCTCAAGCAAGAATTTCAGGAATTCAAGATCTCTGAGGCTGAGGGGATTCACAAAGGGTATGACAGATTCCACAAGATCCTGAGCCAACTCAACCAGTTGAAAGCTAGGCCGGATGATGAAGACTGCAACACAAAGTTTCTGAGGGCTTTGCCACCATCATGGTCTCAGGTTTCCATAACACTCAAGGCCAAAGGAGGACTGGATTATATGAGCTTTGATGATCTGTACAACAAGCTGAAAACCCTTGAAATTGATATCAAAGGGTATTCCACCTATACACCTCATACTCCAACCCATACTGCTTTTGTTAGTAACTCTGGTCCTAACAAAACATCATATGGAAACAGTCCAACACCATCAATATCATCAATCTCCTACTCACCTGTCACACCAAAAGCTCAGACTAGATCTGATAATCTTGTAGTGGATGTGCTTCATTCATTTGTTGCTGAGAGTACACCACAGCAGAAGATTGTGTATGAAGATTTCAATCAGGTTGATGAATTGGATCTAGAAGAGATGGACTTAAGATGGCAAGTGGCTATGATATCGTTGAAATTGGATAGGTTTGAAAAGAAGGCAGGAAGAAGGGTCAACTTTGATGGACAGGAACCTGCCAGGTTTGACAGAAGGAAGGTGAGGTGCTATAAATGTTCTCAAACAGGACATTTTGCCAGGGAATGTACAGATAAGAAGGTAGATGACAAAGTACGATATTCTGCTTTCAAAATTCAAGAGCTGGATTCAGAGGACCCCAAGGCTTTGGTATCTGTGGATTCGATGGTGGACTGGGAGCATCATGAGAAGACGATTGCAAGTGGAGCAGATAAGGTCTATGGGATGATAGCTGGATATGGTGAGAAGAAACAAGTGGCTGGTCAGTTTGGAATGATGGGTCATCCATCTCAGGTACAAAACTGTCCATTTGGTTGTGAATCTATATATGCTAAATTGAAACAGGAATTTGATGATATAGAAAGTGAAAATAAGGATAACTTTATTCAACTTAAGGCTCATAAAAAGGCTGTTAAAACATTAGAACAACAAAAGGTCTGGTATCAACAACAACAGTCTGCTTATGAAGTAAAAATAAAGGTGTTAGAAAGAGATTTAAAAAATGCCACTAATGAGTTTAAACATTCTGAAAGGGAAAAAGCTAAGGTAGTGTTAGAAAATCAAGAGTTACAGTCTAAGCTAGATAATTCCTTAGCTAGATATGATAAGTGGAAAGACTCATCCAAAAACCTTCACATGCTTATTGATAGTTCTATGTCTACTAAAACTAAAAGAGGTTTAGGGTTCGGTGACCTAATAGGGCCAAATCAGTATTATGACCCTAATGAGTATAGTGTTTTTAACCCGGAACCTGTAGATTATAGAAAACCTGTAAAGTATGTGAAGGAGGGAGGAATGAATGATGTTCCTCCACCCATAACTGGAACATTTAAACCTGCTAATCCTTTTGATGACTTTGATGATTCACAAATGATCTATGGCAAACAGGCAAAGGACTTGCCTAATCTTGATTGTGACTCTAATGAATTTGTCTCTTGTTCTTACAGTGACAAATCTTCAGAAATCAAGACTAATGACTATGCCACATGTGGATCAAGTGATAAGTCAGCTTCAATAAAGTCAGAAGATATCTCCTCAGAAGTAGCTACTGATGAATCTCACTCAAAGACAGCTGCATTTGAAGATATTTCTTTTGATAGTGTTAAAAACAATAATGTTTCTAGTTGTGGTTCTGTTTCAAATGTTTCTAGTTGTGATTCTGTTTCAAACAATTATGGTTGTGGTTTTAATTCTGTTAAGGATAATTTTGTTTCATGTGTTGGTTTGAATAATTCTGTTTGCAATGAGAAAGTTATTGTTAAGAAAAAGTCCCCTAGAAAGAAATCTTGCTTTGTGTGTCGTAGTTATGATCATCTTATTAAAGACTGTGACTATTATGAAAAACAGATGGGATTATATGCTTGTAAAAATAGGTCTGTATCGAAAAATGTTAATGATATTCCCCCTTATATTCCTCAAGCAGCAAGGAGAACTTCAGTTGCTTCTGGCAAGCCAGTTTCTGCTGGTAAGCCTGTTGCTGCTGAAAAGTTCATTCCTGCCGATAAGCCTGTTCCTGCTGCTTATCCTGTTCCTGCTGGCAGGATCAATCCTGCTGGTTGGAGAAGCAATATTGCTAGACCTTTCAGCAGACCTACTAGTACTTACTTTCAAAATGATATGAGACCTGTTTGTTTTGACACAATGCACAAGGGAGGGGCAAGATGGAAAACTGCTGTTAAGTCCTCAGCAGGTTGTTCTTGGAAAATCAATAACCAACATATGAAAATGGGGTCCAAGATCAATGGTGGATCTCATCAATCTCCAGGGTTTAATTCTTATTGATCCACTAGGCTGGCTCAAGTCAGCAATGGCTTGAGTCTCTCTTGTATCTAATGTTGTATATGTATTCTTTTTCTCAGGATTTTCCTTTTAGAAGCAAAGATGTTGGAATTGTTGACAGTGGATGTTCCAGGAGTATGACAGGGAATTTGGAAAGATTGCATGACTTTGTACCTTTGAATGGAGGTACTGTGACTTTTGGAGGAGGAGATGGAATAATTTCCGGGAAGGGAACTATCAAAACTGCCAAGCTGGACTTTGAAGATGTGCTTTATGTGAAGGAACTCCAAGACTTCAATTTGTTCTCTGTCTCTCAAATCTGTGACAAGAAGAACAGTGTTCTCTTCACTGAGAATGATTGCTTTGTGCTGTCCAAAGACTTCAAGTTGCCTAATGAAAGTCAGGTTGAACTTAAAGTTCCTAGGACTTACAATCTTTATAGATTCAATCTTAGTGATGTTCAGCCTGAGGGTTCACTTGCTTGTCTAGTAGCAAAAGCTTCTGTGGATGAATCTAATAAATGGCACAGAAGAATGGCCCATGTAAATTTCAAGACCATTAACAAGCTGGCTAAGAATGGTTTGGTTAAAGGGCTTCCTTTGAAGATCTTCTCTAATGAGCACAATTGTGTTGCCTGCAACAAAGGAAAGCAGCACAAAGCTTCATACAAGGCTATAACTGCTGTGAGCAACATCTCTGAGCCTTTGCAGCTTCTTCATATGGATCTTTTTGGTCCTACTTCTATCAGAAGTATTGACCATAAGAACTACTGCCTGGTGGTTACAGATGATTTTAGCAGGTTTTCTTGGACTTTCTTTTTGGGTACTAAAGATGAAACTTATCCAGTTCTTAGGGATTTTATTGCCTTAATAGAAAATCAGCTAAGTAAAAAGGTTAAGTCGATAAGGTGTGATAATGGCACAGAGTTTAAGAATTCTAATCTTATTGAACTCTGTGGGAGTAAGGGGATAAAAAGGGACTATAGTAATGCTAGAACTCCACAACAAAATGGGGTTGCAGAAAGGAAAAATAGGACCCTGATAGAAGCAGCTAGGACTATGTTAGCTGAATCTAAGATGCCTACTATGTTTTGGACTGAAGCAGTATGCACTGCTTGTTATGTGTTGAATAGGGTATCTATTACTAGTCCTCATAATAAAACACCTTATGAACTTTTGTCTGGGAAGGTTCCAAACATTAGTTACCTTAAGCTTTTTGGATGTCATGTCACTATTTTGAACACTAGTGATTACCTAGGCAAGTTTGATGGGAAGGCTGATGAAGGGTTTATTGTTGGATATTATGCTCATAGTAAAGCCTATAGGGTTTATAATCTGTCTTCTAAGAGAATAGAAGAGACTCTCAACTTAAGATATCTTGAAGATAAACCTAATTTGCAGGGTGCTGGTCCAGAGTGGTACTTTGATCTGGATTATCTAACTGACACCTTAGGTTATAATAGATTTAAATCAAATCTATCTGTTGGTACAAATGTTTCTCAAACTAACAATGCAGGTACCTCGGATGATGATTCTGATGCAGAGAGTGATGAACGACCTATAGTTGTTCCTTCTTTTCCTTCTAACAACATTTCAGGTTCAAAGCTCAAAGATTCTTCTGCTATGGCTGGAGGTGATTCTAGTTTTGCAGAAGATCTTGCTAGGCTTCAAAGACAAGAGTTTAATGCCAAGAGAGCTGCTGAGATGTTTGGTTCTGGGTTTTCTAAAGAGACAGAAGAGATTTTGAGAAAGGATGAAGCTGAAGTTAGAAGGCAACTGAATTCGACTGGTGGTATTCCTGTTCCTGCTGATGCCGTTCCTGCTGGTAGTGGATTTGTTCCTGCCGATCCTTCTAATGTTTCTACTGATGTCTCTATTCCTGCTGATGTTCCTGTGTCTTCTCCATCTGTTGACACTTTGGGTATTGATAACTCCCCTGAAAGATTTCCAATCCCTTCTGATCTTGGAAATTCAGTCTCTTCAAAAGATAAGCTGGAAGATCCTCATCATCAATCTAGAACAGGCATTTTCACTTCTTCCTCATATGATGATGACTTCAACCCCTCAATTACTAATCAGGCATCCTCCATTGATGTCAATCCCATTGTTACCAAGAGGATCAATATTGTTCATCCTCAGTCTTTGATTCTTGGAGA
The DNA here is from genome assembly GCA_021014915.2 of Artemisia tridentata subsp. tridentata. Taxonomy (NCBI): domain Eukaryota; kingdom Viridiplantae; phylum Streptophyta; class Magnoliopsida; order Asterales; family Asteraceae; genus Artemisia; species Artemisia tridentata. The sequence continues at coordinate 462,915,371 of CP139508.1, forward strand.
TCTTAATTCCCCTGTTCAGACAAGAAGTAAATTGCATCAACCTAAGTTTGGAGAATCTGCTTTTCTCAGTTATATACAGGATCAGTTGAGGAGCAATCATACTGATTACTTACATTGTCTGTATGCTTGTTTCTTATCTCAAGTTGAACCAACTAGTATAGCTCAAGCTCTTGCTAATGAAGATTGGGTTGAGGCTATGCAAGAGGAAATGCAGCAGTTCCAGAATCAGAAAGTATGGATGTTGGTTCCTTTGCCTGCTGGAAAGCATGCTATTGGAACTAAATGGATTCTAAAGAATAAAAGGGATGCTAGGGGAATTGTGGTTCGAAATAAAGCTAGGTTGGTAGCTCAGGGTCATAGACAAGAGGAGGGGATTGATTATGATGAGGTGTTTGCGCCAGTGGCAAGAGTTGAAGCTATCCGATTGTTCTTGGCTTT